>JADDOH010000498.1:0-402288 GCA_016648135.1 Agrypnia vestita
TTGAAACTACAGACGACAACTGCAAGATGAAGGTGGCTTGCGAGCTCCATGCGAAAGCCAGACTCAGTCCATTTCACACATATCAACTATTCTTCATCAGGTACTAAGAAAACCATATTATAATATTTTAATATGAAACAAAGTTAATATCATTCAATATGGTTAAAATATACTTACCCAGTCACACATGCGTGGATAAAGTGATGAACAACAAGATGATAACAAATTATTTTTGCAATGTGTTGAAATTTAACAATACTATATATTTATTTTCTGTCTACAACAATTGGCTATCTCCGATTGCTTGCTGCTAGGCTCCGCGGGCGGATATACTGGCCGCCGCGCATCACTTGACGCTGGTTTCTATAGGATCACCTTTGTGCAATCGCTGAAACGTCACAACAAACTGTTTGTCTCGTTGGTGTTGTCGCACTTATATAATTTGTTGGGTTTCCAGATATTTCGCGAATCTAGTAGTCTATATAGAGTGCTGAGAAATCCTCGATTATGTATAATTCTTTCTACAGTCTCGTGGCAATATTATATCCTAGCACTATTTGAATATTCGAAAAATTTATTAACAGTTAATGAATACCCTGAAAGATTTTTGAAGAATTATTGTATATGCAGAACAATTATCTGAAAATCTACATCATTTTGTAAATACGTCAATCGGTGAAACTCTTTGTTATCTTTCTCAATAAAATGCATACAAATACAAGAGTTTAATTTTTTATTAATATATTTATGGCAGAAAAGGAAAAGTTTCCGACAGAAGAGAATTAATTTTCTTTTTTAATTTCTTAAAAGGAGCCACCATCCATGTAATAATAAAAAACTATTCTTTACTTATTATTATATTTGGGTACTGGATTTTTAAAATAAATCTACTGGTTCGTGTTTTCTGGGGTAATATACCGCATTTTTAAAACTTTTTTGGCTGGCGTTTCGATTCCCATTGCAAGGTCCATCATCAGGGCTGATGTGGACACCGCAATGAGGTCCAAAACTTCGGCTATAAAGGTCGTAAAAGCACTGCATAATACCTAGAAAGTACAATGGCCGTGAAAACCTAAGAACATTCGTAAAAATAAATTTTTGTTCAAACCTTGCAGGAAAGATGGGCTCGCTCCATATTGGGACCACGTAAACAGAAAATTTGCTGAATGTGCCACTGTGTACCCGTGTGGAGCAAACAGACAGGCCATAAAAACTGAAGAAAAACATGTAGAAGATAAAGTTCCCGATGTAGCCTCAATTCCCAAGACCTCCAATGGCAACAGAAGACAGTTTAACAACGGTGATGAAGACGGTTACTATAGCACAGAGTACGAGACACAGTCTGACAGCCAGCCAGATGGGAGTTTCCAAACATTTGATTATCCTTATAGAGGTTACTATTAAAGCAACCTAAAAACATCATGTGTGCCAAATTAGTTCATAAGTATTTATTTTTAGATGTAAAATGTATTTAATATTTATTTTATTTAATAGGCTTTATATTTATGGAAAAATTTAAAGCACGGCCTGACCAGAATGGGGCCAGATAATGCTCAGTATGAATTAAACATATATCGTGTATTACATATTGACTTATTCATTCTGCTCATTGACATGTCCAGACATCTTGCCACTAGTCATGGGGCTGGTTGTTTCAAGTTGAATTAAAGCAAAAGTTTGTTTAAAGCATAGATTTTTGCATTCTCCACCAATCAAACAATCCGTTTCCATAAAAATCTATGCTTTAAACAAACATTTATTTTAACCCAACTTGAAACAACCAGGCCTTAGCAGACTGGTCATGGCATTCCCTCTGTCTCGCCGTATCTAATTGTTTTTAAAAATCCTAGGTACATACTCATAATCATTTATAACTTCACGATTACCAATTTGTATTAATTCAGGTTTATAATTATGCCTTTCTATCAATCATTTTACGATTTTTGCAGCATACCTCTATATTTATCTAGAGGTATCATTACCAACCAAAAATCTATGTATGAGAAAATACTACAGATGTCTCTAACACAGTCCGTTCAAATAAACGAAAGATTCTCAGATTTCAACATACATATATTATGTATATAGAACTTTCAAAATTTGATGTGTGGATGTTCTCACAATGGAATTGGTGAATGTTGTATTGTGTAGAGTGATCACGTAAGCCCTGGGCAATTGTATAAAAAGACTTCCACACATGTTTCTCACATTCATAGCTTCGACTCTGTGAGACTTCTATAATTTATCTTAATTGATTCCTTTGATTTGCTCCAGTACGCCTCATTCTCTCACGAATCCTGCTCACTCTTGGGCTATTTATTTTCGCAGAAACATTCCAAAATATTGTTATAGATAAAAGAAATAAAAGATTGGATGCAGTAACAAATTTTTAATACATTTAACATATTATTTTCTAGTGTATGTATAGACCAGTATTGCCTCTTATATTTTTTGTAGATCAGACAAATTCGTTTTGGTAAAAATATATTAGCAGAGTTAAAAAAGATTTTTTCAATTGATTCAGCAACATTGTAGATTGACATTTTTTTAAATATTGATTGTATTATTTGTATGTATCTTCTTCTACTTATATTATTTGATTAATTTTTATTTATTTTTTATTTGGTACTATTTAGATACAATTTGTACATATTTAATATAATAATATGTATGTATAGTGAAACTGTTGATATTATTGTTCTTAGTCCTCCTCACTAGGGGTTCTTGTGCTGAGGCGGACTGGTATTTACACCTACATACTTCGGAAAAACCGATGGAAAGGTTTTCCGAAACATATAGGTGTAATTAATCAAATAATATAAGTAGATGCATACAAATAATACAACCAATATTTAAAAAAAAGATTAATCACAAATGCTTCATTAAACTTTAATGTAAGATGAAAACAAGTAACTTTGTTCAACTATTTCTGTAGTTACACCATATATATTATCTTATCTATGGTAAAACCCCATTCATTTTTAACAAAATGTGGCAATCATCCAGTCTATAGTTTTTAAAGGCCATTTGGTTGCCAGTTTTGCTAAGTTTATTTTAAAATATGTACCTATACAGTAAAATTGTGATAATTCAAAATTCGCCATAATTCTAAATTTTTAAAATAATCAAAAGTCCCAAATTGTACTTTTCTCTTTTATTTTCATAGTAGAAAACTCTGGTAAATCATGAAATAATTTTAAACCAATTGAGCCATAAATCAATATATTTTAGATCACATAATTAAAAAAAAATTTGACGAAATTGAATATTACGATTTTTTCGCAAGTGAGAACAACAAATATACAATACTATTTTAGTAATAGGAATATCGCAATCTTTGTATTAGCATAATAAATATTGCGTTTGTGAAATGATTTCTTGAAAAATGCCAGAATACAGACGTTTTTCACAAAATGAATTTTGTTTTGTGAGACTTACGATTTTTGGCAAATTTCACAATCGAATCGCGATTTTTTTTTTGTATCTTGAATATTGAATTGATGAGGTTCTATTGAATTGTTAATATTTTATTGTGATACTACAGAAAATATTAAGCTAATGGAATAAATACATCACACAGAAATCATGGAATGGTGAACACCAAAAAAAATATATATATTTTTTTAAACACGTTTGGAGGTGCTAACTAGGTTAAGGGGATCAGGATTTTAAGTCCACATACTATTGGCCAATTTTATATATAATGACATTATATATAAAATTATATTTATGTATAATTTTATATATAATAAGAATCACACAAAATTTTCTTTTTTTCTTTGTATACTTGTAAAGGTCGGCTAAAAGGGACTTGAAGACAAGGGCCTGCAGTGGAAATAAGAAGCATGACTTTTATTTAAACATATATTTAGAAAAAAAATCGAAATCAAATATTTAACCGGCAGAATATTATGAAAAAAAAATCTGAATACATAATATGATAATTATTCTGATTGGAATATTAGGAGATATATCTATTATTTCAGTTGCTTTTCAAAATATATGCTTAGGAAAAAGCAATGCTTCTTGTTCTCACTGCACGTCCCTGCTTCAGGGACATCACATTCAATGCAAACCGATCAAAAAAAATACATTTTCAACATTTTTAGTGCAGTCAGTGGCATAACTAACCTATTGAGGTCTATATTCGCCAGTGTTCTACAAAATTTATGGTATTGATACAATATTGAGTAACAACATTTATAATCCAGTATAGCAAATTGAGTTTTAAAATTTCAATAATCATTTTTCGTCAGTATTACAAAAAAAAACCTTCGACATTATAAGAGTAAAAAATTTCTGTCAGGTTAGAGACCAGACCGTCACCAGATTTTTTCAGTTACACACACAGAGTATAAAATTGTACAGAGACGAACCAAGCTCCTTTAGGAGAGCGAAAGTACGACCCCCGTTGCGTGTATTTAAGACACATTCATACTGCAGTTACAGCATTTATTCTTGCATAATTAAATAGCCTAGTAAAGAAACATACTTTTTACAAAAGACGTTGATTCTTTAAATATTTCAAAATCTCGTTCCAAACTGAGTCTCTTCAAGTAAGAACGTCTTTTCGTAATAAAGCACGACTTATTTACTGAGACATTATAAATTTCAAGTATTTTTTTTTTAAATAGAGATGCGAACACGGAATACATGCCACATCAATATTCTTACTATTTTCAAATTAAGCTAAACGCTTGTGCCATGAAAATAGGACTAACTTGCCAGTCTGGAGTAAGGTTCGAACCCGTGACCTTTGGATCACGAGGCGAGTGTCCTAACCACAAGACTAACAAGCTACTCTTTTAGTTTGACTTTTTTATTCCATTTAGTTTGACTTTTTCAATATTGTTTCAAAATTTACAAGCTCGTAATAATTTTTTAAACAAGTCAGACGTACTGGAACCAGCCGTGAAATCAGTCCATATATCAAGAAATTTACGTTAGTTTATGTCTATATATTTTGATGGACTGCGGTTACACACGTAATTGACGTTCAGCCAGTGTACAGATACATGATATGCAAATGCACAAAAATACATTTTTGTTTTTTTTTTCAATGTGTGAATATTGTAGGAGACTATCTCTGTTCTTACTACTAAACGGATATACTACGTTCTAGTAATATTTTTGTATCTTATATATGTTACAGTGAATCTGTTTTTCTAGTGAGTCCATCATTCACTAGCATTTTAGAGAAATTATATACAAGGTCATTTTTATAATATCCAAGCAGAATTACACCAATAGAAATGAATAAAATATTTTAACTAAAACAATTCCAGTGAATTTGATTCCGAACTGTCATTTAACTTGTTGAGGGCCAAATTGGGCAGATTGTTCACGATCGCACGCACTTCTTGAAGCATAGACAATATACGGCGAATATTTTGCACGCGAACGCACGCATGAAAAGTATAAAGCCGGCACTTCACTTCGCAATTATTGTTTTATGAATTTAAGAATGTTATATACGTACGCACAACCAGCGTCGCCAACTCTATGTATTTTTACTAGATCTACGTACTTTAAGCTTTTCCTGCAATCCTACGATCTTCAATCCCAGAATCTACGTATTTTGTATGAATTAACAAAATTACAAATTGTACAATTTTACAAAATAATAGCTCATTAGGCTGAATGGGTATAATTTCCTTTTCATTCGTGAAAAAAAGCTAATAAATGTTCCGTTTCTTTCATACTACCGCAGAATCGCTTCGCCAACACAACACTCGCGTCATTTATTCCATAGAGCTGTGACTACGTAAAACGAAATGTCTCGTCTCGAAGGGAGAAACTTACATAACCAAAGTGTAATCTAATCTGTAAACTTAACCTAAAAATGATAATGAGTGGTTTTGATTTCTATCTTCCGATATTGTTCAGCTTTCTGCTCAGTTTAATTAAACCAATTATGGAGATAAGCAGTGACAGTGCTGAAGAGCGGAATGTTACTCCCACTAAAAAAAGAAAGCTGCATTATGAACAAAAATATTCACACTTGTTGGAAACAGACAAAAAAATTTCGCTTCCCCTTTGAAGATGAGCAGAGACAAAGGCTGAAGAACTTAATATTTATAAACCCTGAGACATTGATGGACCCAAATACTAAACGTTCTGTACCATCTATAGTTCATTTGGGGCAAATGTTTCCAAGTAATATTTATATCCTTAACTTCAAATATTTTATTAATGAGTTGAGTCTGCTACACTTTACTTAGTTTTCATTTAACTATCTTTACTTTCAAGATTATGTCCAACAAACCTGACGAAGCTAGACCGGGAATGGCGAGTTCTTAGAAATACAAGTCTCCCATTTCAAGAGGAACAGATAATTAAACCAGATGATTTTTGGCTTCATGTGACTAAAATAAAGAGCGATTCGTCACAAATATTTCCATTACTGGCCCAATTCGCTCACATTGCCACGTAGCAGTGCAAACGTCGAGCGTCTGTTTCTTATGAAAACAGACATCAGAAATAGACTTTCTACCGAAACTCTAATAGGCTTACTTTACACGAAAAGTGGCTTAAAAAGAAACCGCGAGCCTTCACAGGAACGCATTAAATATTTTAATAAATATATGTATAAATTTCATTAATTTACCTGAAACTAATAATGAAAAAAAAATAACAACAAACACTTGTCTTATTCAGTTTACCTACCCTAACCTCTTCATTTCACTTAGAAAATAAGGACGTAAATCTACGAACTTTTTACAAGCAAAATATACTATTTCTACGTAATTTTCTAATGTGGTCTATGCCTTTTACAAAATCTGAGTTGGCAACACTACGCACAACCAAAATGATATCATTTGATAATAAGACAGATACAGGACACTTTTGGTTTAGATCCAGATTGAAATTGAACTAAGTACATAACTTCAATCAAGCGATGCGAGTTTCGTGAACAGAATTTTTATGAATTTTGCAGACATTGATTATTCTATACGGGTTTTGTTGCGGACGTTGATTATTCAGGACAGGATTTTTGCAGGCCAGATATATTTTTGATATTATATTTGAAAAAAATGTTCAAGGTATTTGGATTGTTGATATTTTAAATACCTAATGCCAAAAAGATTTTTTTATCCGTGAAAATCCTGCCCGGAATAATGACCGAACAGTACTGTTTGTTTGTCTAAACGAAACCAAATTCCATAATATTACAAATATGCATCCTGGCTCATATGTTCTATAATTGGCAGATGCCTGATAAATATTGTCCTCAAATTTAATATCTTTTATTGTGAGGTCTATTTTTCATTTTCAGCAATAAATATAATTTTATTTTTCAAAAAAAAAAGTTTTTTTTGTTCCCGCAGTCGTCAGATGTCTAAAAAACCCGAGTGCGCGATTTTTCAGCCGACACCTTATTTCGCGATTCGTATTCGTTTTGCGGTGTCGATGTCCTATTTTAATTTAGGAGTTAAAATGGGACCGCAAAATGAATAAAAATCGCCTAGTGAAGTGCCGCCTTTATACTTTCTACGCTTTAAGAATTACGTGTACAAATTGATGGTTTCACCGATATATTGTCTATGCTTTGAGTAATGCGCGCATTCGTGAACAAAATATATATTCACGGATAATGTGTAGTGAATCTGAGAATTCGTTGATTTACATGTTTTCACTGCCCACACACTGCCCGACCGGGAAAAGTACATTTCTACTAGTGAAAGTATAGTCTCATTTAAAATTCAAATTCGCTGTAACATATACAATATTTATTTATAAGGCCTTTTCATTCATTATTGAGGCCCAATGCCTTCTATCCATTTTGCACTAGGAACCAATTTTATTAGTTATGCCATCAAATGCAGTTGCAAAATATTTTTTAAATACTTAATACCAAATCAAATACACATCTCACCAATATTTTAACTTTATATAAAACAGAGCCATAATTTTCCATACACATATAAACAATCTTTTCCATAAATAATCAACCAATACAATAAATTAAAAATATTAAACAAGAGTAAATAAATAAACATGAGGTTTTAATTTGAATATCTGAAATCATCAATTGTAAAAAGTAATCAACGTCTCAGTGAATAACAAGCAAAATTACTTGTTAACTATTAAGAAAAACGTACAACTTGTATTCTTCATCAGTTACACCTTAACCACACATTACAATAGTCTTCAAATGACACTAAAAATTGTTCAGACTTTTCTCAATTTAGGTCGCTTCTTAACAGCATTAATGTTTTGAACCAGTTGGTCTATTTGGCTTTCGTCCAAAACATTTTGAACATTCTTGGCACTGTTCTGTTTGCTCTGGGCCGCAGCAGAAGCGACCTTCTCGGAGATGATTCCCGCGAATCCTGATACCATGTCCAGCACCTTTTCCTTATTGAGGAATGCGAGAACCACGAGACCGAGGAATGGAAGAATGAGAATCGAGGGCTGATTCAAATCTTGCTCAGAAGTCTTCACCTGTGAATTTAAAAAATATTAATACATAACAATTTTGTAATGCTCAAGTGTATGACTTATTACTTTGTCAATAGATACTTTGCGTTTTTATTGTTTGAAGTCTCAGATAACCATTAAATAAAATATATTCAGCTAATACAACTTACTTTTGGTTCAAAAATCAACTTGAAATGTTTAAACTTTCCATCAGCGTTGAAATAAATGGGTTCCGAAACATATGTGTGTGTGTTCTTGGATAGCGTAGAATCCAGCTGCACTAGGTATGTTCTGTTGTCTGCCGGCAACCTCGGTAAGGTCATCATCAGGCCAGAATTAATACCCGGAGCATAACCGGTGGCATCCAGCTTTGTGGTAAACACACTAGAGGTTGGTTCCATCTCTGTAGCTAATCGCAACTTCAAGGTTTTGTAGTGTTCAATCTTAGAAGTGTACACGAGCACAGTGACGTCGGTGACCAGCAGAGGTTGGACGGCGACAAACTTCATGCCTTCCATGTCTTCTGCCTCAGACTTTACCTGGAAGTTAAAAGTATTATTAAAAAAAAATCAGGAAACTGCGACTAAGAAATAAAAACACTTACCATTTATAATCAGCAAAACTATTAATCTTCCTTAACACGAAATTTTAAATGTTAAATGTATCGAAACGAAGTCAAATAAATAATACGCAAATTAGCCAAATAATCTGAGTTATGCATAATACACTATAATTCAGTGATAACAAATATAACAAATTGATAACAAAATACCTTTAAGGGGTCGCTATTACATTTCTACTTTTACAAGTATTTTATACTTATAAAAGATAATTTGTAATTTGACAAGTAATTGAATGGTCAAGAAATTTAATTTTACGCGAATTCCAAAGAAATAGATAAGCTAATTTTCAATACAATTTCATAATAAAGACAAATTATAGAAGTCTCACAGAGACAAAGCTTTTCGAAAAAAATTAGAACATTTTTTTGGACTTAGTGAAAAAATGTCCGTTATTTGTTTTTTACATACTTGCAGATTTTGACAAAACGCGATGGTTAATCAACGGTTCAACGGTTATTTTCTTAAGAGAAACGTGTGTAAAAAAAAATTCATAACCACTCATTCAATAATAATCCTGAAAAACCCACCTCCAACTGGATGAAGGGCGGTATGACATGTGTGATGCCGGCTTCCTTGGGTGTCTTGAGCCTCATGCGGTAAGTGCAGCCTCTCAGAAGTCCACGCACGCGGAAGGCCCCCGAATCCCGCTCGGTGATGCCCTCCTCTGCGGCACAGCGAGACAGATCTTGACCAGGAGCTGGCTCAGCCACCACCCCTACTCCGCCCACGCCGCCTCCGCCCAATGTCAGGACGTGTCCCACACCGGAACACGCCACACGCACACCACTGGTAGATTAATAAAATTATTATTAGAATTTTTTCTAGTCGACCACTACCACATTGTGTTTATCAATATATACAAATTTTTCTCAGTGTTTGTAATTATCAATGTTTCATTCCAATATTAAAATTGACAAGATTTTTTCTGTGTATCTTTCCAATTGATTTATCTGTTTTAAATATCATTAAACTATGTTTTAAAGTTGCAACACCGTAATAAAATAGGTTTTCATTGAAGAAATGAAAATATTCTATTCACCTGAGCGTAACTGTGTAAGTCTCTCCTTCCTTGACAGGGATGATGCGATGAGGTGGAGAGAACTTGTACTCCTTCATGAGGGGTTTCAAGTAGTACTCTCCAGGAGCGAGCGATGGGAATGATAGGCGCCCTTCTGGGCCCGTGGCCAAGTTACGACGATACGATGCTCCACCAGAGACCGATACCAACGCGCTCTGGTGAATAAAATGAATATAAATTATGAATGATGTTACGATATTGAAAGTAATGAGTGAGTTTGGTTTGGAAATTGAAAAAAAAAAGCAAACTTTGATGTCGCTTATCTCCCGAACTTTCACTCAAAGTGTAAAGAATATTTTCTATTCAAAATTGAATGACGAAGACTCCCCTGACATTTTTGCTACTAGTTACGAGACACCCCGTGTATCCAGTTTATATTTTATGTGTTAGGTTAGTAAAAGTTGTTTAAATTACACTTCTATTTCTTCACTGGCAGCAGACACATAGAGTTTAATGAGTTGTGTGATGCTGCGGTAATATCAAATATGTATATGGAAAATTCTGTTTCAATGGTGTCAGATAAGGACTTTTCCATTGTTGTAAGTTTAGCTGGATGGGTTGATTTATCTCCCCATCTTTCTCATAAGGATGATTATGTACCTGCAATGGCTCATTAGTTGCGGAATCCACAATGGTCACAATAATTTCAGCCAGCTTCTGCGCCTGGAAGTTGCCCTGATCGTCAGGACCCATCATCACATATGACTCCTTCTCCGCCGTCAGGACGTAAGTCAAGGAAGCGTCCAGGGGACCAAAGTGGTATTTTCCATCCACGTCAGTAGTCTGTACCTCGTCCAACTCTCCTGAAAATATTATATTACGGGATGTGTTTGTTAAAAATGAGTTCGGCGAGATGGAATCTAATAAATACAGCAAAGGAATCTAACATACATAGTACAGAATGTAAATTCCAATATATGGCTTCAGCAAAAGGCACTTTGGTCAAGTATAGGTCATTTTATGAATTTAAATCAAGCACGCTACATAATTAAAAACTGAATAAATGTTTATTCTTCAGTTACATGTATCCTTACCTCCGCTAAGTGTGATGACCACTCCCTTGATAGGTGGTTCAACCTGTCCTGTCAGCACTGTGCCATGGACTGCTACAAACTGCAGTCCTGTCTCCACGCAGTGGCCCCCAGGGGCTCCGCCTAGGTAGTGGGGACCCGGGGGACTGAATAACAGATGGCCAGATGTTGGTGTGACCAGCACTGTAGCACCCTATGATGAGATTATTTGTACATTAATGTCAAAGTAGTCACAATAAAGTTAAGAGTAAACATTACAACATTGCACTATAATTAAATTATACATACACCTACCTAAAATATTAAAATGTAAGATTTAAAATTGAGAATTAAAAATTTGTTTGCATTGCGATCTTATTTGACTTAAAATAAGTTATTATTCTTATTATATACATATATTACTGACCATGAGGTATTACAGAGAGACTTAAATCAATTATCGGAGTGGACAAAGCAGTGACTCATATGTCTTTATGTAGACAAATATTGTGTTCTCCATGTCGGCAAGAATAATCCAAATATTGAGTATACCTTAAACGAAAGCCTGATTAAGGCAGTGGTCTCGCAGAAGGGTCTGGGTGTTACCAAGGACTTTAAATGGTGTGAGCACATAGTGAGTGTGGTTAAGAAGGCTAACTCTTCAAGTTTGTGTTTACTGGGGTATTATGCCGTGTTGTTACGACCTTTCGGGCCGACGTTTCGGATCCCATTGCAGGGTCCATCATCAGGGCTGATGTGTCAACACAGCATAATACCCCAGTAAACACAAACTTGAAGATTCTGAGTGGCCGTGAAAACCTAAGAACATTCTTAAGGGTAACTCTGTTTTGTATTTGGTGAGAAGATCATTCCAACATCTGACGGTACCACTATTCACAACTATTTATAAGATATATGTGAGGCCTCTCCTCGAATATGCCTCTCAGATCTGGAATCCATATTTTGCTAAAGATATAGTTTTACTGGAAAATGTTCAGAGACGAGCCACAAAATTGCCCTTGGATCTCAAAAACCTGAAATATGCGGAAAGGCTTAGAGTATTGAAACTGCCCACTCTTCAGGAGCGACGAGCAAGAGGTGACCTCATCGAGACATTCAAGGTTCTATCGGGCTACTACAATATTCCTAATATGATAGATATATTAGGTCCTTACATACGAAATTGGCGTTTAGTATGGGAGGAACATAAAGCCGATTTTTTTTATTATAATATATTTATTTAATCAAAGTATGTACCATTGCTATCTATGCACTTTTGCCATCTCATAGGTAGTTCATCGATCCCTTTACTAAAAAAACCATTCGGACAGGAATCAATAAAATCTTTGAAGGCGGTTTGGACTGCCCCATCAGAGTTGAATTTTTTCCTTTGCAAGAAGTTATCCAAATTTCGAAAAAAATGGTAATCTGTTGGGGCAAGGTCCGGAGAGTACGGTGGATGTCTTAGACATTCCAATTGAAGCTCCTCTAATTTGGTAGCCGTCTGTTGTGCAGTGTGTGGTCTAGCGTTATCATGAAGCAGCAGTGGCCTAGAGCGATTAACCAGCCTCGGTTGTTTAGCAGCTAGCTTTTCCATCATGGTTTGCAGTTGCTGACAATAGACATCTGCCGTAATCGTCTGGCCAGATTTAAGAAAGCTGTAGTGAACGACACCAGCACTAGTCCACCAAACGCTCACAAGTAACTTTTTTGGAGTCAATTTTCGCTTGGGGCATGGTTTGGCTGGTTCGGCAGGGTTCAGCCATTGCGATGAGCGCTTCCGATTATCGTACAGGATCCACTTTTCATCACAGGTAATGATTCGATTTAAAATCCCTTCATTATTGTGCCGGTTGAGTAATGCAACGCAGCAGTCAAAGCGCGTTTGTTGATTTGCTTCACTCAATTCGTGAGGTACCCACCTTTCAAGCTTTTTCACCTTACCAATTTGCTTCAAGTGGATTAAAACAGTTTTATCACTAACACCGCAGCCTGCAGCTAACTCGGATGTGGTTTGCGATGGATCCGCTTCCACAATAGCCTTCAATTCTTCATTATCAACTTTGGTCTCCGGCCGTCCACGGGGCTTGTTCTGCAGGTCGAAATTTCCAGAACGAAAACGTTGGAACCAAAAACGCACTGTGTTTTCTTTTGCGGCACCGTCGCCATACACATCATTAATCCTTCGAGCCGTTTCTGCAGCACTGGTGCCACGGTGGGACTCGTACTCGTAAATAACGCTATATTTCAAGTTTTTCATTTTGTAAACTGAGTGACGCAAAGAAAAAAACAATTGAGGAAAAAACAAATTAATAATATTTTTCAAAACACAAATACATGAGTAAATAGCTGTATAAATTTGGATTTGGAATTCCTAACCAAAGAGAAGATATTTGAGATCAAATTTGCCAGTACGGCAAAACCCCAATTTCATATGTAAGGACCTAATATTTGCATTAAACACTAATGTGGGTCTTCGAGGCATCACCTGAAGTTGAACAGGTCTCGGTTCTCATGTAACCCAAGAAAGCATGCATTAAGCAATAGAGTGGTCAATATGTGGAACAGTTTGCCTGAGGGCGTTGTGTCTGCAGCCAGTGTCAACCAATTTAAGAATAGACTGGATATTCAAATGAGAGACAGTGATATGGGCCTATCAGCTTAGCTGCCTGCCCATTATCAATAATAATAATAATATGTTATTTTAATGAACGGTACTCAAATAAAGTGGCCTCGGAAATAAAATAAAAATGTATAAGTTAATCCACCTTTATTAAATAACCCCTCTCCTAGCACCTTCTGGAGATACTACTCTGCGTTTTCCCCCACCATCCTACCCTCTTGATACACCAATGTTTATTTTCTATGAAAATAATAATTTCTACTGCACTCTTGGAACCTTTCATCTTACTGGCAATGAGTGTTTTTTTATTTCTTTTATTTTCAGAACAAAAAACTATTGTAAAAATGAACAAATATGCACACTTTGTGTGTAAAGCCCAACTTCAAACACCTCTCTTGTAATATTGCTTTCTTGTCCTGGTTTACGTAGGGACTGTCGATATTATAGCAAGTCAAAAATGTATGTTTACTTGCTGTCATATGATTTGATCAATCTTTTGCAGATTAATTTGAACTCCCTATACCCAGAAACCATAATTGTTACATAACTCCTGTGTGTCGGTGATGCAACACAGGTCTACCTGTCATGGAAAATATTTAATATCTACCTTATTCACCAAAACTAAAAGTCATATTTTTTGTAATCTTCGAGTAGATATTTTTACACCAAAATGACTAAATTAAATTGCGATGAATGTCCGCATTTTTTAATTAAAAAATATTTATTCATTAATGTCATGTTTTCGGACAGCGAGTAAAAGGGATAAAATATTGCATATATAGCCGTTAAATCTATTAAGAAAGAGCACGACAATACCACACATTTCATGTAAGACAGAGACGTTGATACTTGCGCGGGGCTTCAGTGAAAGAGAAAAAAATATCGAAAGAGCGCGGTAGAAACGCGTAACACGTGTTAGACAAAGACAGATTGCTTTCGAGTTTCTGTATTCAGTGGAGACTGTACACAGTATCATAACGCAGATATATACATCGTGTTTCAAAAACGGTAAAAACGTTTTTTTTGTTTTACTACAAATATTTATATAGTTTAATTCTTAATTTATAAAGAATGTTCCATACAGGATAAGATACGACCCTTACAAGGGCCGTTTAGCTAGGAAATAAAAGTTTATACACATTTTATATCATTCAGTACCATTTATATGTAAACGGTGTACCAGAGCTAGCACCAGAAACTTGCCAGGTAGATTCCTGACTATGTTATGAGTCTAAAATGTTCAAGCCATGGCCTAATATCAATAGTTATGGAGATATGTTATTTCAAAGTTTGCATTTTTTTTATATTTCTTACTTATTTTCTGCTAAAAGTTGAACTATCATTACAGCATCTTATGTCGATTATGAAAAAGTCATTCGCTTTAATGCAAGTCAAATAAAATGATAAAACCCTTGCAAAAATTGAAAAAAGTCATTTTTCTATGCTATCATCCTAAACTGTACAACATTTAATTTGTAACTTATTTTTGTTTACTTTTTTACCTTACTCATTGATTTACTTTTATATTTCTATCTGTATTTTGGTTACCTACTTGCAATTTTTAAAATATATGAACTCTTATTATTGCTATGTATTCCGACTCTATCACACTGCTTTATCTCTACTCCTATCTCTACTTTATATTATCCTACTTTATCTTTACGATTTTTAAATTGCATTTTTGAAACACTGTGTGCCGCATAATCTAATGATGATTCAGATGTAGTGAAACAGCGCCCAGTTAAATGGGCTATGATTTCTCCGGAAACGGAACATTATCAGATTTCAAATATTATAAGTAATAAATTTCAAATATTTTTAGTAACAAAAAAAATATATATTTTTTAAAATTAAGGCGCCATAGTACATGATTCACGTTTTTGCAGTGTAAAAACTCAAATTAGTGTGAAGTTTTCGAATCTTGTTGCCAAAATTACAGCTAAACATGCATTAAATTAATTTTATAATGAAAGATCCATTCATTCTTAAAGCATTTATTTAAAAAAATTCAACAAAATACTTTGTTATTATCATAAATAATATATTATCCCGAAGCCCTATTTAATCTTTCTAGCAATAGAGTTATCTTTGGTACACTTTTTCTCGAAATATTTCCACACAAAGACCATATATTTTTTTATAAATTGAATAAAAATAGTTTCATCAGAAAGTTTGGGGGGAAACATATTATTATTTTTGGATAGGTTGTTAAATACAACGTTTTCAAAAAGATAAAAATTCACGTTCCGTCTCCTATTTTGCAACATCCAAAAAACCATAAAATGATTATATTTTTTGATTAAATTTTATATGGGTATTAAGATAATTCTATTGTCATTAATTAAAAAATATTCAAAAAAATATACCTCATGCTCAAAAAATTGAAATAATTCAGTAACAGATCCCGTTAAAAGTGAACAAATCATCTCTTTAGACGTCCACCGGACACCGGTGCTTGCGCGTGAAAAGTGTTGGCTCCCGAGGTTTTATCAAAATTATTTATAAAATGCCTCGTAAGCATTATGAGAATGTTAGAAAACGAAAGTTACCATGTAGAGGAATTAGTTTAAGAAGTAGTTTGCCCCAAGAACACAGGTAAATCATTTTATAACACATTTCAAATATCGAGGTGACAGTATTCAAACAATATTTTTAGGTTAGAATACAAAAATTCTGTCAAAATTCTCTGTTTTTATCGAATGAATTGAACGTTTTTTTTCATTGTACTTATATATTTTATTAAAACAATATCATATATACACTTTGGCCTGTATACATGTAAAATTTTGGCAATTTTTAATACTTCATTAATGATATTTTTAAGAAACTAAAAACTGTATTTCGCCTTACGTTGACGAAGTAGGGATGGGAAATTTCTTAAATCGACATTTGTACTGCGCATCGGTATACTTTGTACTGTATGATTTTAGCTTTGATTGTTAAGGATTTGGTTTATTTTTGAATTATATTTACATTATTGTATTTTATTTACATATATTATTTACATTATTACATCCGTATATTTACAATATTGTATTTATAATTTTTAGTAGGAGTCCACCCGAACCTCCTATCAAAAAAATAATGCACGAAACTTTAATTAGTGTTGATGAGACGGATAATAAATTACAGGTAATTTTAAAAATATCTTCCGCTAATTTATAAGGAATAATACTAAAAGCCCATCTCTGTCATATTACGCTGGGTACTTGGGCATTTTATTTCCTTAGTAAAACAATTAAACTTTTCAAAACATTAGGAAAACAACGAGATTAATGTTATTAAATTTTTTTTTATAAATTTCGCCACCTCTTTTGACGCTTTATAACAACTTGCCTGACCATCATGTCTTATAAAATTTCCTCTGCATTTCTCACTACACACAATAAATTATTATTTTTATATTAAATACTAATAAATATTTTTTTTAGAAAACAAATGAACCAATAGAAATAATAGGAAGACGAGTAATTGATTTCCAACACGTTTTTGAGGAACTGAAGAAAATTGGTTCTCACTGTGATCAATATGGATGCACGCTTAAAAACATTTATATATACAATGAAATTAGGAAAGGATTTAAATCTACGTATAAAATGCAATGTAACATGTGCAATTTAAAAATGAGCTTGTCTTCGCACATTGAGTGTAATTTAGATATTAACCATGCAGCCGTATCTGGAGCTATGAGCATTGGTATAGGTTTTGCAAATTTGCAGCAATTAACTGAGACCATGGAAATACCAGCTATGACCTGTAAAACATATAGTAGAGTCCAAAATACAGTAAATTTTTCTTCGATTGTTATTTACCAGAACTTCTTGATTCTAGACACGAGCGAGGTATGGAGATACGAAATCCTTCTTATAGAACCGAAGCTATCGAGATAAAATTAAAAAAGTCTTTGGAAAACGTAACCACAAAGTGTCGCAAAAAACTTTTGATGTAGGAGGAAAGCTTTTAGTTTTATGGTTTATTATTTAAGTGATATCAGCTAAGTTTCTCATGATCAAGTCTTATGATTCGTTAAACAAATATGATTTGATTTTCGTGTTCTGTTTATACACACGTTTCTTTTCATGATTCATCTTTTACAATTCGTTTGTATGTTCTCTTTATGGACCGTTGATTGTGGTCAGTTTTCATGTTTCAATTTATCTTTTTTTTTCCTTAACGTTCTGTTCTGATGATCCGTTGTAGTATTATTTAATATTTATTATTTATGAATCAATTTTCTTCTGTTAAGCACCGTTTATATGGTTCATTTTGGTCGTTCATTGTTATGTTTATAATATCTGTTTATTATGATCAGCTGTTGATCTTTTATGTGAATCGTTTTTATTATCCATGATTTTTTTTCTTTTATAACGATCTGATACATAAGCCATACGTTATGTTACGTTAATATTTCCCGTGGCGTGATTTTTGATCTCTTCATTATGATACGTTAATATTTTCGGTTGCTATATTTTTATATCCGTTTTTTTATGAATCGTCTATGTTTATTATCTGTGAATTTTTTCCAATTGTGACGGTCCGATTTAGGACCTCTTCATTATGTTAGGTTAATATTTTCCGTTGCTACGTTTTTAATATCCGTTTCTTACAAATCTTTTATGATCACTTTGTATATATCGTTCCTTTGTATGTTGACGTCCGTTCTGATGTTTTGATGTCCGTTGATTGTGGTCAGTTTCCATGTTTCAATGAACCGTTTTTATTTTCCGTTTATATGTTCAATTTTTGTCGTTCATTGTTGTTTCTTATATCCGTTTATTTTGATCAACTGTTGATCTTTTCTGTGAATCGTTTTTATTATCCGTGATTTATTTTTCTTTCGTAACGATCCGATATATGACCCATTCGTTATTATACGTTAATATTTTTGGTTGCTATGTTATATCCGTTTTTCACGAATCGTCTAAGTTTTATTATCAGTGATTTTTTTTCCTATTTTAACGATACGATTTATGATACGTTAACAATTTCCGTTGCTATGTTTTTATATCCGTTTTTTACGAATCGTCTATGTTTATTATCCGTGATTATTATCATTTCTAACGATCTGATATATGACCCATTCGTTATTGTAGGTTAATATTTTCCGTTGATTTGTTTTTAATATACGTTTTTTACGAATCGTTTTAGAACCATTTATACGTTCCGTTGTTGACGTCCGTTCTGATGTTTTGATGTCCGTTGATTGTGGTCAGTTTCCATGTTTCAGTGAACCGTTTTTATTTTCCGTTTATATGTTCAATTTTTGTCGTTCATTGTTGTTTCTAATATCCGTTTATTTTGATCAACTGTTGATCTTTTCTGTGAATCGTTTTTATTATCCGTGATTTTTTTTTCTTTTATAACGATCTGATACATAATCCATACGTTATGTTATCTTAATATTTCTCGTGGCGTGATTTTTGATCTCTTCATTATGATACATTAATATTTTCGGTTGCTATGTTTTTATATCCCTTTTTTACGAATCGTTTATTATCCGTGATTATTTTCTTTTTTGACGATCCGATATATGATCCATTCGTTATTATACGTTATATGTTCCGTTGTTGACGTCCGATCTTAAGTTTTAATGTCCGTTGATTGTGGTCAGTTTCCATATTTCATTGAGCCGTTTTTGTGTTCCGTTTATATGTTCCATTTTTGTCGTTCATTGTTATGTTTCTAATATCTGTTTATTATGGTCAGCTGTTGATCTATTCTGTGAATCGTTTTTATTATCCGTGATTTTTTTCTTTTTTCGTTATTATACGTTAATATTTTCCGTTGCTATATTATTTTTACTAGTTTTTTACGAATCGTCTATGTTCCGTATATTATGATCCCTTTATATGTTTCGATGATAACGTCCGTTTTTATGTTTTTTTTGAGGTCAGTTCCTTAGAGTATATACAATCCATAGAGACCATATTATTTCGAAACTTGTAAGAATTTTGTTAAAAGAGGCGTGGTCATTCGGTGAGACTGGACAATTCGTTTCTAACACGTGTTTGTAATTTCTTGCTAAAACAGGGCTACCACAAATGAACGATTCTCTGTGAATTCTCTTACAATAAAGTAGCAATAAATGAAAATGCCTTTTATATGTGGGTACATATATTTATTTTGATTTATTTTATTACAATTTTAAATATCACCACAAAAATAATTATATAAGGAACTGCAATAATAATAATTATAATCGAAGATTATTTATATCACATCAAACATAAACATTTAGATATCTGCATTTGTACAAATATTTAGAAAATTACGTTATTTACATAATATACATTGTTTGTATATACACATAAAATACATTGTTTGAAAAAACAATATGATGAAATACATTAATAGAATTAATAATAAATATAAAATTTTAATATAGTAGGGCAATGTATATTTATACCGGACGAAAATATACTACTTCATATATTAGGAGTTTCAGAATGCACATAACTAATTTTATAAATCCCATAAAAATTGGCGTTTTATATATTTTTTATGTAACGAAAAACGAATAAAGAATGAACACTATAGGTACTTACTCTATCAATAGCCAGTTCTGTTCTTGAATTATTCGTAGGAACGGCAAATTTTTTTATTCGAACTAATTTGTTTTCTTTCCTTCTGTCAAAATGTACATTCAAGAAGTGATCTGAGCAAACACAACTGTGATTTCCGGGATTCCAATTAATCCTTCCCACAGCATGAATCCATTCACTTTTTCTTACTTCATTTTTTGGGAACCTACAAAAAATGATATCCCAATCCGAATACTTTAAATAATAAATAATAAATAATTTGTATTTTAAAATTTTAAGCACAGCCCTGTCGGTACAATATGCTTTGTCATAAAAATACCACATTGAGCTTAGTTAGATCCATACAATGTAGTGCCTTCTCTTTCTTACTCCTAAAAATTCAGAATTTTTAAAGGAGAAAAAAAGAGACGGATATATTTTAAAATGTCGGCTATCTAAGTAAATGATTTTACAGTTCGTGTTGATTGAACATTCATAGACATATTTTGATTTAAGTCATCAAAAACATCTTCAAAATAGCATTCTCCGAATTATTTGTGTAATAAAATCAATCAAAAATAAACGTTCTAGGATTTTTTAAACAAAAGTAAATGTTTGCAGTTGGTTTGTTGTTAAAATTATGAAATAAAACGTATATATGTAAAATTTTCATATTTTGGATAAAATACCTGTGATAACTGATATGTTTCTTCTCGTTTCCACTCCTATTGGAACACCCCTTCATTGCACAAGAAGGCATATCAATTTTTTGTAATATTTGCGCGTAAATACACAATAATTTATCGAAAATACGGATAACAAATCTGTCAGCTCTGCCGTTCTCTGCCCGAGTTTTGAAACTCGGGCAAAGAGAACCCTTACAAAGCAATTAAAGACGTACCCGACCGGGTGATCTTTTTTGTCCCTTTTTGTCTTATGTGTTACTATATTGTTAAAACTGAGTAAGCTTTATGTTACCACGCGTACGGGTTTGGTAAAATGTTTAGTTATCCCTCTATGGATTGTATATACTCTAAGGTCAGTTCTGTTATTTCGATGAATCTTTTTGTTTTCCGCTTATATGATTATTTTTCCTTATCGTAGGTTCTGTTTAGGTATTGTTGTGTTATTTAAAATCCGTTTTTCATGATGACAGTCTTAATGAATTGTTCTCTTCCGTTTTTATGTTCCGTTATTATGTTTTGTAATATCCGAATGGTTGTCCTTCCTTTTCATGTTCCGTATGTTATAACACCTTTATATATGTTCTGTTATTTTGTTTTTGAATATCCTGTTTAGATTAATCTTAATGTTTTACGTTTATATGCTCCGTTTTTTATGATTTGTGTTTCTATTCCTTCTTTGTGAGCTGTTTGTTATGATTCATTATTAACAGCCGTCATCTTTTCACCTTAGTTTAATGATTCGTTTTATGGTCCGTTTTTGAAGTTTTTTATTTTATGATCCGAGTATAATCACCCATTTTAGTAACGTTTTTATTATTGTCTTTGCATAAAACTTATTTATGTTAATATTTTTCGCGTACTATGAGTTGTTTGTTTATTTTCTAAAACGTTGGAAACATGGATTAGGCCTATATAGGGGAAACCATATAAAAAAAAAACGCGCCTTGTATTCTACCTCAAGGGTGGTGAGGAAATGAATGCATTGGTACCTACAATTTCAACAATAGCATTTCTTAAGCTGTGACGTGAGAACTATATTTATAAAAGAGGTAAATTTTCTCGTCGGTAGTACACAGAAAATTTACCTCTTTAATACTTAAACCTTAAAAATCTCAAATTTAATATATATATATATATTATATATATATATATAATATACAGAGTGTCTCATAGTTAGTAGCAAAAATTGAAAACAGAATTTTTTCAACAAGGTTTTCATAATTTTCTTTGAGTTGTATTGAAGCGAATGAATTTTTCAAAATTGTTATAAGTTACTGCAATGATACTTCAATTTTTTTGCTAAAAATAAGTCAGAAACTAACTAACTAACTAACCATCAAACGTCAAAAAAACGGCATCACAATGTAATACAATAACTGTCAAGATACAGAAATGGCAATTTTGCTTAGTTCAGAATATGGATGATTATAATTTTATTTGACTTTTATTAATGCGAATTAATTTTAAATATTCGATATAAGTTACTTTCATGAAAGTTTTACATTTTGAAAAGATAATTCAGATTTTTTTTATTTCTATATTCTCTTTATACTTAACCATATTTTCACGGGTGTACGGACTATATAGTAATTAATAACAACTCTTGTGTGACCGCGCAACAAGTGTTGAGCGCTGATTGCTTGTCACATTCTAAATATCTTAAGTCGTCTTTCCAGTAAGTTACGGACAGACAACGAAATTATTATCATTATTTTGTCTTTATTCTACTTTTTAAGTATAACTTCTAACGCGCATACAAAAGTACACGCATAATTTTTTAAAATGGTTTATATTGAATTATTTAACATTGATATTAAACAAAATGTTATAAAACAATAAAAAATAACATGTTACGTGTAATGGAGATCTTAAAAAAATGTTTTTCTTAAAAATCTGAAAAATAGCATAAAAAAGCAAATTTGGAGTGAAATTTCAGAAAGAAACAATATCCATTGAATTACGGCCGGCTTTGTGACATCTCTAATATAAGGATCGAATAATTATCGTAGAGAAAAATTTCGCCAAACTTGCAAAACTTACGTTCATGTAGAAAGGGTTACGTATGTAGCACTACGCAGTTAAAAGGTCAGGCGTTAAAGTTTGCACATTTCTATTTCATTTTATAGTATTGTATATTTCTCGATATCGTTTTTTGTGCTTAAATAATACATGTTTGAGCGAAACTAGCGCCATTTTTAGCGGGAAGTGATTAAACTAATTCCAATATTGAAGGTATAAGAGCCTCTTAAGCAATTGCCTTTATTTACTTATTTATTATTTATATATCAGTAATGATATAGGTACTATATTAGTCATACATTTATAAAATTAAAATTTATTCAAGAAATTGCATAGGTATTTGGAATTCCCACAATAAGTAGAATATAAGATAATGACAAAAGAAATGTCAATGCACTTATGTAGGTACATATTTTGTTCTAGGAAATGTACGGTTAAACCTTTCCTGAAATATCAATTGTTTGTATTCTAGGAATTGGGATTTTTAACCAACCAGGCAATTAAGAATAGTTAAATATATGCAGCTATTGAATTGCGAGGGATTATCCGAATTATATTATTTGCAATTGGTGAAAATAATTTACAGGGGCTTTTATTTATTTTGATATTTAGCATTACTCTTTTAAATAAACTATTTTGTTGATATGTACACAACGGGGCTCACTGACAGCGTACCACTTTATTACGCTGGTTTATTTATATACATATAGAAATATAAATACCACATATAAGAAAAATTGTGTTATTATTTTCAAATCTAAAGATTAGAAGTTGAAATGAGATTTATATAAAATAAATAAATATGAGCAGTCATTTTATAGTTACAATTATAAAATAAAATATATTCTAGATTAAGTTTACTTGGTGGTTTTTGTCGTAATTATTAACTTCATCCATAAGTACGTTTTCTGAAGATACGTTTGGGAGGTTGTTAACATGTAAAAATATTAACCCCCCTGGGCCGCCGACGCATATATCCGACAGGCACAAAATAATTTATTTATCGACGGCCGCGTATCGAATTTGAAAAACGTAATTTTTTCCCAATAGAGAAATCCTGTTGTGACCTGTCGTTCCATTTTCAACTCAAAAACATCACCGATTATATTTTAAATCAACAATCAAAACGGAAGTTTTTCTGCCGTCAAAATCGTATAGAGAAGTTGTAGATGTCGCCCCGATCGCGTGTTGTGCAATCGAAATTCAAATATTCCATCGTCAAGGTCACGCGCAATGTGCGCGGGAAATACGATTTATTTTTTCGATTTTCGATTTATTTGTACACGTATATACAAATATATACGATATGTTTTGCGATATTTGTCAGTTTTTGTTGGTTTATGATTCAATTGAATACTAATAGTGATTTATTAACAAAAATACACGCAATTTTGTTGCGTTTATTTGAAATATGTGTGTGTGTGAAAGTGTATCATATTTATGTGTTATGAGTGCGATGTCCCGTCGTGTGCCGTGCCGTGCAACAAAATATATCACACAGAAGAAGATTATTATTATTAATAGTAGTGTTGTCTCTAATAAACAAATAAAAAAAATATTATTATTTTTCAGAAAATGTTGCGCTGGCAACATTATGGAAATTCAAAAAAAGATTATTTTTTTTACTTAAATGATAAAAAAATCATTGCGTTTCGACACTTACGATAAAATAATATGAATGTGTGTGTTTTTTTTTTAATATACGCATGTTTTCATGGTTTTTTCGTAAAAAGAAAAATCACAAAAAATTCCGAAAATTTACGGCCCACAACAAGTTAAGGGATAGTTGATTTTTAGTTCCTTGTGCCAAAGAGTGAAATTATATACATTTTTTCAAAATTATAAACTTTTTACTTTCAACATTTACTCCAGGTATCTGCTTCAAATTCTGGCTAGAAGTATTATTTAGAGTTTTCTCAACCTATTGAAAATAGTAAATTATGACTTTGTATGCTATTCGTCATAATAATGTTAACAAATTACAAAGTAAACGTATAATAAAGAGTATCAACTCACCTTTTCCTTTCAATCATATTCGTTTTCTTCATTTTGCACCATCATATATAATATTTTATAAATGCTTTTGCTTTTTAAATTAAGAAATACATTTTTTTAAATTATTCCGTTTTTAATTTGTTTTCATCCACTACATTGCACTTAATATTTTTTTCGTAAGTGTTTTAAGCAACCTGTATACAGAATTCCGTACATCATGTGACCGTTGCCGCCTGTATTTAGTTTGTAATGATAATTCGGCGGGAGCGTACGCAAATTCAATACGCAATGTTTTTCTAAAAATTAACTAAAATAATGCAAATATGTATGTTTACCTTACATAATTATACAAAGGGACCTTTAAAGTCTTATCTGTATCGTATATATGTATATTTTATCACATATTAAAAACTATACCGATTTTTAATCAGGTAACGCTGTGTTACTCCACCGTCCCCAAAGTTTTTTTTTAGCACAGTCTTTTAAGAGTTAATCTAATCGACAAGACTATCTTTTTACGGTAAAATAACCAGAATGAATGTTATGTAGAATGAATCTATGAAATACATATTAGCGGAACTAGCAAAGAGATCATCACCTGTGGAAGCATAACAGTGTGTCTGAAGACGTACAAGCCTTCTTGCTTCTGTGAAAGTGGCTTCAGTGGACCGACAACTTCTCCTTGCTCTCTGCCTATCTTCAACGTAAGATCATCCACCAACTTATCCGACAGTATGGTGATGCCAACAGAATGAGAAACCGCATTGATCGCAATCATCTGAAAGAAACCAGAAAATTGTAAAATTATATGTAGGTAATTAAAACTATTTTTCAAAAATTTTAATTTTAGTATTAAGTGAAAGCTTACATTATTGGCTTGCCTCGTGCTATGGGTGATAGTGGCAGGATCGTACACATGGCAGCCCTTAGGTGTGAAGACATATTCTCCAGCAGAAGGCAGACAATGCTGGGAAATACCCGCCGGTACATCAAGCAAGCCGATACTGGCGCCCGTTGTATATTGCACCTGTAATTCATTTTATTACATGTCGTATATTCAATCACTGAGTAAAAGTAATCAAAAATAAAATAATCTCGGGACATGGTAGTTACATACAACTCCGTTTATTTGAACCCCATTAATTTGAACACCGATAATTCAAAATTCACCGTAATTCGAAATTTTTAAAACCCACAAGTCCCAAAATGTTAATTTCACATACACACATTTTAGTTTACATAATTCTAAATTTCTTTGAAATGTTACAAAATTGAAAAAAATATTTCGATTTTTTTCTCGAGTGAGAACCAATACAGTTGTCAGTCTCTAACGAAATCGAAGGGACCGAGCAATTTATTTTGTTATTGGGAGTTTTCATTATAAAGAGTGAGGATCAAAATTAACTTGTATCCATGTAACTAAAGCATAACTCATTTATTTTTCTATTGTATTACATTAATGCTAATTAAACTTTTATAAATTAAAACTAACAAGTTAGTCAACTTAGTTTACATTCTCTGATATTCCAAAATACTGCGTATCTAATCTTTTAATCTTGAAACTTCTTCAATTGACCCGGGGTCATCTTTGTGAATTAAAAAAAAACAATTGATTTGGCCGCATTTAAAGCTGGGGGATTAGGTTCCTGTTTTTTTCTCCAACTGTATATTAAAAATAAAAACTCTGTTCCAGTCCCCAGAACAAGACAGTCTACCACCACACTATCAAGGCAACTCTGCTTCGACCTACACTGCATGTACTGGCACTCACACAAATCACCATTTCTCTCAACCTCTAAAGATAATAAGATAATCACTCAACAGAATGAAACCCGACACATTAACACAAAATATTGTATCAAATTGACAGACCTATGAATTTTTGCTAAAATTTACCTATTCATTTCAGTTCTCGGTGAATGTTCGAATAAAATGATGAAAATCTCGCAAAAATACAGTGAGGACTACAGGAAAATATCAACATTTTAAAAATCCTTGTCTTGTTTATATGAGAATATAGTTAAAATAATGGATTTTGTATTGGCTTTTGGAGAGTTCTGATGAATCAAGGCCAATAAAATTTTTCCAATATAACTTTTGGTTTGGATTTCAATGCGAAATAACTGACAAAAGAATTCTCGTACAAAAAACTTATGAAAAAAAAGAAGTAGGTACACACTTGTTTATTGGTTCAAAGTAAGCAGTATGGTAGCTGTATGCATATAAAAAATTTATCTATGTTCATTCTCATATCTTAGTTTACATACATATTCATATCACTGAACATTTTGAAAGAACCATTATTTATGTAGTTGTGTTCAAAACTTTACCATCCTCCCCTCACCTACCTAAATACCCGTAACAATATTCTTATATATCACAGTCCACCTGCAAACCTTTTACAAAATGGTTCAAAATTTTCAAACACTATTTCAAATGCATCTACAAAAATCTAGCAATCGGGGAGGCCTCCGATAAAACATACTACATGTGTGTGTTAAAATATATTTTTATAAAAATATGCATACAATAAAGAAAAACCATTCATCATAATTAGAGTATTTTTAGTAAAATATAAATTTTTTTATTACGATAAAAATTATATTGATTATCTTTGTCATGTAGTTTTAAAAAAGCTATTGAAGATATTGAAAAAAATATTTGTTTTACATCAAGACAATATTTGTTATGAATCAAGACTTACTTCAGACTTGTGCGACATTGCAAATGATACTGCATATCCAGTGTGAACAAATTCCGGAACAGTAGCTTCTGTTGAGGTAACGGCTATATTGTGCTTGGCTGAAGACCAGCATAGATTCTCTGTCGGGACTGATACCTCGTAGCTCCCAGGGAGAACTTCTTTCATCGTATACTTGCCATCTGAAAAATATCAGGTATCAATGAGATCAATGTGATGACAGTACAAGTGAACAGCAGAAGTGGATTAATTATGTTCCATCTTACCCTTGGCGCTAGTTGAGGTATGATGTCCAGCGTAACTACCGTCCAAGGACAGGGGTCTAAGGGTCACCAGACTATTGAGGCAAGTGGACTGCTGCGAATCCTTCATGCACTTAATAGTGCCACTCAGAGTTGCCTTTAGTTGGGAGAACGTGATGCCATCCAGAGGACTGTGAGTGACAGATATCTTTTGTGATATGGGGAAGAACCTGAAAAAGTGATACGTATGTAATCAAGGGACAAGGAAAGTTTAAAAGCATCATAAAGAAAGTTAAAATAAAATGTCTTCAGTTTATTGATGCAAATGACAAGGTAAGAAAACAATAAATACAGTAAAAATGTAATACAGTAAAACCTTAATAATTCAAAATTCACCATAATTCGAAATTTTTAAAACCCACAAGTCCCAAAATATCAATTTCATAATAGATGAACACCAATAATTCTAAAACCCGGGTGATTCATAATTTGAAATAATTTATAGCACCTTGGCCATAAATCAATACATTTTAGCTCACGTAATAAATTTTTTTTTTAATTTGACAAAAATAGAAAAAAATATTTCATTTTTTTTATTTTTTGGGAAGTGACAACAACAAATATGTCAATACGGGTACTTTAGCAATAGAAATATCGCAGTCTTTGTGTTAGCATAATAAATATTGCATTTTCGAAATGATTTCTTGAAATATCAAAAATTTTGACATTTTTCACAAAATTAATGACTTTTTTCATGAGATTTACAATTGTATCTTGATTTTTATTTTTTTTTTGTACCTTGAATCTAAAGTTAATGAGATTTTACTGTAGTAGTATGAGTAAATTGTCGAAAGAAGAAGACTTTCCTGAGTGTGGTCCTGATCTTTAAAAGAAATAAATTAATTAAGAATAGAGATCATGCGCTGGCTAAATAATTTGTGAAAGAGATTAAGGCAAATTTCAAAATTGTAAAACATACATGTTGATCTTTACCTCATATTGACACCTTATTTAATTCATTATTAAATGGGTTTTTTTTGTGTTTTCACATAAATACAAAACACTCAAGTAGGCAGGCTTAATTTTTTCACCAGGCAGTAGTAAAATGTGGAAGGATTATGATGTACATACATAGTCAAGTGAAGGACCTAAAGAATCTATATATTAATTACTTCAAGCAATGTCGTACGTTTCTGCATTTGGATGATGATTTTTATTTGTATACAATAATTTTGACACGGTTCCCATTGGGTTGTGTGGCACAGCGGATGAACGTCTGATTGCGGATCAGAAGGTGCCGCGTTCGAATCCTGGCAGGATCGAATTTTTTTTTTACGGTCGAGAATATTTTTTTTGTTAAAATTTAAATAACAAATAATTTTTTTATGTAACAAACCAAATTAAACAAAGATTAATTTTTTATAATGTTGTATAAAAGTAATCAACACTGCGAGAAGAGAAGGGGAGTAGGTACCTACCTATCGAACTATGGTTTATTCCGCTCTGACTTATTAATCGGTTAGAAATTTTGAATAAATACTTTGTCTTAATTATATCTAAACTACCCGTAATTAAAAGTGGAAATTTACCAGATACAATTGACCGCGAAGCGGCTGACATAGGCATAGGTAAACAATTGTGTTTGCTGCACAGCAAACACATTTGGCCGCGAAGCGGCCACAATAGCAAAAATGGAAGTTTGCCAGATACAATTGGCCGCGAAGCGGCTGACGTAGGCATAGGTAAACAATTGTGTTTGCTACACAGCAAACACAATTGGCCGCGCAGCGGCTATCATTGGCCGCGAAGTGGCCACAATAGCCGCCCGCAGGGCCTAGCAGTAAGCAATCGGCGAAGCCGATTGCTTTCCTGCTAGTAGGCAAAATAATTGTCAAATGTACTGCTCCACCTTCATTCTTATATTGGATTACGAGGTACGGTATGGCCACTGCATAGAAAAATCATGCACTTTTTGAAAAAACAAAAATACTTACTGCATGCCCTCACGTCTGTCCTCTTCAGAAACATCCACACTGGCCAGGTACACGCCTGGCTGCAGATACAGACACCACATACCATCCTCTGAGGTGTGCGTCCTCTTCGGTGCGCTGGCGGGAGGTGGCGTGGGTTGCACGAGCACCGTGCGCACTCGCGGGCCTGCAGTCGGAGAGCGTACAGCACCACACACGCGCCAACGGGAGGGGCTCGCATCCGGGAGGGTTGTGGAGCCAGACGGACTTATAATGAGGGGCACATCATCAAATTCGCAACCATCTGCAATTTATAATAAAAAAAAATTGGAGGAGCTCATGGTGTGTACTCATGTATGCCCAGCAGAAATTACTACTTTGGCCTGGTAGTGATAATTGATATTAGCATATTACTTTATAATATTAATACAACAATACAATGTCTAGAGAGATGACAAAAATAATTTATGACACATACATGTAATAAAATTATTAATAATTGTTTTTGAAGTGGTACAAATGTAACTACATACTGGTTTGTGAAAGCTAAAATAAGAGTTAAATGTCTTTGAATCGACATCTTCCAACGATTCAAAGATATTTATTGACGCAGCATCGCAGACATTTGATGCAACAAATCAAAAAAAGTGTGCATTTTCAAAAAAGTCCAAGGGCCTACCCACATTCATGTTTTATCGATTTTCAGCATAAAATGGTTCCAATTCGGTTCACGTATTCACATATAAATGTGTTTTTTGTTCTGAAAACGAATATCTGACGATTACGTTGTTTTTGCAAAAACATCAAAGATAATGTTAAATCCTAATAAGCACCTAAAATTGTAATTCAATGAATAGTTCTAATTTTCAAATCCATAATCAATCATTCGTCAGCTTTTGAATTGAGGATCTTTGTGATTGATACTCGGTTCAAGATGGTCGACAATACATTATTTATATCGCTGGAACATTAATTTCAAGTGATTAAACTTTTGACAGTTTAATGGATGCGCGCGCATTTCCTGGTCCGTCAATGCACCAAAAGAAGATAACTTCAAAAAATATTATGTAAATATATTACAGTAAAACCACGTTAATTCGAACCCCGATAATTCGAAGTTCGCCATAATTCGACTTTTTAAAACTTTTAAGTCCCAAATTATGAATTTCATAATAAATTAACCCCGATAATTCGAAAACCCTGGTAATTCGTAATTCGAAATATTTTTTAGCCCCCTGCGCTGCAAATCAATACATTTTAGTTTGCGTAATTTGTATTTTTTTTGAAATTTGATGAAATTGAAAAAATATTTCGATTTTTTTCACAAGTGAGAACAACAAATATGTCAATATCGGGTACTTTGAAATGTCGCGATCTTTTTATTAGCATACTAAACATTGCGTTTTCGAAATGATTTCTTGAAATATGAAAAACAGACATTTTTCACAAAATTAATGGCTTTTTCGTGAGTTTTACGATTCTTGGCGTATTTCGCAATTAATTCACAGCACCTTATGGAATGTCCCTTTTCTATACATATTGTGTCGCGATCCCTAAAATTGGGGAATCCTGTGTTTGCTTTCTTCAGTTGGCTGCCTTGATATGCGCAGATAGTTAAGTTTGCGGCATTTGCGCTAATCTTCATACCTAAATGCGTTTTAAATTTTTTTTCATGTTTTTAAATTTGTCTTTAGTTCGATTTTTTTTTTAATCACTGTGTTTGTGTTATTAAAATGTTTAATTTTCTTTGTAAGATGTTATTAGTGACTTATCTTATTGTTTCACGCATTTATTGACAATAGTATTTCTAGTAACCGTGCATTGTTGGTTTGAGCCGGAAAAAAAGACAGAACCAAAAGTTATTTCGCAAGTGAGGACAGCAAATATGTCAAAATGCCGCGATCTTTGCATTAACATAATAAATGTTGCGTTTTCAAAGTGATTTCTTTAAGGCGGTTCATACAATTTTCAAGCTGTCAAAAGAGGCGATATGCATCGATAGATCATGCTACTTCAATACGAGATTGAGACATGAACGAACGTCATATCAGATAAACTTTGCACGAGCGTGTATTTACATGTCATTGAAAGACAGAAAGGTTGCGAGGAAACGAGACAACCATACGGAGTACCAACGTATAAAATATGTGGGAACGCAAGTCATATTCGCGTACTATTATTAGAATTTTAAATGTTTTAAGTCTAGAATTTACAAAAGCGTATTTATATTTCTCCAATAATTTTTGTGTTGTAAAAAAATAGTAAACAAAAATTTTTCTTATATCACTGTTTTTTAATTTAAAACTTGTGTCGTATAAGCAGATTTAGATATTATTTTGACTTCCGACTGAAATGTCAAAACAGATGTGAATTTAATTCAATTCAAATATTTTTTTACCTAAAATAAACCAAAAACTACTCCAACAATATGTATTGAATTAAAAAGAAAATTAACAACCATTTATCTATATTTTAAAAATTATGTCGTAAATTAATATTACTTGACTTTATAAATTACAATGACATCTTCGCGAATTTACCGCCGCCTACAAGGTCACAAAGCTCGCATATGACAGACATTCTGACGAGCGTTCAATGTGAGTTAATCAGTAGAAAAGCAAAATAATATTAAATTACATAGTTTAAAAAAACCTTATTATCTGCGACAAATAGATTGCTTTTGAATATATAACATGGTATTATTTTGAACTAATGTCAAATTTGGCATAAAAACACGTTTAAAGTTATTTTTTTATGAAAAAATGTATGGACTTCAGAGGAACGTCCGCCTCTTCCGCACGGCACGCGGCATCTGATTCAAAACTGCGCTATTTCTTGACACATTTCACACTTTAGAATTTTTATTTTAAAATAATAATTAACGTATTTTTAATAAAAAATGTAGCTTTTTAATAGTGAATGAAGACTCAAAGTGCGAATATAGATACAATATATCGTTTAAAATCATCTTTTTATATGAATAAACAATATTTGAAAAGCATCAAAATCATAAAAATTTCTAGCATCTTTGAAACATTATAATTTTTATTAATATTGAATATTTCTTAATATCCTACGTACGGATTCTAGACAATTAAGTAAACTTTATGCGTATAAAAAAAACATATTATGCTTACATACAAATTTTTAACGAACGAATTTCCTCCCGAACATTAAAAACGTTTTTTCTGCCGCGGCCTGTGGATTAATGCCTATATTTTTCTTATTTATTGTAAATAATGTTCAGTTTATTACTTTTATATAAGAACAAAGGTTCTATCTAAGTTATCGCCCTAAAAAAATTGCAATCTATCATATAAATTCTGATATAAATGAATAATAAAAACCCACATTTTCGTAAAAAACACCGAAATATGCATTCGCAGTGAATGTACCGCCTTTAACCCTTAACCACCTACCATAACGTCTCACACACCCCATCGAATTGATAATCGTGAATATTTTTGTGCCCAAGTTTCGTACTAACTTGTTAGTTCCTGTACCTTTTCCCCGCGCCCTTAAGTGTCGCGCAAGCGCTCGTATGTGCGTGCGTTTTCTTCAGGTGAGTAAAAAACTATCGCAGGGGGTCTGAGAGACCTATGGTAGGTGGTTACGTAATTTTTTTTAATCGTGTTTTTTATGGTTTTCCTTCAAAATGGCTCTTAGTGACAATAATATCGAGCGGTGTCTGGAACAAGATCTGTCAAAATCATGTTGGGCTAGATCATGTATTGGAAGAAAGTTGTGCATCTGATTCCGCATACGAAGAGCCAACTGTACTAGGTGTTAAAGAAAATTCTCCATCTCAACATCATTTGTCTTCAATTTTACGTGGAAACGAAGAGTTTTCATCTGAAGATGATGATCTGAAATTCGATGGAGACCATGGAAGAAGAATTATTTTGAAAGGAATTACTTTCGTTGGTCATCTGCCTCGCCGTTTTTACGATTGAGAACTTTGCAACATAATATAGTGCAGGGAAGAGAAGATAAAAAACCAGCATATCAGAATGAGCTTAATTTTTTGTCTTGTTCACTGGATATATAGCAGCATTTTTTTAATGACGAATGCAATGTGAAATTGCAATGTGTGAAATTGCAATAATGTGAAATTCAACGTATCCTCCACAGAAACGTGACCACTTCATCAGCAGTTCCATGTAGCAGCAGTGCTGAAGAAAGGTTGGCGGTTCGTAAAAACTGTTCAAATTGCAAATACACAAAGAAACGCAATACGCAATACATGTGTTTCGAATGTAAAGCACCAATTTGCCTAGAATGCTCAAACAAGCTGTGTTTTCGCTGACGTGAAAAACTATAAATTTAGAGCCTGCAATTTTATTTAATTTGTGATTTTATGGAGAATTTTAATTTTTTTCTACGTTTGTTAATTATTCAACACTAAAAAAAAAGTTGTAAGAAGTTCCTATTCTACATGATAATTTTTGTGGATCTCACTTTTCAAATATATTAGTTTGTAAGCGTGAAATAAGAGGTATTGACAATTATTTATGATTAAAAGAAAAAAAATGCTGATTTTCATGTGTCTTCTCTTCTAATTAAGAGTTTAATATGCTCCTCAATAGAATTTTAATTAAAAACAAAACCATTCTATACTAAATTTTACCGTTGTGAATTATTTTATTCGGGAGTCCCACAGATGTATGACAGGTGGTTGTGTAACAAAAATATATGCTAGGTGGTTAAGGGTTAAATATAAACATAAATTTAACAAAATTAACGGTTTTTCAAGAGTTTTACGATTTTTGGTGAATTTCACAATCGCACCGCGATTTTTTTTGTACCTAAAATTTAGAATTAACGGGGGCCCCTATAATACGAAATTTATTTTTTGGGTCCCTTGAATTTCAAATTAACGAGGTTATACTGTATATAACTAACAACACATCCTTTGTGAAATGCATTTTTTTACTGACTAAAAAAAATTGCATATGTAGGGTGCCTCACAGCTAGTAGCAAAAACTTAGAGGAGTGTTCTTTAGGCAATCTTTAATAGAAAATATTCTTGACACTTTACTTGGGTGAAATTTAGCGAGATAAGCGACATCAAAGTTTGATTTTTTTCAATATTTCTGACTTATTTTCTGTAAAATGTTGGAGAATCACTACAGTAACTGATATGGAATATTAAAATTTATTATCTTTAGTACAAATTAGATAAAATGAAAAAAAAACCTTACAAAAAAAACATTTTTCAAATTTCTACAAGGTCAGGACTGTGTTGTTGACACCAATGATGGACCCTGTAATATAGAAACAAGGCAGAATATCCCACAAAATTCAAACCAGAAGATTCTAAACGGCCTAACACGGCCTAGTGAAAACTTAACATTTTTTTATCTTGTGTTCATATCTTAATTGTAATAGAGGCTACTAACCAGCAGCAATCTGAAGTGAGTGTGTGTTGGCCTTGAGATTGGTGAGCATATAGTAACCATCTTTCCCTGTGACTACGGTAGGGTGTCCCACAAGAGACACGTGAGCCCCGCCCACCCCCGAGCCTCCCGCATGGGTCACCACACGTCCCTCCACAGAAAATCCTGTCACCTAAAATTTAAACAATATACATAGATGTTATAAAAATGTATAAATACACATCATCAAAGATCATACACATAAAGAAAAAAATTATTTAATATATCCTAATACGACATGATGACATGCTTTAGACCCTCTTCTCTCCTATGTCCCATCCCTAATTTTATGAAAGTAAGTACATACATACATATTACTTGTGCAAACATATTGCTATTTCAAATGTACAAAACTGTTCACACACTAGAAATTAGTAGTTTTTATTTACAACCTATAACTTATTTATAAAAAATCAATAAAAATAGAATAGCAAAATAATTAAAATTGACATTATTAATTTTGATAGTTAAAAGGATGCAAGTAAAGATTTACCCAGTTTGGAAAGTATTTTAATTTTACTATTGTTGATCAACAATGTACCATGTTCCATAAAATTATTTTGACAGATTCAAAATCTGCTTTTATTTGAAATTACTTATTGAAAATTGAATCATTTCGCTGCTATGCAACACGCATAGCCATGGATGTGTAGTCATAAGAGATGTAAGAAAATATTTATCTATGGTAGTGCCTAACGTCATCACTGTGGAGTAGAGGCGGGTAGTTCGTGAAAAAACGGGTCAGTTACACTGAATTGGATACGATTTTCAATCTAGTCTGCGCAAACTAGATTGTAAATTGAACAAGAAGTCTGGAAATATCTGGAGATCGAAAAATGAAGGATACGACAGATGATAAAACACAAGGCCACAACTGAGTCACATGTTTGTTGTAATAATGTAATAAAGAGTATAAAAGGGTTTTTGAAATGAAACGTACTTGGGTCATAAATATTGTTACGATATTTGAGGAGGCTGTGTTTGTCCTGCGGCATTTAGCGGCGTCAGTATGTTTAGTTTTTTGATGAGTACCTAGGTATTTGTAGAGTATAATTTACAAATTGTGTTTATTCTGAATACCTATGTTCATAATTCCAAAAATATTTTCAAGGGAACTATGTATTTCAAAAAATAATTATATGATGACAAAGTTTACTATTTAAAAACAAAAAAACTTACTTATTGCAGAATGCACATATACAGGGTGTCTCATAGTTAGTAGCAAAAACTTTACAGGTGGATTCCTGCTTTGATAATGAGTCAAAAATGTTCAAGCAACCATGAACAATAGTTATGAAGATATACAATATCAAAGTTTGCTTTTTTTAAATTATTTCTGACTTATTTTTTGCAAAAAGTTAAACTATCATAAAAGTAACAACATCAAAGGGAGTTCAGATGTTAGAGGGGAGTCCATTTCACACAGTAGAACCTACCAATATCTACACTTATGCGAACCTTTATACAGGTGAATCTCTCCATTCTTTCCTCTGTAGTGGAGAGCTTTCTTTAAACCAAACCTCTACTATGGATACGTCTACAACTTCAATGTATCTAATAAAATTTCCAGTAAACCGGAACGTTTTATTCGCTGCAGGAGAAGATGCATATCACTAAGATCCGGTTACTTGATTACTAGCAATAGCAATAGTTGAGAAAAAAGCATTGATTTTTGCAAAATCTGAACATTTCTTTCGCTTTATTATCATAACTTAAACAATCGACCCTGAGAGCATTCCATTCCATAAACATTATTAAAATGAGAATAGAATTTAATAATATTACCTTCTGAGTCATATTGTAAAAAAGAATCAACACTAACCTCAAACATATTTCCGAGGTTCACACTGTCATGTTGCACTGTAATATCTGCCTTGGTAGGCTGCATGTTGAAGGTGACCTTGGTCTGGCCAGGTGTTCTGGCCAATGGCACAAGTGTGTAGAGACCTGCCGGAACCAAACCGAAGGAGAACTCGCCGGTCGCACCGCTAACAACATAGCAGATGGGGTTGCCTTCGACTCCGGGTAGAAGAGCTGTGTTGCAACCCTCTATTTTGAATTGCAGCTTTGTCTAAAGGAGAATGCATAAAAATATTACACCCTGTAATTTCTCCCACAAGGTGAGCGAATATCTCATGCAGTTCACACATGTACGATTACTTAAGATATTTGTGAGCATCAATACTGACTTTGATACACTAATAAAAACACCTTCAAATACATGCAAAATATTATAACTAAAAATGACAGATATGTTAGTTATGTTAAAGTAACGTCCCTTCATAAGTATAGACATGAGAGATCGATATAAAAAAATATATGAATAATTAAAATTGCGGCATAAACTTGTGGGTGCAACAGGAATATGTCCAGTATCAATTTTGAATTCTAATGAACCTAAGCTCAAATTGAGAAAATATTGTCCACCTCAAGACAGATTTCCTCTAGTGAGACAGACATAATATAAAATAATAACAACAAATTAATTTGTACTGTACTAAATAAATGGCTACAGTTAGGATTGGCAACGAAACACCAATTTCCTTATTTTTTTTCCCTGGCGTAATAAAGGGTCCTGATTACATAAATTAAGTCATATTTTGGCGCTAGCAAGTTTAAAGCAGTTAGGGTTAGACACGGACGCTTCTACCTAAATAATCCATTGTCTATGTTTTGTGTATATATTACTTTTTTCTAATATATGATGAATGATTATTCAAACATTAAATATTCATTTTCTATGGTTACTAGTGTCAAAAATGTATCGTTTTTAACTCAAAATAACTGCTTTTAATGAGCGCGGGGCCGCGTCGCACCTGTGCGACAGACAATGACAGGGGCAAGAGTGCCGCGTCGGATATGTGCGACAGGCACAAAATTAATTATTTCTCGACAGCCGCGTATCGAATTTGAAAAACGTGATTTTTTCCCGGTAGAGAAATCCCATGATGACCTGTCGTTCCATTTTCAACTCAAAAACATCACGGATTATATTTTAAATCAACAATCAAAACAGAAGTTTTTCTGCCGTCAAAATCATATAGAATAGTTGTAGGTGGCGCCTCGATGGCGTGTTGCGCAATCGAAATTCAAATATTCCGTCATTCAAGGTCATGCACAAAGTGCGCGGGAAATACAATTTATTTTTTCGATTTTCGATTTATTTGTACACGTATATGTTACAGTGAATCTGTTTTTCTAGTGAGTCCATCATTCACTGGCATTTACAGATAAATTATATACAAGGTCATTCTTATAATATCCAAGCAGATTTTCACCAATAGAAATGAATAAAATATTTTAACTAATACAATTCCAGCGAATTTGTTTCCGAACTGTCATTTAACTTGTTGAGGGCCAAATTGGGCAGATTGTTCACGATCGCACGCACTTCTTGAGGCATAGACAATATACGGCAAATATTTTGCACGCGAATGCACGCATGAAAAGTATAAAGCCGGCACTTCACTTCGCAATTATTGTTTTATGAATTTAGGAATGTTATATACGTACGCACAACCAGCGTCGCCAACTCTATGTATTTTTACTAGATCTACGTACTTTAAGCTTTTCCTGCAATCCTACGATCTTCAGTCCCAGAATCTACGTATTTTGTATGAATTAACAAAATTACAAATTGTACAATTTTACAAAATAACAGCTCATTAGGCTGAATGGGTATAATTTCCTTTTCATTCGTGAAAAAAAGCTAATAAATGTTCTGTTTCTTTCATACTACCGCAGACTCGCTTCGCCAACACAACACTCGTGTCATTTATTCCATAGAGCTGTGACTATGTAAAACGAAATGTCTCGTCTCGAAGGGAGAAACTTACATAACCAAAGTGTAATCTAATTTGTAAACTTAACCTAAAAATAATGAGTGGTTTTGATTTCTATCTTCCGATATTGTTCAGCTTTCTGCTCAATTTAATTGAACTCAATTATGGAGATAAGCAGTAACAGTGCTGAAGAGCGGAATGTTACTCCCACTAAAAAAAGAAAGCTGCATTATGAACAAGAATATTCACACTTGTTGGAAACAGACAAAAAAATTTCGCTTCCCCTTTGAAGATGAGCAGAGACAAAGGCTGAAGAACGTTCTGTACCATCTATAGTTCATTTGGGGCAAATGTTTCCAAGTAATATTTATATCCTTAACTTCAAATATTTTATTAATGAGTTGAGTCTGCTACACTTTACTTATTTTTCATTTAACTATCTTTACTTTCAAGATTATGTCCAACAAACCTGACGAAGCTAGACCGGGAATGGCGAGTTCTTAGAAATACAAGTCTCCCATTTCAAGAGGAACAGATAATTAAACCAGATGATTTTTGGCTTCATGTGACTAAAATAAAGAGCGATTCGTCACAAATATTTCCATTACTGGCCCAATTCGCTCACATTGCCACGTAGCAGTGCAAACGTCGAGGGTCTGTTTCTTATGAAAACAGACATCAGAAATAGACATTCTACTGAAACTCTAATAGGCTTACTTTACACGAAAAGTGGCTTAAAAAAAAACCGCGAGCCTTCGCAGGAATGAATTAAATATTTTAATAAATATATGTATAAATTTCATTAATTTATCTGAAACTAATTGTAACGGACAGGATGAATGATAGCCCTGAAAGGGCCTCCTCAAAGAAGATGACATTGCCGAGTTCCATGGTTCGCTGCGGACACCGATCAAGGTCGACCTGTGACGTCATCTTATTCACGGGCGACCGGGCAGGACGCCGGTGCGTCATCACCACCCTGAGGACCGTAAAGACGGGTCCTATTTGATAAATTTGTGAACAAATTTATGTATGAAAATTTATGAAAATAAAATAGTTGTGACATGTTTTAAATTATTACATATTATTGTAAGAACCTAAATATTGACATATATGAATGTACTTTGTCACATGTTTATTTTCAATAAACGAGAAAATCGCTGTTGCGATAGACCGGGGTGGTGAGTGTAGCCAACTGTATGGCATAAAGACAGATATAAGAAATATTATTGAATATTTCCGAGTAACGGCCAACTGTATGGCGGAAAGACAGATACAGGAAATATTATTTCCTACGGCTAACTGTATGGCCTGACAGACAGAATTACGAAATATTGTTTAATATTTCTACATGTGTATCCGAGGACAGAGAGTTGGTATGCGAAGGAAAAACGGGCTGCAGACCGATTGTTTCCGATAAGTCGCGAAGCCATATCTTGTCAGATCTCGGAGAAATCTACATATAACTAACAGTGTTTTATAGGCCTAGCGACGGGGCTCATCACTAATAAGGTCCCGGGCGCGACAGCCACCGAAAAACGATATTTGTGCCAACAAATACGAGAATTTTTGACCCAAAATTGATTTTCTTATATTTACGAAAAACGAGGGTTTTTTCAATAAAATTGGTATCAAACCATAATATTTTTGCTAAACAAAGCCATTTAGACTAAAATCTGAAAGAAAATCATGTAAATAAAAAAGTAAAAATTTTCACATTTTTTACGTAACTACTATCAGCAGTGGTCCAATGTCAATAAGGGTCATTTTTCAGTCAAAACTTTGAAACTGTCTTGCGGACGCTACAACAGCCGGATCAACTTAAAATATTTTTTGTTGAATTCCTTGCATAAGAATCTATCCATTTTACATGTTTTTACATACCTACCTTGTCAGGGGCGCACCTGAAAAATAAATGAAAATTAATTTTTTGCAACCCACTTTAAAATATTTATAAGTGATTGAAATTTTATTACACATAACTAAAACTGATATCAAAAGTTACACCCATGTGGGCTCTTTATATTTTAACCTATATAAATACTTATATAAATAAATATAAATAAAGTTAACCATAGTTAACAAATTTTATAAATTTAATTGTGAAATTTTCCTGAGCAAATACCGCTGCGATCGGTATATATTTTTTAATAAAAATTAACTTCGGTCTTGCGGGTCCAGGCAATCACGTCGTCCTATAAGCAAGACATAGCACCATGTAAATGACGTGATGAAAACCCCGGTGGGGTGGCGTAAAAATTCTTAATAATTTTTGAATTCTGTAAATAAAACTTTCCGAGCTATTTTTTAGACAATTTCGCGTGCGCGAACGCGGGATAAAAACTCTGTGATTGGCTCCCGGAAATAAGCCGGGAGGTATTAAATTTGTGTATAAATTAAACTTCCGTCGGCGTACAGATTCATTCCGTTCTGTGCTTTATACGCCGTCTGGACCACTTCATCTGACTTTTACTCAACACCTCTGACCTCTGCTCTACCTACTGTTTTTGGATTTTGGAACTTCAACTGGACTACCTGCAACCGGATAATTCACTTTGTGAATATTTAGAACAACCACTGTCAGCGGGTTTACGATTACCGCTGTACAGTCTTGGTCTGTTCTACGAGTCAAGTACGGGAGACCTGCGCATCATATCTTCGCGTATTCTGTACGGAACACTAATAATGAAAAAAAATAACAACAAAACACTTGTTTTATTCAGTTTTACCTACCCTAACCTCTTCATTTCACTCAGAAAATAAGGACGTAGATCTACGAACTGTTTACAAGCAAAATTTACTATTTCTACGTAATTTTCTAATGTGGTCTACGCCTTTTACAAAATCTGAGTTGGCAACACTACGCACAACCAAAATGATATCATTTGATAATAAGACAGATATAGGATACTTTTGGTTTAGATCCAGATTGAAATTGAACTAAGTACATTACATCAATCAAGCGATGCGAGTTTTGTGAACAGAATTTTTATGAATTTTGCAGACACTGATTATTCTATATGGGTTTTGTTGCGGACGTTGATTATTCAGGACAGGATTTTTGCAGGCCAGATATATTTTTGATATTATATTTGAAAAAAATGTTCAAGGTATTTGGATTTTTGATATTTTAAATACCTAATGCCAAAAAGATTTTTTTACCCGTGAACATCCTGCCGGGAATAATCACCGAACAGTACCTAAGTAATGTTTATCTAAACGAAACCAAATTCCATAATATTACAAATATGCATCCTGGCTCATATGTTCTATAATTGTCAGATGCCTGATAAATATTGTGCTCAAATCTTTATTGTGAGATCTATTTTTTATTTTCAGCAATAAATAAAATTTATTTTTCGAAAAAAAAAAGATTTTTTTGTTCCCGCAGTCGTCAGATATCTAAAAAAACCCGAGTGCGCGATTTTTCAGCCGACACCTTATTTCGCGATTCGTATTCATTTTGCGGTGTCGATGTCCTATTTTAATTTAGGAGTTAAAATAGGACCGCAAAATGAATAAAAATCGCCTCGTGAAGTGCCGGCTTTATACTTTCTATGCTTTAAGAATTACGTGTACAAATTGATGGTTTCACCGATATATTGCCTATGCTTTGAGTAATGCGCGCATTCGTGAACAAAATATATTTTCACGGATAATGTGTAGTGAATCTGAGAATTCGTTGATTTACATGTTATAACTGCCCACACTCTGCCCAACCGGGTAAAGTACATTTCTACTAGTGAAAGTATAGTCTCACTAAAAATGCAAATTCGCTGTAACATATACACAAATATATACGATATGTTTTGCGATATTTGTCAGTTTTTCTTGGTTAATGATTCAATTGAATACTAACAGTGTTTTATTAACAAAAATACGCGCAATTTTGTTGCGTTTATTTGAAATATGTGTGTGTGTGAAAGTGTATCATATTTATGTGTTATGAGTGCAATGTCCCGTCGTGTGCCGTGCCGTGCAACAAAATATACCACACAGAAGAAGATTATTAGGTAGGCATCAAATAATAATAATAATAGTGTTGTCTCTAATAAACAAATAAAAATAAATTATTATTTTTCGTATAATGTTGCGCTGGCAACAGTATCGGAATTGAAAAAAAATTTTTTTTTTTACATAAACGATAAAAAAATCATTGCATTACGACAATTACGATAAAATAATGTGAATGTGTGTCTTTTTTTTTAATATACGCATGTTTTCATGGTTTTTTCGTAAAAAGAAAAATCACAAAAAATTCAGAAAATCTTTGGCCTTGGTGATTTACTTTTATCCATGTTTTTTTGGCCCTCAACAAGTTAAACTTGCTAGCGGCAAAATTTGACATTGTTTATGTAATCAGGACTCTTTATTACGCAAAGAAAAAAAATTAACGAAATTGGTGATTTGTTGCCAATCCTAACTTATTCCTATCTGTATGATTTAAGTGAACAACAAATAATGCAGGTGAAAGGGCAAACTTTGCAGATATTATTATGTATTCGCTTACATCTTTGGCAGAGTATAACAGTACATGAACACCAGCTATGGGCCGGCCATCTGAAGTAACTTTCCCACGAACATCAAAGCCCTTGACCGCTAGGGAACCTACTTTAAGAGCGGTGTTGCCACCTGCAACTTGAACAATAGTACTTGAAGGGTCTAATTTCCATCTGCAAACAATAAATTTAAAATAAGCCAATTTGTCCATCAATCTCAATGTAGATCAATTAGTTAGTACTCAATTCCCAACTAACAAAGTATAAACACTGGTTTGCTAATCTCTAATGCATCACTTAACTAAGTATTGGATGACAGTTTTAAAATAATGACAAATCTGTATACATGGTTAAATAATGATATTAATTAATTATTCAATCATTTTATGAACTAAAACCAATTTTGTAAGAATATTCGGAATAATCCAAGAATATGGTCCCGTTGTTCATACAATGAAAATAAGTATTTGACTATATAATTTAATGTCCTGTTAATTTAATAGTAACTAAAATAATCGTAATATAAATTAAACAAACCAAACCTAATAACCGAACCTAACCAAACCTTATAACCTAACCGAACCAAACCTAATAACCTAACCCAACCTCATATATTGCCTATGAAATATCAAAATATGCAGTGCATTTTTCGAAACTTTAATACTTACTTTTTAAATGTAAATTATCTTTCATTTTGTTATTAGCACATTCAATAATAAAGTGAAATAATCATTTTCGTTGTACATGCAATGGGACCTTTATCTTGGATTTAGCCAAATATTCATACAAATGGCTTGATTATCAGACAAGCTGATTATTGGACTGTATAAATTCATTTAATTGATTAAAACATAAGTTCACAATGAAAAATTTGCATCTGAGCTAAACTTCAATCTACTTACTTGTTGTGATATGCTTTAACCGTATACTTTCCAGGAATGACTGGTGTAAAATGGAAGTCTCCGTTAAGTTTGGTCTTGGCTTCTCTGACTTCTCCTTTCTCTCCAACGAGCTGAACAGAAACGCCCGCAGGTCCGACGACATCACCAGCCGTCACAACTCTACCGGTTATCCCAAACCCTGTGAATTCAAAATTCACGTCTTGGCCAAGAGAACAAGGGTCCGATTCTCCGTCAACATTGAGAGTAATTTCCGCTGGCTCGATGCTCCATCCGGGCGGAGGGTCTATCTTTAAAACGTACTCTCCGGGTTCGTATAAAGGTAAGAAGTAATACCCATTATTGGGAGCACACTCCGTTCTCTCCTTCAGACTACCCTGTTTGGTAAATCTAGAATAAATTAAATGATAATAATTATTTAGAAGATTTTCGAGATAATCGGCATTAATCGAATTATAACCTTAAATATTTTGCCTGGTAAAAAAACTTACAATTTGACTTGTACCTTAGAGAAATCTAAATTAACATGACTTTTTATAAAGCCCCCACATCCTAAAATATCGTTAGCAAGAGAATCCGGTAATATAATTAACAAATAGAATAAAGAAATGACTTTACGGAACCACTTGACAAACGCCATTTTCAAAGTAAAATGGATTGCGAGCATAGACAATAGGAATAGAATTATATTCTTATTCTATGTAATAAATATTGGTCTGTCAGGGTGTCAAAATTAGAGGGCATAGAGAGAGGTATTTGCAAAATACATACCTACCACCATACCACTATCCACTAGGGATGGGTCGTCGACGTATTTACCGTCGACGAAACGAGACCGTCCACGTCCATCCATCGACGAGACGATCAACTAGTTGAATTCGTCAACTAGTTGACGCGTCAACTTCGTTACGTGGACGTCGCGGACGTTCTATGTAAACATCGGGACGATGGTCAACTGTCTACGGTTCAACGCGACGCTTCTCGACGGCTCAATCGTTGGCTATTTTTATGACGTTAATTTTTTAAATTTAAAGAAGTTCGAAGGAATATAGTTTCGGTGAAAGTAAAACCGCTACTTGTGCTTATATGTAAAAAGAAATATTTTATTATTTATTTGTTTACGCACATTATAGGCTTTTACATATTGTTTAATATACTTCTTTCTATACATAATAAAGAAAGAAGTAGGTGTACACAACAATATCAGGTGTAAGCAGTAAAATATTAGTTCAATAAAAAATAAAATAATTAAACAGAATTGTTTTATTTTATACAGCGTAAAATTGGGAATTCACCGAATCGTCGCACGTGACATCACAAAAAATCGAGTAAAAAATAATAGATAATAGCTTATTAAGCCTATCTCGCCCTACGCATGTATTCAAATCTCTAGTCATAGTTCGTGTACACAGATCTGCACTCTATGGTAGTGTACTTTAGAGTTGAAATGAAATTACCCGTCGAGCCGTCTATGACGTCTATGGCATCTACAAGCAATACCCTACAAGTCGACAGCGAGAGATGAGAGAGAAATAAACGGAGACGTTTTGTCTTGCTCTCGCTCGTTGCTTTGCATTGTGTTAATCTCGAATCGTCCACCGACCACGGCGTCCGCTGTCCACCGTCTACGAATTCAACTAGTCCATGCGATAAACGTAAACGGTCGACGCGTCGATGCAACGTCAACGGTTGATTTCAACTAGTCCGTCCATTCAACGCCCATCCCTACTATCCACAGAATAGAGAGACACCACTATCACATTCGCGTATATACAATAAACGATTCAATAATATAACTTTATTGGGGTTTCCAGCTAACGATAAACAAATAGTGGCAACCTTGAAAGTCATTTGCAAACCAATCCCGCCGTCAGTCAACCATGGCAAGGATAGTTACTAATACACGATCGTATCAGTGTATTAATATGTGAAAAGTTATGAAGCGTTTACTCTGATATTGTAGAAGTAAGAAGTAGTCATTTCTAAAGAGACATAGAGCGTCTTTTTGCTGCAACTGCATTTCTTTTTTCACGCTACTGCTACCCTCAAATAACTGAAAGGTAGTTATACTCTTTTACTCAAATGTGGATGCATTAATTTTTTTTGGGTCAGTTTTCTTAACATATCAAAGCGTATGTTTTGAAAGAGAATATTGTTTTCATATTGTAATCAACATCTGGAGTCCGATGGCACGCATAACTCAATTTTACAAATCAACAATCCATTTTTTTTACATTTGCGTTTCTGTTTTCATTAACATATAAACTTACGAAAAAACAATGAAATTCCTTTATTTGTGTGTTTCCTTTATTGTGTTAATATTTTATATATACCTACACCACATAACTGAAATGTCCGTTCGAGCTTATTTAATTTTTTAAACCTTTTTCGATTTTATTTTAATTACTTACCTACGTGTAATGTTTTTATTATTTGTGTATTATTTTTGCCTTCATAAAAGTAAAAAATAAATAAATCAAAATTATTTATACAAATTCACTTGGTATAAAGAACATTTTTATGTTAATTTATATTAATTTAATTTATAATGAATATTGACAAAGATATATAATAAAGGATGATTACAATAATAAATAAATATATTAGTTTAGTCCTAATAGAACAGTGCGCAATTTGAACTAATAATTATGGAATGTAAATATCGTTTGTAACTATTCTATAAAAATAAAAATAATGTTTATAAAATTGATGCAATACGTGCCTTTCAAACATGAGAATTAATTTTTTTACGCGTTTATATACGTTCAATTTCATTATTCGCATTATACAATTATTTAATTTAACTGTCGTTAATTTTTATGAAAGTTTGAAATTTAAATTAACAAATAATATATGTCCTAGTATAAAATATGATCGTGGACGCAAGGACTGCATATAGGAATAGAGAATAAATATAATAAACTAGGTATTTTTTTAAATAACTTTCTTTGATAATTAGTTAGAATAATCAGCTCTAGATGGCGGTGCACTCCAGCAAACTGACGTTTGAATGTATCTCACTTCACGACAGTCTCCTTCTGACATTCCAGCGGGAGTTGTTTGAGGAACGTGGAGCTCCGTACGTGTTGTGTGATCGTATTTAAGTGCCGGTAGTGGCTGATTATCGGGAGAAATTCATTAATCTCTATCAAATATGGGTGGTAAGTGAATCAAGTATTATTTCTCTCTTAAGTATCTTCGCTTGTGTGACAGGTATTGTAAAATATTTTCATTGACAAATAACGTATGACAATCGATGTAATGAAAAATCCCAATAAAGATCAAATAAGCAAGATCAAGGTTATACTGTCATTCCTTTCGTTCCTGCATTAAATTTGATTGGCTATGCACTTGCACAAAATATTTGTGAAAATGAAATAGTTGGTAATGCGCTTAATTTTTAAATTGCGTGATATTGTGTCAATATTTTTAATAAAAATGTGACAATAATGCTTAAGAATGCACTTTTTGCTATAAACGAATTGTCCGTAATTTTTTTAACATCAATCTTTCTGACTTAAACACTTGTGCATTTTAAAAGTTGAATCTTCTTGAACTTTCGAGAACGGTGGAGGACGAAGTGGAATTTTTCATCATTTATTTTTCTCCATTTCCTCGCGACTCGCGAATTGTTATTTGCGGCCTGGATTGTGCGTCGATTTTCCGGTTTTTTTCTTCTTCGATTGCAAAAGGCGCGCGTCTGAAATAGATGAGGAAAGCGTGGATGGTGGATGGTGCAAAAATCTTCGTCCAGATCTATTTGTATTCCCGAGTCTGCGATGGGCGAGAGGCGACGGACAGATTTTCCCGACCTCGGTACCGCCTGCACGAATCGTCGTGAACTGTCTGATCCATCTGTCGCCAACCTTTTCATTGATGGTTTTCAAAACCATTCGATGTTGATGACCTATTGACCCGCGCGTCGTTTATTTTTGTATAACATCGTTGGAGCGCGTGTAATTTGTTTCGGCGCATGCGTTATGACATGAATTGAAAGTTCACGTGTCAAACTAAATATTCTTTATATGTATAGATTTATTCCCATGCTTGCACAACATAAGACGTTTTGAGTGTTTATGATGCTAAAAATGGTATATTTTACGATTTCAATTAAACTGTACATGCATGTATGTATGTTTATCATGAACCTATCTGAAGTGAAAAATTCCTTATCTCTTAAAAAAGAATGTCTTACAATCATAGATTAATAACTGATTAATAAAATATCATTTATGTTAACTGAAAAAAGACGAGAGAAAGTTGCATCCTTACGAATCAGAGAAATTTTCAATTTGTTTTTTGCCAATCTAAAAAATTACCGTTGAACTCCAAAGACAAGGAAATGGTGTGACAGTGAATTAATAGATAGGATATGTATAAGAAAAGCAATGCAAGCTTTAACACAGAAAAGGTTTTTTTTTACTCCCTTTCTTTTAACTCGCGGCGTCTGATTGCTTGCTTGTCTGACGAAAAAATTTTGGATCGACTTTTAATCCTTTTTCCGTGATCCAATCGAGCTGAAACTTTGCAAGCAGACTCGTGGCGACGATCAAGAAGATCTATCAAATTTTCTTTTAAAAAAATTAATAATTATAGTATAATTTTGGATTTTTCAAATTTTTAATGGTTTTTTCATACAACTGAATAAGTTGTATGAAAATACTCCGACGCATCTGGTAGACACGAAACCAGAAAATGAGAAAGGGAGTGCATATTGTAAAAACTTGGTTTTTATGGGTTAGTGTTTTAGATTTTAAAAAAAGCGATTGTGTAGTTAAGTTTTTTGATCTTGGAGTTCTTGATGAACTATTTCGGGTTGGAATTAAGAAGCTGAATCATGTAGCCAGGAAAAATTATGGGCTTTGATTTTTTATATAATAATTATGTGGGGGCCGAGTTGGCAGAAATTGCACGCTCATATTTTCCGCACATTCGCATCGCTCTGATATAATATTATTACATTTATCTAATTTTATTTTCCGATTCTTAAAGCATTACAAAACTGGAAGTGATGCCAGGAATTCCGCGCGATTCTGAGCTCTTAAAATAAATATCCTATCGTCGTGATTGTCGCCGAGATATCTGAATCGAATGTTTTCTGCGTAAATTTCGACGATTCTTACCGTTTTCCGCGCAGATAACGTCAATTTCTTGGAATTTTCAAATTATTAATATAAATAGATGATATTAAAATATTATCGAAATCGAAAGGTTTATTAAATCAGGAAGACTTCGGTGGTTGGGCCACTCGCGGAGGGTGCCAACAGCAATCGCCGAAGTTATTGCTGAACACAATATCGAGGCTAAGCCAGGAGTGACAATGTCTTGGTCGAATCGGCGTGCAATGATCAATGGTGGAAAACGCTTGAGGAAAAGGTCCACTAGCTGTGGTGTCAACACTAGGGAATGCAATCCCGATCCCGCGAGATCTCGAGGCATTTTACGAGATCAATCCCGAACCGAAAAATCGGACGAGATTATCGGGATTGATCAGCATTTTTGTTTTGTATGTTTAATTGTATATGTCTATAGAGCTTTTAGTAAGTACTTAAAACTTATGTTCATGTCACATTCAAATAATGAAAATAGCTTTGAATAATATTTGCTGTGTTTTATCAACCTAACATAGTAATAAAAACTCCTACTAGTTAGTAGTTTTTACTCTACTACATTGACTGACTGATGCTTGGAAAAACGCCTACAAAAACTTTAATGCAATGATTAATAATGAACATTTTACTAAAATTGCTGGTATAAAAATGCAAGGCATTGTCGTTACTTGCTATTCAGCTCTATAAACAAAAAAAAATAAACAAAAGTATTCGGGAGATCCATAGGGATCGCGCGGGATTGGAAATTTTAATCTCGAGGGATCCCGAAAGTGCAATCCCGACTCGGGATTGCATTCCCTAGTCAACAGTGATGATGACGATGGAAGTATTTATGGTTTTCTTTTTCTAATCTTGCAGTATATTGGGGCGAACATCACAATATGCATGACCTCCACCTCGATTCATAGTTTTTCAAATTAATTTAAAAATGTACTTTAAATTTATTGTATATTCAATTCAAACTTTTAAGAATCTGATAATCGTTTTAAAAATTTTAATGCGGTAAAGTTAGTTCAAATCCCGAAATTTTTAAAACACGATTTCATAGTTGATCCATAAATTAATACACTTTAAGGCCCGGTTATATCAATTTGGATTAATGTAAAAGTTCGTTTAAAGCATGGATTTTTACGGAAATGAGTTGCTTGGTTGGTGGAGAACGCAAAAATCTATGCTTTAAACGAACGTTTAATCCAACTTGATACAATCGGCCCTTAGTCACTTAATTTTTTTTTACCGTTGAATCCCCTTTATCTATACATATTATCGCGATCTCTAAAATTGGGGAATCCTATGTATGCTTTCTTCAGTTGACTACCTTGATATGCAGGGAACATTTGGTTTTGCACTAATTACTCGTTCCTCAATGCATTTAAAATTGTTTTTCAAATTTTTAATTTCCTCTTTAGGTCGATCCTTTTTTCTACATACGTTTTTCACGAAATTAACGACCTTTAAATGCGTTTTATTATTTTTTGCGAATTTTGTAAACGCGTCGCTATTTAAAAAAAATAATTACCTTGAATTTCGAGTTAACGGGTTCCGCATAATTCGAAATGTTTTTTTTTTTTTTAATTAACGACGTAGGTACTTGTGTATAATTCAACGTGTGATGTAATACTGGCGTTCATTAAGAGTCATGCCAGGGAAGTGTTAATTCATTTCGATGAGATGCACCTTCAGCACACGTCTTAAAAATAATATATCGTACTAATATAATAAAAACAATATACGTCAAGTCAAGGTCGCCAGGTCTAATTTGGTCCCGTATTAAAATTATTATATATTACTATTATTTGTAATACAGATTAAAATGCGCCGTCACATTCATTTTTGAGAATTTGCCAAATGAGTTCCAGAAGCTTAGTATTTGGTACGTTTGTTGGGATCAATATTTTAGGGCAGTCAAAATTTTCGGTATTTTCATTCACATGCGATTTACGATGTGTACGTGCAATGATGCCACTTTTCATTTGAAAAAATGGTCGCAATATGAATAAGCCTCGAGTATTTATTATCTTAACAGTGTTTAATCAACACCCCCAAAGGCGTGGATGGCGTATGTAGGGCGGTTTCATAATCTTTATTTTATTTTATTTACGTAGTTGATTTCCTTCTTACTATCATAAGCAAAGATAATATATGTACTTGTGGTTTTAGATCGTTTTTTTTTACTCTGATAGTATTTCAAGAATATTCTTTCTCCATCTTTGCGTATATAAAATATGTTCTCAGGTTTTCACGGCCGTTCAGAATCTTCTGTGTATAGTTTTATGGGATATTCTGCCGTGTATATGTGACCTCTCTGGACAACGTTTCAGCTCCCATTGCAGGGTACATCATCAGGGCTGATATGTGTGTATGTTGAAGTGTAGGTTGAGTATACGCTGCAGAAATTCTTGACAACACTTGCCTCCTACACGGGAGCACAACACACTACATCAATACATACACACCCTGCTTTCGACACGGTACTGCAATCCAGTACTTAACCTAACACAAACTTGGACACACCCTGACTTCGGTACGGTATTGCAAGGCAATACTTGACCTACACTTCAACACACACTCGTAACATCAACCCTGATGATGGACCCTGCAATGGGATCCGAAACGTTTGCCAGAGAGGTCACATATACACGGCAGAATATCCCAGAAAACTATACACAGAATATATAAAATATTATTAAAATTTTGATAAAATGACATCAATGAATAATCTAATGCGTTCGTACTTAACAAGAAAAAAAATTAATTCACCTTTGAATATCAGAACTTTAACATTCGAGTCCAGAAAATGAATGTCTTTAATTTTTTTCTTTTTCTTTCTATTGTTTTTTTATTTATTTTCTTTATCTTTAATATTGAATATTGATTCTGCAGCGCCTGTTTATTTCTGGGTCGGAGTTATTTGATGTTATTCTAGATAGAGTTTAACACTTTTAGTGTCGATGAGAAAAGTGATGTCTTCTGCACAAATAAATCTATTTTAAAGTTCAAACTAGTATTCTTTGGTACGAGTTGTATTAAGATATGCATTATTTTTTTAAGACAGTCTTGAGTAGTCAGTAAAGGACCGACTCCGAATCCAGACTACACTTAAAAAGACCAGAAATCAGTTCTCAAATGCAGCATGATCAGCTAAGCTGCATGCACTAGAGCGTGAGAACGCGATATAATTCGCGAAATAATGACCAGCCGCATAAATGCATCTGGTATTTATATGCATCCGATATTGATGATTCGCTCTCGTCCCAGACTTCTTCATACATGATCGATGAATTAAAATAAAGAGTTGGGAGTCGGAAATGGAGCGACCGAATCCAGACTCCACTTAAAATACCATAAATCAACGGCTCCATCTCCAAAGCTCTAGTTTTCTCGTATATAATAATTAATAACAGTTATAATAAAATACAATACTAATACTTTATAATAATAAGGCAAGGCTGCGTGGAACTTTTCAAAATTGATGATCTCAGTAATTAAAAATAAAATATTATAAAACGTTTTAAACCCTGCTCGAAAACCTATTGTTTTCTGCTGGTCGATTTCTCAGAATGGTTGTAGCATAGTTGAGTTCTCAAAACGTAGATTGTCGGTAGAAATTTTCTCCTCTTCAACAGTCAACGCGTGGCATTCTAAGAGTTAAGATAAATATTTAACTCTTTTTTTCTCGAATTCGTTTCCAAGAAACAAATATTTGTTCACAGATTTCAAACAGTGATATTTGTGGATACGTGTTTTCAGCTGCACACATCCAGTTTTGTGAACAGAGTAACACAACACCGTCACGTCAATTATGTTTATTCAAACAATTTCTATGGCAATGACATTTACGAAATCAGCATCCGAAGTGATATTATGTAAGACTCGGCGACTCGCCTCCGGCTCGGCCTTCAGTGATTTATCAAACGGAGATAGCCGTCTGGCTCGCGATTCGTGTTCGGAGTTTTAATTAAGTGTAAGTGGATTTCGGAAGAAAGCTGCTTGCAGTAGGCATCGGTTATTGTAATCACTGTGATCAATTGCGTTTTTGATTATAATATCCGATAAATCTGTTCTTTTTTTACTCCCTTTCTTTTAACTCGTAGCGTCTGCTTGCTTGCTTGCTTGTCTGGCGAAAAAACTTTGGATCGATTTTGAACCCTTTTGCCGTGATTGAATCGAGCTGAAACTTTGCAGGCAGACTCGTGGCGACGATAAAAATGATCTGTCAAATTTTTCTTAAGAAAAAATTAATAATTATAGCATAATTTTGGATTTTTCGAAATTTTTTATTACTCCCTTTCGTAGCGTCGCCAGACTCGAGCTCAACGCGTAGGGTAAGCGCTAAACCTGTTTTAACTAGGAAATGAGAAAGAGAGTATAATAAAAACTTGTTTTTTATGGGTTAGTTTTTTTACGCTTCAACAGGCCAGGAGGCCCAATTACAGTAGCGAAATACACCGCAAAACACCCAGGCTTGAGTAACACAATCACACATCACACAGATTAAATTGTGATCTCACCGGGAATCGAACCCGGAACCCTCGCTGTGAGAATCCAGTGTCATACCCACTGCGCTACGTAAAGTATGATCATAATGACCAAAGGTAATGTGTATGACTATTTTAACACCGCATAAAGTAAACCATTATTAATTTATTGAACATATCGATAACAGTAGTCTAATTAATAAAATGCAGACGTTTCAAAATTGTGTACACTTTATGGAGAAAAAGAAAATATCAGAAATTTAACTTTAAAAAAAATAACCATTAAAAACCAAGTTTTTATTATACTCCCTTTCTTTGTAAAATATAACAACAATTAAAGACGAATTAAAACATAACATAACACTAAACTTACAGTAATTTAATATATTTCTAAAAGGTCAGATGTTTTGAGCTTTGATAAGACACTTCATGCTTTGAAGATTAAATTCTAAAAACATTTGTCAGTCAATTTAGATTTTCGACATTCGTAGTGAAGTACCTATTATGAATACCGACGGAGTAATTCAAATTTAGAAAATATTATATATAGTAATCAAACTTTTCTAATGATTCCAATTTGAAAAAACCAATAAAATTTCTAAAAATCCGAAATTATACTATAATTATTAATTTTTTTTTAACGAAAATTTGATAGATCTTCTTGATCGTCGCCACGAGTCTACTTGCCGAGTTTCAACTCGATTGGATCACGGGAAAAGGGTTAAAAATTGATCCAAAGTTTTTTCACCCGGCAAGCAAGCAAACGCCACGAGTTAAAAGAAAGGAAGTAAAAAGAAGGTACCTAGAGAGCGAAATGTGGTTATTCTAGCGTGAAAAGCTTGTCTCCTTTTGTGGATAAACATCACCTTAATACTTAGTCCTAAATACTGAAATTAAAGTAGGTATACTAGAAATTTTTATATCACGCAAAAACAGAGCTTACCTATTTTATCTCTATTTAAATTGATAATAAATAAAAATCATCTTATTTAAAGTTTATACATTTTGAATTCACATTCACAAACGGAAGTTCGTATTAAACCCGCGGTGTTTTTAGCTTGGCCACCCTGACCCAGGAAGGGAAGGTGGGTCGGCATGTAAGGATGTGCGCGCATGGGAGCGCCCTCTTTTTCCCGTCTACTACCGTCGATAGTACAAGGTCACGGTAGCTAGTGTCGGTCCGCAACGCGTATATATACAATAAGACAGAACAATATTTATTACCGCCTGTTCTTTCACTAATCAAACCACGTATTCCCAAAGTGGGAGTGCACTACAAAACCGATACAAAATATCAAACACGTTTTAAAAGCATTTAATTTAAAATATTCACTAATTTAAAATATTTTGAGTATGTCCAAATTTTTCAGAACAGAACTGGATTTTTTGTCAAAGTGACATCAATAATCAATCAATGTATAAAAATCCAGTTCTGTTCTGAAAATTTTGGACATACTCAAAATATTATGAATGAAAATACCTACTGGTAAAAAAAGAGTTTAAAAAAATTGAAATAATATTTCTGGCGTATCCTAGTGTAATGATAGTAATTCGGATGAACTCCATTAGACAGATAAAGTATATTGCTAAAAAAAACTCCAAATCAAATATAGATGTCTCATTTAGCGACATCTGTGGTCATTCAAGGGGAATAAAAAAGCTTTGGGGCCGGCCGCGTTGAGGATCCTTGCAACTCACATGTGAAACGTGGCATATAATTTAAATATATACAACTTCCAAAAATTAGTAGACATGGTATTCTATCATGGGTGAAAATGGCGAACGTTGCATATGTGTAAAGTGATCACTTAAGCCAACCGTACGATAGGTCGTAAGAAAAAAATATTTATACCTACTCTTCCTTAAAAATATAGTTCGTCTCTGTAAGACATCTGTAATATACATTGATATTCACTAATTTAAATTTGTTTACAGTCCGTCAATTCTATAGATTGAGAAGGTACATTTTCAGTTATCAAACCACCGACACCAACACACACATTTGAACTGTGTTTAAAAAAAACTGAACGCATCTGGCCAATGACTAGAGCCACTAATGTTTGTCAATTCAAGATTTATAACGATAATAAATAATTGTATGTTTACTGCCAGGAATTTGGCAAGGAATTTGGTACTTACCTTAAAATGTTGGGTGGCGCTATTATTGCTTGTTATTTCATTCCTAAACTTAGATAAAAATGCGAGTTATTTGTGAACTTGATTCTTATAGCCGATAATGTGTATCAAAAATAGTGACAAAAACATGCGTTTTGATGTATTCTTTTATCTATTGAAAATCGTCCGCAATGTACGGCTGATTCGAATAACCATTGAACAAAATAAGCGGCATCTATTGGATTGTCATGTTTTAATTGTTGAACAATAAAGCCATACCGTGACTAAAGTTAATCTAAGATTGAATTATTTATGAATCTGCTCTCTATATGAATAAGTAAATTCATATCGATGATAGATGTTACATGGACTCTCATCTCTGATGTTACAGGATTATTTTTTGACAGTAATGGTAATTCAATTAATCAATTATTAGCAGTGATGTTATCCTAATTTTTTAACAACGGTTCTCTTTTTTTCCTCACAAATGGCATTAGACAAAATTTCAATTTGTCGGTGAATATTCATTATAATATGTATTATTAAAGTGTATGATAAAAAATTTAAATAAAAAAATATATGTAGGTATATTTGAGAAAATCTTCATGAATGATCAAAAATGAATAAAAAATGCAGATTTTTCGGAACAAGTTTGCCTGCATTTTTAGTACATAATCCATCACAAGTAAACTATGTATTAGTTAACAATTAGCTATAAATACGTATGATCCTAAACGTGAGAGAAATACCAAGCTCTTTCAGGTGCAGCTAATAAATTGTAAAAAAAATAACTGAATAATACTCTGCATTCAACTTTTGTGAGACTTTAAATCTAAAATGGCTATTAATCTTTCCTCACGTATGACTGATTGTGTTATGAGCGTGATACATTGATCTACACCACGTAGTTTTAATTTTTTTATGTTACAAATTCTTGGGGTACCTAATAACAAATCACAGATATGTTTTTTTTTCTCGTCTTTTATTTATATGTATATATTAACCGATTCGCGTGAACAGGCTAAACCTAATGTCGCAACTGATAATATTAATTCTAGTCTAATTTCATCTCATAAATTTAATAACTATATATATTAACTCCGTGCAGATTCACGTTATTTTTTCGGGGTTTCAATGTTAATCTTTCAGTATGTGGTGATTAAAACAATTCCAGATTATCGCTTTATCGTGTTCTAAATTATTATCACTCTCCTCTATCGCACAGCAATCCTCTTTCAATCTTACCGATAGTGCAGTTTAATAGTTAGTAAGATTATCATTAGTATCATTGTACTGTCTGTTCTGATTTGTTCATTATACAATTCACAATTCTACTTGGATCGCCCATAAATATAAGTGCCTCGAGAGATATCACATTTAGTTTACAACTTTTATCTTTTTCTAATTCCTCTCTTTCGTAGAATATAATAAAACGTAGTGTGTGCAAGATTCAGCCCAAATACATATTTGTATTTATTATCTAAAAGAGGTGTAACTATATATTGAGGCTATAATTGTTTAATTACAGAGTAATCTTTATTGAATAAATCAATTGCTACTTACTGGTGACGATATAAATGATTTAAAACTGACTGATCACTGTTTTATATTAAAATCACAATACACGAAATAAATTAAGAAAAAAAATAGAACCTAATTATATTTAATAATACTATTTCCAATACTATATTACCTTTGCTTATAAAGCGTTCACAGTTTTCTAGAATAAATAAGGAAATAAAAAAATCTATTGAAAATACATCAAATCACAAAACAATGTTTCCAGACGAGGTCTTTTCGCGAATTTTCAGCTCCTCCGATCACCTTTCATGATTGTGACTTGGAGATATCAGTGATTGACTCACTCACTCTTCGTTGAGTAATTGTGAATTTTATCCGCAATCTCAAACACATCTCTGGTCTGATTTTTTCTCTTTGTTTTGCATGGCGATGAACTTCGCGAGTGAAGTATCGAGCGTTTGAACTCTACCCCAATGGCGCCCCCATATCTTGGCATGGGTCATCTGATGTTCTTGCCAAATTCGCACTCTCTATCAGACAGGATTTATCAATTATTCATTTCGATTCAGACAGGATGTTTAAATTCTGGTTATTTTTAAACATCACTGGTTATTTATAAAGCGATAATATCACCGACTGCAATCTGTTTGTTTTTTTTTCAACATGCAAAACTTTCAATCTTGAACATAAAAAATGTACGAGAGCTGTGTTGAAAGAGTGGAACTTCAGTTTTTCAAAAAAATGACTTTATAATTTAATAGCTACGATGTATATAACAGTCTATAACGAAATTATTATACATATGTAATTGGGATTCTTCAAATCTCGAGAAATTGTTATTTACTAACACTCTCGACCAATGATGTGTCTCGTTTATTAAAATAATTCTCTATCCTACTTGTTTTGTTTTCAAAATGTTGATGATATCGATATTTTTTGTGCATTTAATAGTTTTATCACAATAATTTTTCATTAAATATCATTTAACGTTAGACTTACGATGTAAATTTGTTATTTTGATTAATACTACGTTTGTAGGGATTTTTTTCCTGGTAAAATTTATCACTCTGGATTCTTTTTATTTATTTCTCTATTCTATTTTATTTTGTCTTCATTAAGATGCGAGTTGCATCTAAAATTATACATGCAATTTTTTGCCAGTTACGCCCGAATCTTCGGTGTAAATTGCCGGTCTAATTTGTCAGTAATTTTCGTTCACACTTTTCCCCGAAACTTTTGCCGCACGACTATTCTAGTTTGTCGTGCTTAATATAAGATACCGTCAGAATAGACAGAGACAACTTGTTTTAAAAAAAATTGCTAAATAGCTTCAGTTCCGACGATTTAGAAGTATTTTAATCCTCGTAACAGATAAATATGACGACACCCACATGCGAAGTGTAATACATTGTGAACCGATTCGAACAGAGAAATCCGTCCGGCCTCCCGTCCAGCGGAGCGTCATGACTAAAATAAACATTCGTATTTTCACGTCTCGCCGTGGCGTCGGAAGTCGGGAACCCTTCGACATCGCCGCGTGTTTTATTTGGTTTGGTTTTGCGACAGAAATACCCAACCCCAAGCCGGAGGCAAGGAATAATGACGGAAAATAAATCACACGCGGATGGGAGGTGTACGAACGCGGGAGAACACGCGCGATAATGTCGCTGCATATTGGAATGCATCTATTAAAAATATCAATCTGTACCACACGCGATATGCAGGTGTTATTTTTGATCGTGCAATACGGCATCGTCGCGTTTACAGCAAAATCGAACATTGTTACAAGTAATTAATTAAAATAAATAAAAAACACTTTTCTTTGTATCCACGATTTATTATTGTGCCAACCGGTTTCGCTTAAACTTAAGCTTTATCGGGGCAACTTAATAACTAAACAATAAATGCAAATCAGTGCACTTATATATATATATATTTACTTAATGAGGAAGACAAAATATAAAATTACATAGAAAAAAGAGAGACAACAATATACGAGTACATATGAAAGAGACATAATATAAAATTACACGATAATGACAAACTATAGAGAGATAAGCATATGGATTAGAGAGAGACAAATTACAAACAAGTGAGACAACAATATACCAGTACTTATGAAAGAGAACATAATATAAAATTACACGATAATAAAAGATAGACAGACAAGCATAATTAAATAAATACATAAAAAAAATATATACAAATACATACAAGACATACATACAAATACATACAAATAAATACACCCAAGTAATTAATTAAATGAGTTGACGTTTACTTTGTGAAAATGATTATGAATAAAACACAAAATTTGTTTTTTTTTCAACAATATTTTTATATGAAAGTATGTTCTAAGAACACAGTTGCTGGATATGGTCCCCAAAGGGATGATTAATTATTAATAATAAATTATGGAAGTCTCAGAGACTAAGCCATTAATGTATGAGAAAAGTGGATGGAAGTCTTTTATATGATGGCTCAGGGCTCACAACCTGTATGAGCTGGCTTAAGCGATCACTCTACACAATGTACACAATGCAACGTTCACCAATTTCATCGTAAGAAAGTCGACACATTATCAAATTTTTGAGTTCTATATATATTGTTCGAATCAAGAACATTTCGTATATTGCACTGATCTCTGCTAGAGACATCTGTTGTTATTTTTTTCTCATTAACAAGTATACATAAAATTCGCAACTGGTAATGATACCTCTATATTTTATTTTTCAAAGTGTTTTTTTTAGCAATGTTCCTTATTAACGTATACATATATGATATTTTTTCGAATTATTACATATTTAATAGAATACGCCTGAAAATCAATATTTTCACTATTTAACTCATATCACACACCAGCATATTATATTTAAACAATATTTTTATATGAAAATATTTTCTAAGAACATATTAAGTATATTTTTTTTCCACTATTTCATTTTTACAAAGCTACATGCTTCGGAAACCTCCACATAGAAAATAACCACACATTCAACAATACAAAAAAACACATCCTACATAAACATAAACAGACATACAGCCTAAAACAATATAATTTAGAAACACTTGAAATTCATAAAAACACGACAAATAACATCATCAATAATCAATTACAACCCTTCACATCACCCCTTCTCACAACGTTCCCGCTCTCCCACCACCTAGACACCCCCTCCACTTCTATTAAATCCACACATCAGACATCCACTCCCGCACACATCGGTCTCAACTCACCTGAAGAAGGAAACATGTTGTGCTGTAAAAATGAAATAGTGGAAAAAACAAAGTTTGTGTTGTATTCATAATCATTGTTTTGAATAAAATATTATGTCATGAAAATTTTCAAATTCTCTCTATCGCACCATTTTACAAATAAAATAATTTGCACTTTGCTTTGAACACACTTAAATTTTGTTGCAAAAATTGGTCATGTTCCGGTGTGATGTTCCATTCTTCAGGACAATGAATATATTAAAATTAATGTTCAAGTATAGACAGATCAGTTATGGTGGGAGGGGGTTAGAAGAGACGTAGTTACAATGTATAATTACTGATATATTATGTATTCTTTTTCGTTCAATTGAAAAAAAAGTTACTTGCTTTAAGATGCTTAATTAGTAAGATTGATATATCAATAAATATAATGAATATAGGAACCGTAATTGTTATCTTCCGCCTGGAGAAAAAATCGTGCAGCCGTGAGAATGACACGACGCTACGTTTTCCCTGTACTTTTATATGGAAAAATGGACAGTCACTGAAACAATTTTAAGCTATTTGAAGAATTTTAGATGTGGATGGACATACGATTTCTAAAAATAAGCTGGATTGGTCGACAGGGTTACCAGTGACACTGTGATGATCCGAATGCGAAAGGAATAATAAATCCTACAAACAATATTGGCGTTACTTGTTTAATTTACAAATTAATAATAGCCGTTTATTTAAAACTAGCTACGTGGAATTCAATTTGAGACTAGGGATATCATTGAAAAATCAATATTATCTAAGCTACTGGTCCAAACAATGTTTTGTAAAAAGGCAATTTTTATCTGCATAAAATTTCCCTGACGATAAGTAAATTTAATTTTATAAGAATTTAACATTACCTACTTAAATTACATCCGGCAGATTATAATTACATAATTTAAAATATATATTTTAGTCATATATTAACAATTTCTGAATTAACTTCAACATATAGATATAAGTCGTTGCGAACTTTTTACAGGCCTTTTTAAGCTCTACGACTTTTCTATAGAAAGCATTCATATATCTCTTACTCTTAAGGCAGCGTTTGAAAGAAACTCATTTGCTCAACCGTTTTTCATCGACTTACGTTAAAAAATCGGTCTCCACGAAAAGCCCTTTTATTTTAACGGGATAATACATAGCATATGTCGACCCTGAAGATCCATTCTAAATATTGGTGAAAACTTTTGAGATCGGATGAATAGTTTCGGAGATTATCTTCTACATTCAAACTTATAAACTTTACCTCTTTATAATATGTATTATATTTAAAATGTGCCAAAGTTATTTGACTGTACTGTACCGATCCTTTCAGATTGCTTTGTTCAATAAATTATTTACACTTCATTAGCAAACTTATATTTGATTTCGTTTGACAGTTTTTGAATTGCTTGGCAGTGCTGCTTTCTGACCTTGCCAGCCGCCTGCGAATTAATCAATATTTCACTCTCTTACTGTAATATGTCAAGTATCAAGCAACACCATGATTTTGTTATATAACCCCTGCCAATCCGTCCGGAATCGATTAGTAACGTAACGATACAATGCTAATCAACATTAGTATCAAACTAATCATCTGTCCGGCAGCTGCTACTGATCGACGACAACGCGTACATTTGTAAAAGCTTTCAAACTGTCAGCGAGGACATTGTGGATATGTACCACGCCACCCTTGCATAAAATATTACGTGATAAATAAACGTAAATTCAGTTATTAATTAATAAAACCGAACCCCGGTTTCCCGCGTGACAGACGGGAATGCCAACTATTGCTCTATCGAACAAGGCGTTAAGCTCTATTAAATACAAGCCTGTTTACCGGGGTAACTATTCTTCAAATGAATTTAAATAATACAAATCTTAAACAAATTTTTATTAATCAATTAGAATAGACATTCCTTTGTGCATCTACCGCTATAGGACGCCAGATAATTGTGACTGTTTCATAATAAAAAGCGGATTGCTTTAAAAATGGAATAAAAATGTTAATCAATTAAAAAGAGACTACATATAAGGTCGAAAATTTTTCCTTAAGTTACCAAACTGCCGTGGCGAAATTGGATAACGCGCCATCCCCGGATAGAATGGCGGTTCCGTCGATTAATTTGATTTTTCTATGTCTTTTCTAATTGATTAATAAAATATTGTTTAATAATTGACATAACTTTGTTCTGAAATTGCCACGCCTTCAACACAAAAAATCAAAATTATATACTTGTACGGTATTTTTAACAAGAGTCCATCTGGGGTTTGGTTAAATTGGCAGGCTATTTAGCAGAGATGTGAATTGTTTGAAATGCAAATACAAAATACCTATTTTTATTTTTTATTTGAAATACCTCTTTTTAAAATGCATTTTCTATTTCATTTAAAATATTTCATAAATACATTTTGTATTTGAAAAATGCATTATTCATACTTTGTACTTTTTACACATTTAATTTCATCGATTTTTTTTATGAACGCACCAATCTTAAGTGTTGTCAATATAGAGACCAACTTTATCGACATAACAAATCGAGCCTAAGGTGTCAAAAACATTCTAAGCGCGGGAGTCAATTTGTTAGTTTTTGGTTCTGATCGTGTTGAACGACTATTTTCTGGAATGATAATGAGGCCACAATAGACAGAACATGACAGATGAACTGTTTGAACAAATAATAGTGTTAAAATGAGCGAAATAAAGGACGTGGAAAAAATTTAACTAACTAAATAAAAGTATTTTGAACTCTGTATTTAAATAATTTTGTTTTAAACTGTTTGATATTTGCATTTAAAATATAAAAGTAGGTAACGATGTATTTGTATTTTGTATTTAAATACTTTTAATAAACTATTTTGCACATCTCTGTCTACTAGGGTCGATCCCAATACCGGCAAAGGTGAATACAAAACCCTAGGTAAAGCGAGAAAATATGAAAATGCCAACAAATTTCTATCGCAGTTTTCGTGTCGTGTTTTGCTGGGAAGAGGCATATTCTGTGTTCCGTTCCGTCAGACTGTTCTCATTTCTATTTGCGTCTTAATCGACATGTGGTGAATCTATTATAGATGACTTGCATCGGTTTTAATGCGCGATGAAATTAAAGAAGAATGTGCCGCGGTCTTGATGTTTGTTAGTGACGAAGCGCTCGACTTCTCTCCATTCTCATAGCCTTCGTCTTCTATTTAAAACCCCGGCGCCTGCGGTCGCTGGTCCCACCGCACGGCCCCGCTGCGGACATTTGATCTTGCAGATCGTTTTATTGGACACTTGGTCACTCGACCTATAATGTTACATTTCTTATTACTCGTACGGCGTTCCTCATTATTCGTACGCGGGTATGAACATCATTTATTCATCGTTTTACTTAATGAAATGCATTATATTTTATGTACTTATGACCCCGCCCCGTCTTCCTCTCTCCTCTATTCAAATTCTTAATCCTTTTTGATAAGAAACTTAGCGCATGTTGGCCTTTAGTTAACACGCACGTTGAGAGTATTTTGTGAAGGTGTTGGTGTATAAATAATACTTTGGTTGTGGAGTGTAGTTTCATTTACATGATAGTGTAGTGGTTGTCCTGACGAAGAGACGGGTTACCACTCGAAACCGGTAGACAAAAAAGTAATTTTCAGTGGTTATATACTAAGCTAAATAACATTTTGTTAATATTTTATGTTTTTATTAATCTCAAACCTTCTGCAACACTAAAATGTGTAATATTTATTGTTTACGTACATAAATTAAATTTTTGATGGTTTTTAACAAAATAAGACATTAAACAAAATGAACACTGAGTACTGGAATTAAACGATATCACCAAATTAAACTAATTCTCCCAGCTTGAATAATTATATTTTTTTGTAAAATTTATCTATATTTCACATTTGTTTTTAGCGCAAATATATACAACACAAAAAAATATAATTAAATTATTTTAATACTTTGTGATTAAATACATTATGTAATGTAAAAAATAAATATAAATTTTAGACATGGGGTATAAAAGCAAAGACAACAATATCCAAAAAAAAATTAATGCAGTCATCGAGGATTGTTAATTTATGAATGTACTGAATTCGAGATTTTATAGAAAACATGATTTTGGAAGGGATAGATAACATAAAATCTATAATTCAGTACATTTTAAATTGGTAAAACATTCTTAACTTTTTTTTGGATATTGCTGCCTTTGCTTTTGTACCCTACATGTGGCATCTCTACATAAGAGAGTGTGGGCATTAACTCTTGGCTCTGCCAAACCGAGTTTCTCCAGGGTATGCTTGGCTACAATAGTTTAGAGACCAGAAGTAATGTGTAATTAATTACGTATTTTTGTCGATTGTTGCACGGTACGACCAATAATCCCGAAATTATGCGGAGCATTGGTTTGTTGTATATTCCTGATAATTATATTAAACAGCATCAGCATAGGTTGTTTCACATTCCAATGTACAGGACCAACCCGCCGATGGTTATTGCCTTTGGAAGAGCTACCGCTATGCTGAACAGTATCAATTTGGATATGGATCTGTTCATATCTCTGAGGGGTTTCCCGAAGCAGGATTCTCTGTACACATTTGATAAGAATTATTTTATATATATTATGTTAATTAAATGTTATAACATGTACGAATTAAATGTAAGTTTGCACTTTATATTTTCTTTATCAAATTAATTTAGTGGAATTGAATGGTGTTGGATCTTGGCACTCAATTAGCAATAGAGCACCTTTCTGAGTGTCCTTGTATGGTACATTAAATGTAACGTAATAAATTAAAAGCACAATAAAATAAGATTCAATAAAAGTAAGCTTATGAGAAATATAAACGTTAAATGTTAAAAAAAAAACAAGATATAAACTCATTACCGGCGTTTCAAAGTTTGCGCACATCTCAAACCATCTTCAAAACCTTCACTGGCTTAGATGTCCAGAGAGGATTGAATATAAGCTTTGCCTTACAATATTTAAGGCTATTCACAACATGGCCCCTCAATACATAACCGACTTCTGCATTCCATTCTCCGCAAATAATAGACAACTAACACTTCGCTCAGCATCAACATCTAATACAAATAGGTTAGCTGAAGTAAATCGCGTCCACAAAACTAATTTCGGTGATCGTGCTTTCGCGGTGGCTGGACCAAAGTTATGGAACAAACTACCTAACAAACTGAGACAAACTGACAGCTTACCACTGTTCAAAAAACAACTTAAGACGCATTTATTTAGACAATCCTATAAAAACCTATAAAATCTAACCACAACAACGCTAGCTAATGTTTTCCACTCATATTGTGCACTCCGCGAAAACACATAATTCTTTCAGGGACTCACAAACTATTATAGTACTCAATTTTAATTCCACTTCTTGTATGCCACCTAGTGAATAAGTAATAGTAAATAAGTTTTTTCTTTTCTAGCAGTAAGTTGTCTTGTAAGATAATAATTTCTCTGTGTAAAGCGCCCTTGAGGTGAGTATTTCGCGAAAACGGCGCTATACAAATTATCCAATTATTATTATTATTATTATTATTACACAAACATCTGCGTTAGAACAGTTTTTCCGCCTCTTGTCTACTCTTATTTCGAACAAAATTATTTTACAATCTTCCGACAGTTCGTTACTTGACTAGATATAAAAAAATATAGCTTTCTGAATATTTTTTTTTCAAATTGATCAACTAGACTTTGCGTATTCAATTTAGGTAGGTACCTACTTTTTATATGCTTGCTATAATATTCATTTTACTCGATCTTAGAAGGTAGTGAAGTTCCTGTCAACTGTTTATGCAAATTAGAAAATAATTTTTTTCTTTTCAGCTCTAAAATAAAATTTGTAAAACAAAATGTACTTGATGTACGGTCAATCATATAATATCACCATCGTTCCCGTTTCTTCTGGTGGTACGAGTTTATTCAGGGAGATTTCCCGGTATACCAATGAAAGCACAAAATTCCTTCTCCGTAATTATTGTTCCTGGAATATGAATTTCAGAGATGGTGAACTAACCCGCCTTAATTTTTCATTTGCCTCTTCAATTTTACTTTCGATTTTTATGAATAGTTCGTTTATTAAAGATAATTGAAAATTTGTGGCAAGGAGTTCATGCGGGACACATATGTATTATTGCAGGGCCACCCCCATCAATAGGGAAATAAGGCAAAAGGTGTGACTTTTAAGGGGGTGGCAAAACGAAGCATCCATGAAAGGAAAATGAATTAATCTTAATTATTCGTATTGTGATGGCCACAAATTTTTATGAAGAGTTTGGACTGCAGTAATAAGAAAGAACATGGCGTTGTTTAAACTTTTTAATTATTGTAGTAATAAATATAAAAATCAGATTAGTAATTGCAAAACAAGCTTTTGATGAAAAAAAATATGTCCTCAAATCAACAGAAAGACGTAAAAATAATTCAATAAAACCTACACCTGGAGAGAAGACAACAAGACCAGAAAGAGGAGAAAATAGGTTGGAAGCATTTGAGACGTGGTGCTGGAGAAACGTAAAGTGAAAAGGTTCAGAAAAAAATGAGGTCAATAGGGAAAATTCACATTTTTAATTTTTTTTGTATATATTAAGAGTACAAAAATGATTTTTAAATTCAACATTCTAAATTCCCGCCCAAACACTTCATTTTCAATACTTGCGTCACAATTATGTGGTACCAAGATGTACAAATACTAAGACACTCCACAAAACACGCGAATTGATACGTCACAACCAATCGTATGCTTTTTAATCGAGTCGTATTTTTAAAGATTTTTATAATAAAAATTATGAATTAACACATTACCACACATTATCCATACTGATTCACACAGACTATAATTAATATTTATGAATCTATTTCATATGTAAAATTTCCCTATTGTTAAGATTCATTAACGAAGACAAAGAAGAAAGCCTAGACAAAAATACATTCACCGAAATGCGAAAAAAATAAAGGTGAATGCGGACTTCTGTTCGGTGTCCACGTACGCACACTGCAAAAATCGTACCGACGAGAAAGTAGTTCTTAAATGAGACAGAAGGTGTAATGAAAACTGGAGGAAATTTTCAAGTATTCACATGTTTTGAAAAATGGTCCAAAATATAAAATTATATGAATAAAAATGCTTATTACGAGTATATAAAGCTTTAACAACATATAACAAAAGTTCAATATCAATAATATATGAATAGTTGAATATCAAAACCTACCTAAGGCCAAAAAATTTGTTGGCAAATCAAGCAAAACTCTTTTAGATCTTGTTTGTAACTTGAATAAGATTAAATAAAAAGTAATGGAATAAGAAATTAACAATAACATAACTTAATTAAAATTTGTATAGTATGTTTCGTTATTTCAACATTTAAAATTAACTTTAGTGCATTTTGTAACCATGGCAATGAATTTTGGTTGCTTTTGAAATGAAAGCATTTGGATTTAGGTTGGTTTTACAGTTCAAGGCAATAAATATATTCATTGCATTGTTAAGGGTGCAATGCAATAAAGTTCTTAGTAATTTAAGTGTGTACAATATTTATTAATTTTTTTTTAACAATGAAGATATTTATGTTTGTTTGTTTGTATATTTTTTATTTAGTCACATTTTTACATCTAGTAATTAAAACGTAAATTAACATAGCACTTAAACATAAATATTCCCAAAATATATATCAACATAAATGGAAACACATTTTCACACCTGGCATAAAGTAAAGACTTAAAAAAACATGAATCAACATAACATGATTATACATTAAACTTAATTTTCACATATTTTCACTTAACCTACGTAATATATGTTTTGAAACTTGTGCTGATTGACAACTTCAGATTGATACTTGTTATGATAGTTAACTAATGTGTAAAATGTGGGAATGAGCTTAGAAAATGTAATTGACATTCAAACCAAAATAAAAATGGTGCTTGGGTATGTTTAGATACTCAACGATTGATATATTGTATAAATAAAAAGGTGGCATTTCTATATTTTCAAGGAGTAGGCCGTATGTCTAGAGGCAGCCCTGATTATATGTGAAAATACCTATTCTGCCATATTGATAATGGGTGATGTAGTCAATTTAAACGACTCTTTGGATCGCTCGACTACAATTTACCGGAAATTACAATTTCCCGAATTGAATTAACGCAATTCAGAAATCGTCGGGACACGTGGCTTGTGGGAATAGAATAAATCGATCCTGGTCGGCGGTTCGGGAACACCCATCCCATGTTCGCTGATTCCCAACCCTGAACAGTGCCAAATGATGAACTTAATATTGAGAACGCTTCCTTGCGACGCGTTATGTATGCATTGCGTATATCTATCCGCCTCTAATGGATTGTATGGAAATACGTATGATATTCTTATACATACATGTATAAGAATATTCGGACTGGAGAAAGAATCGTCTTGATTGTGTCTACCAATCTATTTTATACAGCGTTTAAATTTATATGTATATGTATGTATGTATGTTACGTTGACACTCTCCCACTGTCCAATCATTTGGAATGATATTCTAGAAACTTCTCTGGTTTATAACGCACATCTCTTTAATAATGTTTTTGTTGATTGCCATGAAACAATTTTGCAATTTATAAAATAGATCGATTCCATATAACAATATCCTTATTTAGAAATTTATTTATATACATTTACCTACCTATAAGAGGAAGACTGAGGTGGCAATTGTTTTTAAAAAATTATTTCTAATAATATGTAGGTTTTATAGATTCCAGAGAAATTTCACCGAGTAGTGTTTTTTGTGTTTATCTCAGAAACACATGAATATCCTAATGGCTAAGTGCGATGGAAGGTTTGATATCTCGAATTATCGTAGCCATATGGTGCGTGTTCACGGATAAGATTTGTCTCTGAAGCGAGACAAGAACAATGCAGAGTTTAGCGCGAAGAGTTATGATTCACTGCCGCATGTATAATAAACGCAGCGTAAAATGAAACACGCCGAACTCTGCACACGTGTCTTTGAAAGGAGAGTATAAAATCTGTGATTATGTAATTTTAATTAATGTAATACATCATTATCATCAGTTTTTTATTTTGTCAACATACACGGTCGTAAAGCCTTTAAAAGTATACAATGCAAATTAATAATAAATTCACACAAAAACAGAAAGTAAAAAATAAATCGTTGGTTAACGGAATATATAAAAAAATAAAACATTGACAAAATATATAGCAAGGACACGCACGGTGTAAAAATACAATGATTAAATAAAAAGTTTGAAAAAAATTAAGTATCAAAATCAGACAGTGGATCCCAATAATCACCACTTTCAGAAAGTTGAGAAACTAAAAATGTAGAAAACAGAAAAATGTAAGCATTTAAAAAGCCCATCGAACAATTGTAAATTGAGTTTAAAATCCAATTACAATAATTTCGCTGTCTGTCCGTCCGTCGTTTAACATCCGCGACTTCTTTATAATATTTTTTTTCCTTTTTTTATATAAATAAATAAATACTTATTCCTTAGGAGCCGACATGTAAAAGTACCGTCATTTTTGACAGGCTACAGCTAGTCTAAAATAAAAATGCTAATTAAATTGTAGGAAGAAAATTTTCGATCAATGAACATTTGTAATTACGTATGTAAATCATCTGGAAAATGTCTGACTGTCATTATAGATTCTCTGCCTCATGAAGGCCCTGACCCACTCTCGTCCTCCGCCAATTTTTTCCTCAACACTCTTTGTTTCGACGATTTCGCCAATTCATCTAGATTTTGTCCTCTAAGTACTTTTTTGTCTGGCGGATAACATTCGAGAATACCAGTATTACTTGTCCACAGCTGTCCTGCGTCTTGAAGTATGGGACACCCATTGCCACGTACGCCTTTTAATAATGCTGACAGAGGATTATATTACATATCTATACACATACAGATGTGACATAGCTAGTCCACAATACTCCACAAATAGATTCTTGCATAAATTAATAGTCGAAATTGTTCCAATATCAATGTTATTTATAGAGATAGACGACTTAAAGTTTGCATTTTTTATTTTCAATATAACGTTGGAATATACTTAATGTAACCATATCGAACTAGCTGTCACCCGTAAATAAATGACGGTACTTTTACATGCCGGTTCCTAAAGAATAAGTATTTACTTATTTATAGCCATCACCCATGAAACAACGACTTTTATCAAAATATTTGAACTTTTTTTATATTTCCCCTGCCGGCGATTGGGCGGCACATGAGATGGCTCGCGTCTTTGTTAAGTCCTATATGTATTGTATTTTTTACGGGTAATGCAGGCTCAGCCTTGGCAACATCGCTATCATTGCCGCCTTCGGGTTTGCTGGCCCAGGGTTCAAGCCCCATCTCCGACCGTTTAATTTGTTTTTTTGCCGTGAATTCGAATGAAATTACGGAAGTTACACGAAATTACGGGCACAGACAGACAGACGGATGGACGGACAGACAACGAAATTGTTATGTTTGATATTTAAGATTCATTCGATTCAATAAAAGTAAAAAAAAATATTTGATACCTTGCAGAAAAATTCCCATTTTTTATCTCATTCTTCTATTCATAAGTTCTCATTTATATCAAATTCTCATTCTGTGCCTATTCGGATTTCGGTGCTACGGTATTATGTTTTCACAAAAATCAATTATTGTAGGGAGCATAAATGACCAGATTTAAAATCTAATTAGTTCTTACATTTTCGTGACTGTTCGAAATAGTCAGAGTTTTCTAGCCGTGTCTGGAATGTGTACAATAATATTTTGAATCACTTCTATCATTTCTAGTTGTGGAAATATATAAATGCGTGTCTGAAATGTGTACAAGAATATTTTGAATCACTTCTATAATTTCTAGTTGTAGAAATGTATAAATGTTTGTCTGGAATGTGTACAAGAATATTTTGAATCACTTCTATCATTTCTAGTTGTAGAAATGTATAAATGTTTGTCTGGAATGTGTACAAGAATATTTTGAATCACTTCTATCATTTCTAGTTGTGGAAACACTAATTTCTACAGCCGCGATTCTCTCTTGTTTCGGACTGCTTGTTACTTTGGCCACATCCAGGAAACTCCAGATCTCTCCGTGGCATCCGGCTAGACGGTTCCAGACAGCCTCCAGCCTTGCCAAGATTTTAACGATCGTTTTCAGAGCCATCAAGCGAGTCAACGATTTCAGTGATGGCCGGGAAGCGCGACTGTTTTATTTTGATTACAGAGATGTAATTTCACGCTTTAGATCTTTTTAAATTGATTCTTTACACAGTTTCCTCGTCTTATAGTAAATTTTCAAAACAATTTCCTTATCTTTCTAACACTATGCAAACTTAATAACTTTAATAACACAGAAGAACTCCTAATAAATTTAACACTTGACTACTTTTAATTTTTTATCTTATGATTTATGAAGTATTATCTCTCCAACGCAAATCTTTTCAGTTGTTTATTAAAGAATCTAGCATTATTTATTTCACTAGAATTTATATAATTCAATATGTGTATAGGAAACCATGCCGTTCTCTATTTAATCAATACAGCAATTCAAATGTTGTCCGTACTACTATATGTACTTAAAAATACTATAAAAAAATATAAATACTAAAAATTTAATAGGTTGACCATCTCTGCCGTAGGGCGTCTCCCGCTTTCTACGTGCGAGTGGTCACGTTTTACCATAAGCCGAGTTGTGCCCTTACAACTCCACTTATAGTGATACAAGTGTTTGCTGCTCAGAGATTAAATTATGAAAAAATGTTCCCTTCCGTGCTGGTGGTACTGGCCGAAAGAATTTGTGTGTGAAAGTGTATACACACATCTTTTTCTCGTAGTAAACATCAGAAAATGGAACGTTGTCTATCTACTCTTAGACGCAATAAATAAGTAGGTACTTCCATATTTATTTAACCATCAAAATTCATAGACAGAAGATGAAATATGTGATTTATAGAAAAGTTGATAAACAATATACGTAGGTGCAATAGGTGTATTTTTTATTATTTTGTCTTTGAATTTACGTCGATTTTTAAGATAAATTAATATTATAAAAAGTATTCACTTCCTGGGTTCATAATTCATACTATTAATTGATGAATAATACTTTTTGATACTTTTACTAAGTAGATCTGTCCTTTCCTATCTATTTCTGATTGCCCTTTTACCTTTAATTATTTTTTGTTTTTTTTTTTGTATAACAGAAATTATTGTATCTATATGTTAATACATGAAAATTTATACTTCTTATACTATACTATACTTATACTATAAACTTAATCTATGAAAACTTGTAAGATGGTCTCTATACTATTTAATTATCATGTGTAATCTGATTTTACTGTTAGTTTTTCATGAATAAATAAAATACCTTGTTTTGGATCATTCTACGATATTTTATTGTACATGTTTATACATCTTCTCATACACACTCGTTGATTGTTGAATATTATAACACCATCATCCACCAACTAGAAAGTTAACCCCGGGTCTTGTGCGGACGTCTTCTATTTCTGTTGTCATGCTCATGTCAATGCTCGATTCGTATATTATGTTCTTAATCATACTCTCCTTGTTCGTACGGTTAACGTATCCAAACTCCAGGTAAACCACAAACAGATCTATATTCTTGACAATATTTTTATTATACGTATGTTCTGAGAACATAATTAGATACTGCATTTGGCCATAGAGAGATAATTATTAATTAAAATAAATTACAGAAACGAAGCTATTTATGTGGGAAACGTGTATAGTTGCAGGATGGCCCAAGGTTTCTGAGCTGGCTTAAGTGGTCACTTTACACAATGCAACGCTCACTAATTCCACCGTAAGAACATCCACAAATTATGAATTTTTAGATGTCATGGGAAGGACTGTAGATATCTCTAGCATAGTCCATTCGAATATGTGAAAGAAACTGATTTAGAACATTTATGCAACTTTCAAAAAATTGTTAATTTGTGGATGTTCTTTTGGCGGAATTGGTGAACGTGGCATTACTTAAGCCAGCTCATATAGCCCTGGGCCACCCTATATAGACTTCCATGTGCGTTTCCCACATCTCTGAGGCTTATAATTTATCTTAATTAAGTTCTATTATCGTTCAATAATTCAAAAGTATCTTGTGACCTGTAATAGTACGTATAAAAATAAATTACCGTTCAGATAACGTTAGAAATATTCAATATTTTTTATTGTAATCTGCATAACGCGATGTTATTACACACTGCGATAACAAGCGCCACTCGTGTGTTTTATCTCAATATTGAATATTTCTCTTTTTCGAGTAGTAAATTATTTTGTGTAATATTTGTAAACATGTAATAATTTATTACTAAAATTGATAATAAATATTTACGCCAAGGTGTAAATATTTTGAACGTGAAACGATATTGCGTTCATCGTGATCATACAAAGCATGACTTGCTTATGTTGCAATCATGCGATATATTGATGCGCGATCTTTTTGCAACAATGTGGTAAATTTTTTCTTTACGATTGATACATTGTTGTTATGTATAATCTTCAATAAAGCAATTTAAATATATCGCGAGATAATTGTAAAAAAATTTAAACGACAGGTAGTTCCAAAAGTTTTTGTGTTCTCTTTTTCGAGTAGGTACTTGCTTTACAATTTTACTGCGCAGATTGGTTCCTTACAATCTCAAGGGATGGTATTTTAACCGATTACACAGTAACCATTATTTGAGATTTGTATCTTGATTGGTAACTGATTTTTCGCAATTCGACGGGTAGCCATCGATACAAGACAACAGTTAATTCTCAGTTAGACTATTAGTGATGAAAACCGGTTAAAATAACGGTTTGACTATCACTAATAATCATCACGTGGCTACGCTCCATTGAGGATTTTCCCAAGCGGTAGTTTACGCCATTGCCCATCTATCGCTTCAGTAGGTAAGACCGACCCTTAAAATTAATTTATCATTAAAAAACGGTAGCGGTCTACCTCGGTGCAGCCTAACTTAGCCATAACTTAGCCAATTCGTAATTAAATACGTAATGTGCCATTCCGGCGGTGACGCACGTTCGTCATGTTACACAGCCAAATAGTGATTTGGGTTGCTGCCCCCAGGCTTTTATGGAAAATACATTTTGAAAAATTAATAAAGCCGTTTGATTTTTGTCAAACATATGGTGTTTTTTAGATATTCTGTCTATATCAAATATCCACTTTGGTGCAACCAATTCCGACTTTGGCACCTTCAAACAACGTGTCAGCTTCATCTGTGGTGCTACAAGATAAAAACAATTATATGAAGAAAAAATTGCAAAACATCTCGTGTAATTTCATTTCAGAGTCGATAAATCGACGTTTATTGAACGCGTGACAATTAATTGCTTAATACATATACATATAAGTTATAGTAAAGCAGAAAGCCTCTTTACCTACCTCGCTAGGTATACAGAGATACCTGTTCTGAGGTAGGTATCATTGTTGTTGATTTTATCACCTTCGGGCCAATATCAAGTATTTAATTTACAAGCAAGTACAGTAAAAATCATGAAAAAAAAAATATTAAAAATATAAAAGAAACGTGCAGGATGAAAGAAAAAATGTAAAAAAGAAAATGCAAACGGTAGTTTTACAGCCCATACGAAACTCGAAACAATTTGTTCGCTTATAATTAGCTACTTTTGCTTTGTATAACCCGCAGATCTATCCGTGTCCGGATTCGGCTGCTCCAGTTATGCACTTGGGTAGTCAAGTCGTGCTCTTACAATTCCACAATGAATATGGTCAGTTCGTTGTTGATTCCCGGCCCCTCCTATGGTTTGGTGGGTGAGCCAGTTGATGATGATCTCCCGACCTCGCCCGGGTTCAAGGGCAATCAGCTACGTACCATTTGTATGAACGGTCAGCATATTGGTGCATGATGTAATGTACCAATTGAATTCATTGAGTTGTAATCCAGATTTTTTTGACCTAAGAATTTCGCCATTCGGGCATAGCGGTTTCCTTCTCAGGCTTAAATGTAGTTTAAATATACCTATCGAGGATTTTTCTAAATATATTCATATTGGACGAACGCGTAATCTGTTTCCTTACTGAAGTGTTATACAATCGATCTGTGAGGATGTCGTGTATGAAATAATTAATGGCTGTGCCATTCATACACGACATCCGGCCATTACGGATATTCATAAATAACTGTAGGTATTATCAATAGGATTAACTTTGTAAATAAACTGGTAAATTCTTAAAATTTAAAGTAGTTAAATACCAAGAAACGGGATTATTGTATAAAATTGCTGTCAAATAATGCTGGCGACTGTATATTGGGCTGTTAGACATAGTTGCATGATAAATTATATGTAGTAAAAGAATAGAGAGATAGAGTGCATGTTGAGTTACGAATCATGGCCTCCACCTTACTCACCAGACATATTGCCTACAGATTATCACTTGATTAAACAATTAAGTCGATCAATTGAGGGCAAGATTCACAACCCAACTGCTACCGAAAGCATAGCAAACATTCGAAATTATATCAACCAGAATTTTACACCGCCTAAATAAATTTGTAGTTAATTATCAAAATTGTGTTTAGTTTGATTAATACCGTTAATTATTATATAAGAAAAGTTATTATTGTACGTGAATTTGAAGGTTAACTAACCGTCATCACTCTATCGCATATTATCACTCGACTGAATATGAGAGAATTTTTTGTCTCTAGACGTTCCATTTTAAAAATAAATAAATCGAGAGAATATTCTCATAAAAACGTAAAAAAATACGTGAATTTCAGTTTTTTTAAGTACCTAAAACTCAAACGGCTCTAAATTTTCTAACTTCTACAGTATATTTATTGTTATTTAAACTACAAATTGTAAATTTTTCAATATAAAAAAATAATAATACAGGCTCTCCAAAGGTACCGAGATAGCACGTTAAAAATTGTGTCCTAAAACTCACATTATAGGCATTATATTAATAAGTTGTCGCCATAGTCCGTACTAGAATGATTAAAAAATAATCATATAAAACAAAATGGCTGCTTATTAAACATAAAATTTTGATTTTAATGATTTTTTGCTATTTAGAAGTAAAAAAAAATATCACAACATATTTTTGGTGGATAGTGGTAATCTAGTATGGGCTACAGAAAAATAACAGATATAGAAGATAATATAGAAGATATAGAAGAAATAACATACGGAACAAATAACATAAGCTTTGATTCATTAAAATAGGTTAATTTTTTAGAGATATCGTGTTCATTGTTTTGAAAAAAAAATATTTTTCTGGAATCACGTTCAAAGTTTCTTGTACGATTTTCAAATTCATAAAATTAAACATTTCATACATACTGTACATCTGCGATTCATATGACATAAAACTTGTACGTGTATCCAGAACTGTAGGCATTGTCGTTTCTACAACTACCTTTCATTGTAATTTTTTAGATTTTTGCGCAATTCTTTCTTATTAAGGTAGGATTATAGAGGGAAAAAATGCAAAAATAATTTTTTGATCCGCTTCATAAGAATACCCCCTTAATCATCTGAGTTTTGGGTATCCAACATAGTCAAATACTCACTTCCAGTGTTTGATATTAATTTAATTCGATACGTACCTAGAAGAAAGATACCAACTAGCCAGTGTAAAATGGTAAATATTATTTATTTCCTGTCACCATTAACGGGATTTCACCCAGTTATATAATAGTTACAGTTGCACAATATTGATTGGTTCAGTTACCCCTTGGTGCATAGTCTGGACCTGGGTGAACTTGTAACATCTGTGTTGTTTGACATTACTATCTAATGCGGTTGACCTTTACGCATACGTGATAAATTAAAATATGTGTTATTGTGCTTTTTAAATATTATCAGCAATTTAATTATACCAATACTAAAAATAATTTTAACTAAAATTGTTGTAATACATGTAATGAATTAAACCGCGACAAATCTTAAAATAAGAATAAAAGAACATCGTCGTGGTCTTGTTAGTAGTTCCCATACACTTAAACTATTACACCCTGTTAAAAATAAAGGCCAAATAATGAACACTCTCGAAAATTTAGAAACACAAAAAAATTTAAATTCTAATAAAACTCTAATCAATAACATAACATGTATTTCAAAATTCTTCACCGCTTCTCACTTTGTTCCCGTTAACTCAAACCCCACCCCCAGCTAACCCCCTCCCCCCAAACATAACTCCACCCACCTCTATCAGTAGTACCTTGGATAACTAATTTTACTCTTATGCTTTAGTTTATATAATCACCCGTTGATGACAACTGTAGTTGTCGCAACTAGTCGCGTAGTCATATACTCACAAGTGGTCTGAGACAAGTGATATATATATATATATATAATCAAAAGTTAATGTATACACTATACTAGTTTATGTATATATTACGGAAAATTATACTTGGTATGTAACATATATAAAAACAATCAATGTGGTTTGTACAAAGTTTGTTAGTTTTTTATTTATTAATAATTATGTCACATAAAGTTAACGCTATAAACATAAAAAAAATATTTTGGATTTTATTAGAAATATTCGGCCGTATTCTGAAATAAACAATATTGCTATTTCTGTATCTTGACAGTTATTGTATAATCAATATAGTCGATTGTTACACTTGGACTTGAGTTTTGTAACAAGCTTAATTATTAAGGAGCTTATCAATAATACGATTAAGATATTTTTAAATGTACATTTTCATGACCCATTCGTATCTGTTGACTGGTCCCGTCTTTCGAGCGGGTTCTCCGCCAGGAAGATTTTTATTTATTTAACTTTATGAATGTTTTCAGAACCAGAGCAAAACCGGCATAACGTATTCATGTAACGCATTTTTTTTTCGTATCATAAATGCGTGTGTTTTATTGTTGAATTAGAACAGTGAGCAGCTTTTTGGCTCGGCGTGTCAAAAATTCGGAAAATATCTAACCTAAGTCTCCTGGCGTGTCATACTCATATTTGTGTCACACTCATATTTTCACTTTGCATTGTATCTTCGTTATGGCTGTTTGTATCAACTTGATTTATAGTGATGATGGTCAAACCGTTATTTTAACCGGTTATTTTCGGTACAGTTATTTGGGATTTGTATGTGATTGTATCGACGATTGGTAACTGATATATAACTGTTGTATAGTGCCGATGGTTGCCCGTCGAATTGCGAAAAATGAGTTGCCAATCATCGACGCAATCAGATACAAATCTCAAAAAACGGTTATTGTGTCACCGGTAAAAACACCATCACTAGTTTATAGTAATCGCTTTAAAGGGAAGTGTAGATTTTTGCGTATTCCACCAATCAATTGACCCGTTTACGTTAAAATGTATGCTTTAAACGAGCAACCAGCCCTTTGAGTGCCGGTAGTGCCCTACATAACCCTCGTTGGAACCAGTTACGAACCGGTCCGCCCGTGCGTAAAAAGAAAACCACGTTATCGAGATTTCAATGTTCGTCTCGACTGGCACCCAACAAAGCTCGCGCGTCAATCGATATCGTTCTTTGATAACATTGAGTGGCCAACATGAGAAATGCAGTTTCTCAGAAGCCAACGTTTGTCCAGGTTCAAGGACACTCGTCTATGATGCAGCATTCAGTATGGTTATCTTTACACACCAACCGTGACATGGCGATTGCTTGGGGAGCGCGGGTTCGAATCCTATCAAGTTTTTTTTAACGCCTCGACCCAATCACTGAAGCGAAACGCACCACAAAAGCAAAATTTATTGTGACCTCACCGGGAGTTTAACCCGAACGTCTCGGTGTGAGAAGCCGGTGTCATGTCCACTGGGATGCGATGGCCGCCAACACTATTTGTAATTTGTTTAAAATTAATTAGCTTATTCATTACGCCACATACTGCGGTTTACACTCTGTGTTTTTTATTTAGCAAATACACAGACCGCTGTATTTATTTTTCCAAATATCCATCAAGTGTTGCCGATAAAAGTGTAGCGGTGAGAGAATATAATTAATTCTATTTGTACATGCAAAACGTAAAGGCATTTAGTGCCCATGGGTCTTATTTACTAGATTTGTTTTTAGTATTCATATATATTCATACCCAGTAAATTAGTAAGTTACTTAAATATTTTCGTAGGTAAGAAGTATTCTAGTTAGTAAAAGTGTCAAAGCACTGATGCTCTTAAAGTAGATAAGGTCTAGGCCACAAGTAGAGTACAAAAGTGAGCTGACTATCCAGATCTATGGACATTAAATAATTTCATCATTATTCTTCATTAATTTTTTTCTACAAAAACATTTCGATTATGCGGGTACCCGGATGCCGCCCCCAACACGAAAATTATGGTTATCAACCCTTGTTAGGCATCTATACAACTTGTATACTCTAAGTGCCTAACAAATGAATTCCCTTTTTCAAGTCCTTTATTAAAATAAATTAAAAATTTCATAATCATACGAAACACAATTGAGGACATTTTAAATGCTCTCCTGGTGGAAGTTAATTGAATTATTATTAATCATGAAGTAATTACATATTACTGATCTCTAAATACTTTTGTTGCACTTTGGATGATCAGATAACTGCACATACAGGCAACTCTACGTAAAGTAATGAATTAATATTATAAATACAGATACTTGATTTTTTTAAAGTATCGCCATTTCTTTTAAATTTGTTTTTTTTTTACAATATATTTTTCAGTTATTTACTTTTTAGCTGCAGTAAAAGTACGTTAGATAAGATTAATATCTTATCTCACGATAGCTTACATTCTTTAAGATAGGTTACGTTATTTTAAATTATGCTAGGTTAAGTTAGGTTAATAGGAAGTCATGACGGTAGAATAAAAAGGCTAACTATACAGCTGTCTACGTGTGCTCTTGTCACTTCGCGCAGTTATTTTATTTATTTATTTCTATTTAATTTTAAGTATCAAATTTTGTTTGGACTGTGCCTGTCTCACTAGAAATATATGTGTTGAGATAGGCATAGTTTACAATATTGTGTAGGTTCAAAACATAGTAAATAAATAATAAAGTGTTTAAAGTAACATAATAGAAAATATATCATATATATGAGGTTATATTGTGTTAGTTGTGCTTGATGTGCACCTATCTTGTGGACTATTGTCACGGATTCCAAGAAAATATGTGTTTGATTGAAGCAAATGTTGGAATATTTATTCATTGGTATGGCAGTTACTTTGTGATGCAACATAATTATTTTAATTTACATTAAACTAAACAAATAACTCAACGTGTGTTCTACACACACGTTGAGTTATTTTGTCGTCACTGGAAGAGTGCCTCTCATCATCAAGTTGTAACGATATTGGCCTATTCAAATAGACATTGCTGAAAAATTATACGAAAATATCTATCTGCTAAAGTTTATAATAAAGAGAAGCTTCACAAACCGTTAAATACTCTATAATTAAATATTTGCCGGATAGGTAGATGCGGACGAGCTTTATTATCTCTGCACGCGGGCGTGTAAAGCAGGCTTTATGTTATTTTGTTTAACGAGATGTCCAATCACAGACGCGGGCGTTAGCACCGAATCTGACCAATGAAACGCGTCTTTAGAGTTAGACTTTGACTTTTACACGCGAGTTGGAATCAAAGATGGCGCGAGAGGGACGATTGTTAGGCGTTACAAATTAGAAAGCGGCACTTGAGTTTTCAGCTTGAAGGTCGGCGGAGGCTTTGTCGAGGAGAGTCAGGAAGGAAGATAATTTGGCTGGATCGAGGAAAAAGCCAGAGGTTGATAATAATTCAAAGAGAATTGGAACAGTGAACAGCTAAGCATTTTCAATATTATTTATTTCTATTGCCTTTTTCGTGTATTCAATTTAGAACTTTCTGGATCGTAACAATTATTGATATATGTTGTGGATTGTTTTGTTACGTATTTTGGGCCTAGTGATAATTATTACTATACGCGCTTCGGATTTAATGTACAAGAAATCGTAATGTGGCGACTGTGAATTATTGCATAACGCTTATGAAATATATAATTCTGTCGCTGTTCATATGTAAAATCATTTAAATTCGATATTCATATATTACCAAAGATATAAAGGCTTTAAAATGGAATACTTTACTGACGAAGGGGGTTTCGTGTTCGTTCGTGGGTTTTAAAATTCAGTATAATTATGTATATTCAATGTCGCGAGGTTCGGAATGTGCGAGAGGTTCTTCAGGGCGGATGTATTCTTATGCTAAAGAATGCTTGTTATCTATACTGGCGATTGAATACACGGATTTCTATATGATTTGTATTGTTTGGAAATAATTGGGATCGGAGTATTTATGGGGTTTTGATATCACGATTGTCAGTGTGATATAAATTCAAATCGTACGAGGAATTCCCCACAAGTAATATATTTTAAGAATGCATCTGGATTTTATATTTGTTTTATTAAAACATGATTGTGTGGTTTATCTGAACTCGTTACATGTTTTTATTGCGTCATTGGGCAGCCGTTCTAAACACAATTTGTTCCTAACAAATTCTTATGAAACGTATTTCGAATTGTACATGTTGTATAGGGATGGTTAATTTGGATACGGCCGGTCTTCGGCTGGGGAACACATTTGTGTTTTCTATTGCGGTTGGTTATTTTACTGTCGGCCTGTATGCGAGGGAGCTGTGCGTGGACGGTGTCGCGGATGCTGTCTGAACTTGTTTCAACTAGTACGAGAATTTAATTGTGTGTTTTGATATCTTGTAAGCGTGATATAAAGTCAAATCGTGCGAGGAGTTTCTTACTAATAATATATTTTAAAAATGCATCTGGATTTTTTTTATTTATTTTATTAAAACATAAACATCAGCTTATTTGACTACAGAGAGGAAGAGTTTGTTCACAAAGGGCACTAGATATTATCAATTTCGTATGCGATCCCAAGATGTTAGAAATATTTTAGTTAATATAATTTCTTTGAATATTTGCTGCGGAATAATATTTTATAAGAAGTTCATAACTACTTGTCAACGGACGATCTTATAAACATAGTGTATATTGCACAATATATTGAAATCAAAAATCTACGTATTTCCTAGGTGGCGGAACTCAAACATACCTGTAATTATAATTACCTTTCGATATATTGCTACGCCTTTTAATCGGTTAACCCAGCTTGGGCGTAGAGGGAATAGTCACATTGTTTTATTCATTCAATATTAGATATTTGAAATGTTTCTACAACATTTTCCATTATTGTGGGCAGTTCGCGTTTTGATCAGGGGTAGTTAACCTTCGGTCTTCCGTAACCGTGATAGTTTTCATATGACATTGTTTTATTCATTCAATATTAGATATTTGAAATGTTTTCTAGAACATTTTCATTATTGTGGGCAGTTCGCGGTTTGTTCAGGGGTAGTTAACCTTCGGTCTTCCGTGATCACGTTATTTACTTATATGACAGATTGTTTTGCTTTGTTCGTTTAATATAAGTAATGTCATATTTTTATGAGTTACCGTAATTATTTATCTATATGATTTTATTATTGAGAGTGATGCAACGAATACTACTTTCATGAATACGAATATCAGGCCTACTATTCGGTGAATACGAATGCGAATATTTCCACCAAGGTGGGGGAACTTGAACATACTTGTAAATATAATAACCTTGATGCAACGAATACTACCTTCATGAATACGAATATCAGGCCTACTATTCGGTGAATACGAATGCGAATATTTCCACCAAGGTGGGGGAGAACGCAAGCATACTTGTAATTGTATTGTTTATGTCTGCTTGTGATATCACTATACGGCGTAGATGAACTAGTTTGAAAGGGCTTATGTTCTGTATGTGCTTGGCGTAGAGGGAATAGTCTTCTCGTTTCTAGGATTCTATACAGGTTTACAGGTGCTGATATTGAAATATATATACAAGGAAAACACTATTTTGGGAACCATTAACTGGATGAAGATATTGAAGCACACATACACACAAGGAGGACGTTATGTTAAATACATGACTGGAAAGTTGTTATTGGAAAACACAGGCGTCCAGTCGGCGGGACGCAAGCATACTTGTAATTATATTGTTTGTGTCTGCATGTGATATCACTGTACGGCGTAGATGAACTAGTTTGAAGGGGTTTATGTCCTGTATGTGCTCGGCGTAGAGGGAATAGTTTTCTTGTTTCTAGGATCTAATACAGTTTTACAGGTGCTGATATTGAAATATATATATATATACAAGGAAAACACTATTTTGGGAATCACTAACTGGATGACAGATATTGCAGCACACATACACACAAGGAGGACGTTATGTTAAATACATGACTGGAAAGTTGTTATTGGAATACACAGGCGCCACTAGAAGATATGGGCAGTTTGCAGAGAACTTCAACTTCTGTCAGTTAAGGACCTTTTACTATTACTATTCTTTCGCCTTTTTGCATAACCGTGGATGAACTAGATTGAAGGGGTTTATGTTCTGTATGTGCTCGGCGTAGAGGGAATAGTTTTCTTGTTTCTAGGATCTAATACAGTTTTACAGGCGCTGATATTAAAATATATATACAAGGGAAATGAAGGGCTACACAGGCGCTGGTAATTGCTCAATTTTGGAGAGTTATATTACTTCGGATCAGGATGCCATCTCAGAAGCAGACCAACTACAGAACTAAGATAAGAACCTTTGATATTATTTATTCCTGATGTTTTCTTATGTGTATCAAATGGAATGTTCGTGCTATATAATTTGTCATTGTCTCATGGTCACTATTCATTTCATTACGTGGGTTCAGAGTTCGACGGTAACGGACGCGGAAACAAATTAGTACTGATGTCGGGACGTAACGTCGGGATTATATCTTAATTATCTTTAGGATAGAAGCGAGGTCATCATACGTGCATTCTGCATTTCAAACGTTTTACTAACATATATAAATACATATTATAGCGTTTTACAAATTGAATATGATCGCGGGAAATAGGCATTCCGTCCGGTTATGCAATGTTAACTTCCAACGTAGCATAATGAGATCTTATTACCGGTGCTAGACTCTCGAGGTTAGTCACGTGATTGTTGTATAAATGGAATAGTGAAGGGGATTGAAGAATGAGATACACTCGCGATACAGGTAGTTGTATGTAACTGGGATCAAATGACGGGGTGCGTGTTCTCGGTCCAGGGGATGAACGGGACTGCGGGGACACTCTGGGTGGGTCTAAGTAGAATTGCGCAAAGCCTCCACACAGTTAAAATGTGTTCAGTCAAGCAAAGGTGAAGCATTTCGAATCGGACCAGAGCGTCGTGCCTCAAACACAGCCGGAGGGAAGAAGCCCCTACGTTCTTTCACTCCCCTTGGCCCGACGAGCTCGAATTCCGGATATGAATGTTCATGAATGTCAGCTAAAAGACTCAGGTAGCCGTACCTCAATCGAAACCTTCGTTCGGGACCTCATCAACGTACGAGACAGGGCGTTCCGCATGGACGAGCAACTATGAGAAGCAAATGAAGGGGATTGAAGAAAGAGATACACTCGCGATACAGATAGTTGTATGTAACTGGGATCAAATGACGGGGTGCGTGTTCTCGATCCAGGGGATGAACGGGACTGCGGGGACACTCTGGGTGGGTCTAAGTAGAATTGCGCAAAGCCTCCACACAGTTAAAATGTGTTCAGTCAAGCAAAGGTGAAGCATTTCGAATCGGACCAGAGCGTCGTGCCTCAAACACAGCCGGAGGGAAGAAGCCCCTACGTTCTTTCACTCCCCTTGGCTCGACGAGCTCGGGCTCTGGTTATGAATGTATGTGAATGTAATAACTCCGTACTCAAGGACGAGATAGGACGTTCCTCATGAACGAGAAATTATAAGATGCAGGTAGCAGTTCGACAGTCAATACTTATGCTCGGGGCCGCTTTAATGAACGAGATCTGTTAGCAGTTTAACAATCAATTTTTATGATCGGGACCGCATTCAGGCGCGCGATGGCATTACTAACACCATCATTCTCATCAGTCACCACCTTTTCTAACTTGCTGTATACAGAGACCTTCGGGGTTCTCCCTTCCCGGCCAGCGAGAAACATATCAGGAACTACACAATCAACTGTAATAATCATGCTGTTTTACCATCATTTAATATCTCTAGTCAATAAGACTACACCGTGGGATCAATCACATCAACTATATTTGGCGATGCTAACATGGCTCTGACTGACGCGCTCAAGGGAGAGTCTTTTCCAGTCACCCAGTTAGTTCATTCAGCCCTTTAATCAGCAGTAAACATCATAATAATCCGGCTCATGTAGCCGCAACGTGGGATCCTCATCATATACACCAGTCAATTTGACTGCCCCGCGGGACAATATACAAACCTTAATATCAGACGCGGGATTTCTTCCTGATATGTTTGTCGCCGGGAAGCGAGGACTTCGGGGGATTCCAGCAGGAGCAATAGAGTCTCGGCTTGATCTTGGTCTGCAGCTTAGTGTGGGAGGTTATGTCTAAACAGGAGTTAACCACCGGATGCGGCGATGCTCTGGGGCCGCATCCCCCTCCCCCCTACAGGGGGGGGGGGCATCTAGAATCCACGTTTGAACAGAAGTGGTTAGACACTTCTTAAATTTCACTTACAAATCTGTATCTTCCATTCCCTTAGAATCTCGGGCTGCGATAATGTCAGACAAAGCTTGCCCTGAGCCTCTGTTGCGCCTAGTTGTTGTGAATATATATATGTTTGTCTTCCCCTACTATGTACTATGAACAGATTGAGCAGATTGGACAACGTGAGACGCGCTATCGGTAGGTTTCTTACTTGTGTTTTGAATATAACGTATGCTATTATATCTTGTAAATCTGTCATAAATGGGTGCCGCATGTGGTTGTGCTGACACTGTTCTAAGCTGCTATTATGAGATGTTGATAATCAATGCGGGCGGAATCTTTAGCGTATGCCGTTAACTTGGCAACGATTGTATTGTTTTATATTACAGTATTTTAACCCCGATGGTATTATAGTTATGGCGGTTCAATGTAAGGGAGTTTTGCTACTAGCGTTTATTCCTAGGCTACGCCGCATATAATTGGCTTTTAGGCCAACTCCGGACGTGGACGATATCGGCTATCTCTCATATAGGCGAAACTGTAGAGTTCTAGAGCGGTTTCTAGAAGGACGAGTACGGATTAGTTACGTGCGTTTGTTATTTCCATAGTTAGGTAAGAATTCGATCTATATTAGTCTAGTCGCGTTAATAAGAATACGAATCTCACCACATATCAAAAGAATTTTGGATAGCTACGGACACAACGGAGGAGGAATTTTCCTAACCACTAGATAGATCACGACTGGCCAATTTTGAAAATATAAATTCTTAACAAAAAAAAAAAAAAAAAATATTAGCTTTCATGTAAATATACTTCCGAAGTTCTAAGTTCAACTTAAGTTTTCATCTAGTAGCTTAAAGCATAAAGTGTGTGCTTAAAAGTCCCAAAAGCTGTAATAAAGCTCAATTCGGTAGCTTAAAGTCTCAAGCTTTGGGCTTTTCGTAAAACTTACATTATTAAACTTTATAGTTAGGTATTTAGCTTAGGTGTACAGGTAGTTACGTTACACACTGACCCCAAGAAGGGCCCTTTGTTGAATGAATACTGAATGTAGTGTCTCGCTTGGCCTCCGATGTTATTTCCAGCCACACAAGAGCCGATAAAAATATGTGTGAAATTTGTATATGTTATGAAAATGTTTAATAATATGCTGAACGCCTTGTGTGAAGCAGCGCTACGGCGCCCTTGTATGCAATGTTGTCATGTGCATTATGTGGTATTTTATTATGATAAAATGTATTTAAATTTTGTGAAATAAAAATGAAATAAAGAAAATTTTATTTGCACTCGCGGGCGCGTACAACGAGTTAAAAGTTTTGAGCCGAAGGGATTCTTCCGCGATGTAACGCCCAAATAAAGTATGTGCACGTGGTATCCGCAATGTTTGAGAAGGGCATGAGTGTTGCACGCTATCGCGTGCATCTGCGATATTTGCCAAAACGGGAGCCGAGACTCGCTGCAGAGGGCCTCGGTTCCTTTTCCGCCGTTAAATCCGCCGACGGGCAATTAATCTGAATATGAGCGAATTGGTAAGCTTACCTGACCGGTGAGCTTACCAATTCATAGATAAACTTCAAACGTCCGGGACTCACATTCCAACCTCCGTATGAAATGCTTCTACGGAGAGCTCGAAGGTCTAAACCGGACGCCATCGTGGAGATGGTCCATCATGAACTTTATGAGTACTGGAAGGCCTCGAGGAAATATTTTTTGTGATTTCCTCCTAGAAGCGGTAAATGCCTGCCGGGGCTTGCCCCTTACGAGGCCGTACGTCACGGTAGCCGGCGCTGCGGCGGAGAGCGCTCGCCGCAATTGATAATGTCGATATTTTTGATCGTCAAGTGTGGCCACTACCGGTGACGCAGCGCTACTTATATAGTGCCATTGCATTTCTTACATGAATGTCCATCTAGAGCATATATTTTTATGTATGTTAAATGATATAGGCGCGCCTGAGGGTTTAATAAAGAAATTGGTTTTTCGGCGCTTTTGAAATGCCTATAACTCAGTAGATATTAATCTGACATATGACTGTCAAAACACGCACTTGCATGCGCTATTTACTACTGTCATAACAAAACTTGTAAAAATAATGTTTACGATTTTTTACGTATTTATGAAAATTTGAGCCCTTACTGGCAAATTTATTTTTCAATTTATTTGGTTTTCGTAGGACCCAGCGTGTCCAACGATTGTGTAATTACCATCTGCTAGATCTGGTACTGGTAAATATTACAATTTAGACCCTAGGAGGGCTGCAATGCATTTTTTATGAATTAATTAGTGTCTGGTATGTGAGATCTGCCGCTCCGTAAATCGTCGCTGCGACTGGCGTAGTTTGCTAAGCGGCCGCTTGGTTCGCAGCGTCGCCCTCTTGGAATCCGGCGTTTCTATTGGATTTTGCAATCTTCTGTGACGCAATCTAACGCAATTTTTGTAAAAGGTATAAATAAAGACGCATTGCTAAGGCGGGTATCTGTTACGCAATTCGCGTGGTACCGTATACGCCGTTGGACAATCTTCTTACTGCCTTTCATTTCTATACCCTGACCCCTCTTGCTTTTTGGACTTCTGCTTTCTGACTTGGATTTCACTTTGGATTTTTTTCTTCGGACTTTCATACGATAAGCACTACTTCGGCGTTTGACTTCTGGCATATCCAAGGACTACGAGCTGCGCAGTAACTTCTGGTGGCAATCTCTACTTCACCAGAGAAAACGACTGAGCCGCAAATTTAAAAAAGTGTTCTCGTCCGGAACAGGGCGCCCAATTCAAATAAGCAAGTTACTATGTCCCATCCTGCATATAGTTTAATGCACGATGACTCCTACCGAATCCACAATACTGAGATGTTATTAACAGTTATAATACAATATAAATTATTTCCGTACAAATTAAATGTCGTATTACCATTTTATTAGAATTTTACTTTAAATTTTCCAATTTTAAATAACTTCTGCCTGTTGAAATAGGTATACTAATGATTGTAATGTAGCAAAGCTGAAATACAAAATACAAAATATGCCAAGTATCTCAATAAAGTTTCATAGTTTAATTTTAACATTTTGTTTATTTATATTGCCTTTTTAAAATTATGAAGTTTTGTGGCCGCTGAAATTGATTTCTGGGATTTATTACTAAATTAAACATATCACAATATCTAATTTCCAATACAAACCGACGATTCGAGGACAAGATGTTGATAGAATAATGATAAATGAGCATTTTACTCGTCTACCAAAAGTAGACAGATGAGGATGAAGATGGTGCTTGAGAATGGATTACAGCGGGCAGAGATTATAAAATTGGAGGTATTTAAATGTAAAATAGTAAAAAAGCAGAACAACGGTGATCCTGGATGCTGGAATCCCAGTACGTCCAATAACATTGCCATTTGAAGGTACATTTTTTGATCATAATCCTTTGCTTCGTGATCAGCAGCCCAGAAATACTTTATATAGTACAAGACTGGTGGTTAAAGTGCTACAAGTCCCATTGTAATTCCCAGATGAAAAATGTATATTGACTCATATGTATGACTCTACCTACTTCTTGATAAGGCAAATAGGGTCATTGAATACCTTAAAAATAATAATATTCAGTTTCTGGATTGGAGTACTTAATCCGATAGCTTTCTTTAATTAAATTGATATGAGCTAATGAAAACAAAAATCATTTAGGGTATTGTGACAATTTATCAAAAGTTGTGCTGAGAAATGGTGCCACATTGATAACATTTAAAAAATCTGAGAAAAATGCCAAATGGGAAAAATTTAATCGCAGTCACCATTACTGCAAATAGAGAAAATATTATCATATGTTGAACATATTCGTTGTAAACATGATTACTACGCGTAAGCACAATTTTGAAATCACATTTATTGTTTCATGAGAGGATGCGTTACCTATTTCAAAAATGCCGGAATTAAATAGAATTGTTGTGACAGTGATATTAATATTCAAAATTCCCTTATTTATGAGGTGGCTCTAATAAGAAGAGAGTCCACTGCATTAGTCCAAGATATGCTTTTTTTCTCATATATAACAAAATAATAAAACAATTAGAAAACACTGTGCGCTTCTAGTTAAGATGAAGTATAATATATAGCTAAAAAATAATCAAGAAAAGTATAATCAATATTGTTTCTTATTAAAACTGTATACCCTATTGCCTGCCTACCACAGTGGCACTCAAACAGCTTACAACCTGCCAAGGTGCATATCTCGGCAGCACAAGGCATTGTGTAATTTAATTGCGATTTAATTGTAATTTAATAATTCACTTTAAAACAAAGTGAAAAATGAAACCAGAAACAATAAAGGTACGTGATATCTCAAGTCCACTTAAATAATTCTGTGATCAATCACCGGGCCGATATTACTTGTTTCGAACAGGAATAATTTAAGAACGTCCTCCGTATAGTAAAGCTGCGGCCAGTGTATTTTTATGTAAAATTTTAGTGTTTCATGTATGTATCGAATATGCTTATCTATGTGTAAAAACAAATATGTATGGTAGCCCGGATAAGGGCCTTTTTTATTTAAAATATTATGGACCCAGCGTGTATCCCGATCGAGCGAGCGCGGGGCGTCACCGAAAATGGGCGATGCGCTGATTGGCTCATGCACGCGTGTAAAATGGGCTGGATTTAAAGAGCAAAGGCAGTCTCTTCGTTTTTCTTCGCTTTTACTCTTCGGTCCAGTATCAAGTTTAAACAGTGTTTTATTTCAACATTCTCTACATCCTGTTCCAAGTAAAATTTGGCGGATCAACCCTGCTTTTACATTCTTTGTCCTATGCGTGACATTACTATTTTCGAATTGATATAATAAATATAGAACAAAGCATATATATAGAGTCATAAAGCACATACATACAAAAATAGCATCCAGAAACACAGAAATACATCATAAAATAAAGTAAGAATTAATAGTCAGAAATTCTAATGAGGCAGGGTAGTAGCGAGAGAGCGGGGCAGTACCTGCAGGTCGTGGTGCGTGGGGGCGCGTGCCGGGGCGGCCAACAGCGCGCGCGACGGGGACTGGCACGCCGCACAGCCCCGGGACAGCGAGCAGCTCTTCCTCTTCATCATGTCGGCCACGCACCTGCGGGACAGAGACAGTGAGTAGGTGCAGTGAGGAGTGAGGGCTAGCGCGCGGTGACGTGGTGGGTACCTGGCGTGCAGGATGTGCGAGCAGGGCAGCGCCTCGAGCGCCGCGGGTGTGGTCCCCAGCGGGCCCCCGCACTGCGGGCAGGCCGGGTGGGGGGCGCAGCTCTCCGCCAGGCTCTCCTGCTGGGCGCGCGCCTCGTCGTCCCCCAGGCTGGAGTAGATCCCGGCCAGCCGCTTGCGCACCGTGCGCACCAGCAGCTGCGCATACCACTAATTACCATCTTTGTCACACATATATACCCCTCCGAGGTGTCACAGAGTCTGTTTCACGGCAGAGTGAGCTATATTATGTAAGTACCCGGTACATTAACTGTATTATTAATTCACCTATATGTTATTGCACCAGCTAGTTAATCAATATAGATCTGTTAACATATTTAATGTTCGTATAAAAAAAATATCTACTTATGTTCTATTTTATAGTTGCGTACATTCTTAGTCTATTATTTATTGTATTCATCTTATTGATATTCTTTCATTTTTTTAATTTTACTTTTATGTGGATAGATAGCTATGCTATTTAAAAACTTTGTGTTTCATAGGTATTATGTAAAAGTCCAATGTAAAGAGTGTTTTATTTAATAAATAAAATATAATAAATAAGTTAGTTCCTACCTTAGCTCCGACAGACGTGGCGACTTCTAAAAGTCTGGTGTTGAATTCCAATGGCCTGCAGTTGCAGATTTTCTGCTGTAACCTGGAAAAGCGTCGAAGCATTAGTTTATTTCGAGTCGATGGTCGAGTTCGGCCGTGTCGGCGAGAGCGGCACGTACCTCAGCGCCTCCAGACACCTGGCGGCCCCGTCCATAGCCTCCATCTGCGCCAGCCGGTCCCCCATGGCCTGGCCGGCTCCCATCGCTATCTCGTATTGTCTGCAAGATGTACACTTTATACACTTTTGTTGAATGTACGCCAAAATTAGCAGAACCCGACGGTTGTGGATGAGTTCATTTTTGGTATTCTTTTGAGAGAAGAGCTATTAGTTTAAGGTCCAATATGCTAGCCAGGAAGTTTTTTAGATGCAGCAACGAAGTGAAAAGATACCTTTTCGTTGCTTATTGCACGAATCTATACACAAGTGAGCTGTGGTGCAGACACACTCGGCTTTCCAATGTTTTTTTCATTTTAAGAATGCCTTCAGGTTAATGCTCGGTTTATCTCGGCGTTGCAGTGAATCTCAAATGTTCGCAGAACACAGGGTCCATGGCTTGCTGCTCTCCAACGACTGAAGATAGTTAGCGCAAGAAAGAGGATGTGGGGGTCTAGCAACTCCATTATTCAAGCAGCTCCTACGTGGGTTCACTCCCCAATGCACAAAAGATGGACACTAATTATGCAACAGTGACTGTTCTCCATTATTTTTTATGTATTAATCTATTTTTATTATAATTTTCTATTTTTAATTTCTACATGTTTTTATTTCTTATTCTACTTGTATGTCTGTTGTTGGTTTTCTATTTTTACTTATATGTATATATATATAAATGCCTTAGTTTTAAAAAATTTCCACCTGGCTTACAGTCGATATGGAAGCTCTTGCTCGTAGAACACTCCTGGGATTGTGGTGTGTCCCATTTCACTGAGCGCCTCGAGAAGAGGATAGAGGATTCAATTTCAACACAATCGCAAAAAATCAGCATTATAATTAAATCAATTTAACCTTTATTCGAACGTACATGAAATGAAATACAAAATGCAGCAACTTCCTTAAATAAAATGCCGCCTTTGAGCAGATTTTAGAATGCTTCTCTTAGTAATGTTTATAATAATAATAGGACTTTATTTCAGCTTGTTGAGAATAGAATAGAAAAACTTCTGTTGTGTTCATTTTTTGCATCGTAATAACACACATATTTTTTCCACACATTCTTTTAAATGCGGTCTAGCTATAATGATTAATTAAATACTCAATTTTAAGTTGAAATTCAAAAATTAAAAGTCCTTCCTTACTGACGAACTATAGCTACTCAAAATCATAATAATGACCACCAAAAAAATAATAAGCAAGTAAAGAAAATAACAAATGGAAAAAATAGAAAAAATACAAATTATACAACAGAATATAAAATAATAATAATGATAACCTAAAGAAAATAAATAACAAAATAGAGAAAATAACATTGTAAAAAGAAATAACAATATATAAAATAAATTAAAAGTATTTAAAAAGAAGAAAATAGCAGATTTCAAAAGAAAATGACAAAATAAGTTTAAAATAAAAACTGTATAGAAAATAACTCGTGGCGCTCACCTGAGAGCTCTGCCTATGTCGCACTTTCTCCTGTAGATGTCTCCCGTGATGCGGACCGCGCGCGCGTAGCTGCCCTGGTCCCCCGCCACGGTGGACAGCCTCATGGCCTCCTGCGGATCAGAGATGTCCGGTCAGTGTCCGATCAGAGGTCCGGGCTCGGCGCAGCGCGGGCGGAGTGTACTCACCGTGCAGTAGTCGTGCGCGTCGCCCAGCTCGCCCTGGCGGCGCAGCGAGGCCGCCATCTGCAGCAGCGCCAGGCGGTGGTGGCGCGTGTTGAGGTCCCCGGGCTGCAGCGAGCGGGACAGGTCGTAGGCCCGCGCGGCGTGCGCGGCGCCCCGCTCCGAGTCCAGCAGCCGCCCGAACACCTCGGACAGCCCCACGTACACCTGCAAGACATCGGTATCCGTTATCAATCTCTTCGGGTACTCTCCTCCGGGCCGGGCCGCCCACATTCACCTGGAGTACCCACCACTTTCCCGTTTTATGAACTTATGCTGACATATCAGCCGCACTAATACGTCGCCTCGTTGACATTTTTTTCTCTTATAGCTATCTCCGTGCTAAGCCGTGTATAGGACGGTCCAGCAGGGAGATGCAAAGCAAAGCCCAATCACTGTCCCCCTCTCGCAGAAACATAATCATTATTAACATAATTAGTACAGTACATAGCATAAAACGTATAAGATACAGAAAATTGCAGATACAGATTCAATAAGATAAATACATTAAAAAGATATAAGTTACAGTCATAAGTTTGCAAGGGGAATATTTAAGATAAGGAAGGATGACAGCGGGTAAGGGACAGGAAGCCATTTAATCGCCACTCCCTATAGGGGAAGACTCACTTGGAGCAGTAGCGCGTTGTCTCGGGTGGTCTGGGCGGTCTTGTGCGCCCTCTGGAAGCTGTCCACCGCCTTGTTGAAGGCGCCCAGCTCCAGCGACACGGACCCGACGGTCAAGTGCACGTAGCCCATGGTGGAGCACCCCTCGCAGTCGTTGTACAAGGACTGCCGCGCGTAGGAGAGGGCTCTGCAATCGTCAGTGTCAGTGAGTAATATAAATTACCAAAGTTCGGAAATCGTATCAGGGTTCATCACTAGGATAAGCTAATATTTACCACTAGCTATTCGTACTCGGCGTTGCACGGGTTAAGAATTAAGTTGAAAATAAATTTGTGGGGGGAGACAAAGGTTCGATTTGAACGGATCGGATATGAGAGGGAGGGGAAAGGACAAATGAATGGGGGGGGGGGAAATGTCGCCTATGTTACTCGTCGAGTCTTAAAGAATAGGTTTGTAAATTTTGGAGTCCGATCGGTCGAACGGTATAGATTTGTATCGAAAATATATCAGAGGGAGGGGAAGGGGTAAAATAATAGGGGAAAAATGTGCCTATGTTGCCCGCTGGGTCATATAACATAAGTTTGCAAAATTTGAGTCGAATCGGACAAACGGTGTAGATTTAACATTGAGTTTTATAGTTACAGACTAGCGATATAAAGCCTGACCAAGTAGCGAGGTTAGATTCTGGGTTCTTTTACCTTATTTTGAGTTTCAGTAATGAACATTATTGTACATACTTATTTGTTGTTATTGTAAGTATTTCGACGTTTGTACTGGCTTTGTGACTAAAATCGTGACTCCTTTCGGATGTTGGAGTTGGATCTAATCCAATTCTGTTTTAGTACGGCGATAAACCTTCGCATCTGCTCATTCAGCACACAACAACCGCTTTTACCTTTCCAAGCCTCCTAAGGTCTGATGCGCCCTGGCCAGGTTGAGGTAGGCCTCCGCCCTCATGGACGGCGAGTCTAGCTCCTCGGATATTCCCAGCTGCCGGTGAGCGAATTCTAGAGATTCCCTGAAAATCACCACCACGAGCATTCATTTTAAAATAGAAGTCACACAATATTTTCAAAAATGTACTCTTAAAAGCTAAAGTACAGCACTTGCATTCTGAATTTATTGGTCTAGTGCAGATTTAACTTGATATCGGAGTTAAGTGAGTTGTTATTTGTTCAAATTGCCAATAGAAATATCTCTTTATGTTCGACGATTTAATAAAAGCATTCAAATAAAATTTATTAAATATCTACGTAAGGAAGAATAAGAAGGGATAAGGTATAAACAGCGAAGGTCTCGCCTGTATTTTCCGAAGTCCATGTACGCCTGGTAGAGATAGCCGAGCAGCTGGAACTTGTCTCCCCGCTGGCGGACGCTCTTGAGGGCGGAGAGCCAGGTCTTCACCGCGGCCTGCTGCTTGTGCGCCGCGTACAGCTTGACGCCCTGCTCCATCTGCAAGGAGCGCGCGGTTAGCGAGGGCCGGGAAGAAAGGGAGGTACGTACGTACGAGGTAGGAAGACACTGACCCTCCTCTTGGCCAGGTAGCGGCCCAGGCGGTGGCGGCAGGCCCCGAAGCAGTCCAGCAGGCCGGCCCCGGGCGCGCGGCGCGGCGCGGGGGGCCCGAAGCGCGCGCCGCAGCCGAGGGAGGGCACGCCCGCCGCGCCGCCGTTGGGCACGCCCGAGAACTCCTCGGAGAAGGGGTAGAAGTCTGCTAAGAGAAGTGCCTTATTACACTTGATAACGAATGTTTATTTATCTATGTATTTTATATCAACGGTTTACACCTATTACAATAAAATAAACTTATATTGTATATCTAGAAGATAGTGATCTTCCTTAGATGATCATTTAAAAATGTATACATATGAAATTTATAACACAATAAAGTGAAGACAATTAAAAGTGTATATCAGTAAGAACAAAGACATGTATTCATATATATGTATTAACAAAGTTTAATCAAATAAATCAATGGTAAAGTGTTCGTTAAGGAGATTTCGGTAACGATTTTAGTTTATGTTGAGAATATCTGTATTTTGTGCGTACTCGTTTCGTAGGATGGAAAGTTTGTTGATCGTGGAGTATTTTTGGTGAGATGTGTTGCTTTTTTTGCAGTGAGAGAAAACTAGTGAACGGGTATTTCAGGCCGGTATGTGTAAAGATATGGATGATAAGAGTTCCGGAGAATCCGAGTTATAAGAATGAATTATTTTGTACAGATATATGAGATCAGCAATAATGCGTCTGTCGTTGAGTTTTATTAGACCTGTCTGAATATGAAGTGATGTGTTCGATCGGAATTCTTTACCTGTAATTCGCGTATCTTAGAAATTTTAATTGGATTGTAAAGCGATTCCTGCTGGTGGTACGTACCGGAGCCTTCATCCAGCGGAAATCTCGTATTGTCGGGAGAGCCTAGGAGCCTCGTGGCAGACAGCTGATGCGACGGAACACCGCTGAAACAAAACGCAATCATTATACACGCCATTTCGTCTCAGTGAAGCGAAGCAAAGCGGTGCGTCATGAAGAAGAGGCCGCTCGGTGGACTCGACGGCCGTAGCGATGGTCTCTACCGGCGACGCATCTACCGAGCAGCTCCGTATGAAAAATACCAACAGCGAATATTAAATATTCAAAGTATACTTGTAACTACGCTTGATAGGGTCTAGCGCGAGAGCCAGGGTGCGCGGCCCGCGAGGAGCAGGCGCGGCGCGGATGGATCTCGCGAGACCGTGAGATGATGGACACGAGTCGGATGCGGCCTCGAGACTAACTACTGCCAGTGAGGGTGAGGGTGAGGGTGAGGGATGAGGTGTCGCCCGATGATCTACTAAGCGATGACCGCTACCGTGTGGAGGAATGGAACTTACCGCCTCGTTATCTTCTAAATGTCAGCGAAAATTAGAAAAAGTATAATTATTGTTCGCTGATAATATTTATTTATTACCTTCGTTGTATTTGCTGGGCACTAAAACAAAAAGGTTTTTCAATTTGCAGAAAAGTTGGGGATAATAGAATGGGCGATAAAACTATTGAAAAAATTAATTTAAAAAATAAAAACTATATAATTTTGTCAGCTTCCCGAAGTGGAGCTGTCGTGTCCTGATCGTAATGTGGAAAAATTTTCCTGGAATTTAAAAAACTTTATTATATATTGAGGGAAGAAAGAGGATAATAACTAATTCGATCTTTACAGGGAAGAAAAAGAAAGTTCTGTCAATCTGATTTTGTCAATATTTATTTTATTTTTATACGATTCTCACGTATGTCTTGGATTATTAAATATAGAAATCGTTTGATAATAAAGGAAACATTAATTAAATCAGAGTGACAGAACTTTCTTTTGCTCTTCTATAATATTCGAAATAATCAATAACGCCCTTTTAGTTTTCTACCTTCGATATAATGGCCGATTCGCTGGACGTAGTGCTGATGTGAATTGTTCTTAACGATTTATTAAGATAAATTACAAATTTCTCACAGAGACGAAGCTGTTATTATATCTGGGAAAGCGTGTATGGAAGAGTTTATTGGGCGTTTTAAATCTTAAGGCTGACTTAAGTGATCACTTTACATAATGCAACGTTCACTGATGCACCCAAAAACAACCGCACATCTTTAAAGATTGTAAGCCCTGTGGATGCCCAATAAAGACATACTTTCCCATATAAAACGCTTCGTTTCTGTCAGACATCTATAGTTAATCTTTATGAATGATTACCCCTTTGTGGACAAAATCCAGTAATTGTTCTCATAATATACTAAAAAAAATATTGTACATAATAATTTGATAAATATAATACAATACAGGAATACATTTTATTAGCAAGATTGTTGAGGTAATCCTACAATGAAATAAAATTTTCACTAGACTGTTCTTTAATTTAAGGCAGGATCATATTGTTGATAATGAACTTTACATTTCCGATGGTCTTCCGACTGTCAAACTCGCCACCAGTCCTGCACGAGATCAATCGCAGTCTCTTTCCTTCCAAACGACGTTTCGGAGAATTCAGTTAAACCACAGCATCACGATCTGGCATAACAATTACTGCAGAGGTGAACTGTCGAGAATTGAAAAAGACGATGGACAAACGATGGCACGCTGTCAAACAACGAGACTGATCAATTGCTCTGATCCACCACTTCTCCACGACAATGCTCGTCCACACACTGCACCACAGACCATCTTAAAATTACAGGAGCTTCGACTGAAAACTCTCCATCACCCGTCATCCCTCCATCACTTTACTCGTCAGACCTTGCACCTACTGATTTCTATTTTTTTTGTATTAATTTTTACAAGGGAACAATTTCAACTCCGATGAAGCGATGAAAAACTTCTTTAAAGAATCCATCAATTCCCGTCCCCAGAATAGCAAAGGTATCAATGAAATTCTATTAAAATGTAAAAAGTGCATCGACAACAATGGCCAATAATTCGATTGATTAAATAAATATTTAACCCATTAAACGCCGCTACCAGTTCTCGTTGTTCGATTTTCATGAAATTTGAGAATATGTTCTAAAACTATACCTTTAAGAAAATTTCGTCGAAGAAATATGGAAAAATCTTTTAATTTGGAAAATTTGAGGTATTGCATTTTCACAACGTCAGCGAAATAGGGGGGTAAACGATAAAGGTATGAAACAAAACGTGTACAGTTTTTAGGACATTTATTTCCCAAGATTTTTATACACTATTAAAAAAAATATATTTGCTTAATAACTAAACATATTACTAACTTATGGAGATAAAACGTAAACTGGATATATATAACTTATGACTAAACAATAAAAACATATAAAAGTATTTACGTGATTTTACTGATTTTATTTTTCTTTGTGGTACGTTTCATGACATTTATGATGTAACGCGACATTGCAGAGTTCACATATAAAATATGTTTGGGAATAACACCTTGCATCTTTTTCTGTATTGATTTCTTTTGATAAAATGTTGAATGCCTGGATTTGTATGATGTTAAAAATCTGGATGGTTTTCCTATGCACAATAAGTTCGCTTTTGATGATTTCATAAATGTGGGTGCTATATGTCTTTTAAAATTTAAAAGGCATATATTTTCTTCAGGATGAACCATTTGATAGAGTTTCCATGACTTACATACTACCAATTCACAGAAGTTTGAAAATATGGCCCAGCACCACTTTATACCGCGAACTCTTATTCTTAGTTGGAAACAAAGTTATCCGTTAAATCAACTCCACCCATTAAACGATTATATTGTGTAACAGTATTAGGTTAAGTGATTGTTATAGTTGATAGTATTTTTAAAATATTTAATTAGGAAACTTGATATATTTTTAATTGGTTCGATCCCATCAAAATTTGAAGCCACTATCCTTTCATCGAACAACTACCATCACAGTTTTCTTTTCAAATCTAGAATCGAATTCACCCCATTTCCATTTTTTAAATTTCTTTGGAGGATTTTAACGATTCAATATTCTTTAGACAATTTTCTCTAATGGTGCCAGTGGCGAAAAACAAATTATTCCTCAAAAATATCATAAGGGGGATAGATGTAAATAAATTATCAAAATAAACAATGTGGTGAGCTGGATTTTCTAAATTTTTCAGAAGACCCGTCACTTTTCCTCCAATACCCAAATTATAAATGTTTGAAGGCCCTTCAGTTTACCCCGTATATAGATCAAAAGCGTAAATGTATTCATCTGATGAAGCTAATGTCCAAGACTTGGCTGTGATTTGGACCATTGCATTTTCCTTGGCTCGCCTCGCCTGGCAAGTTGAACACTGAGATGTTGAAGGTTCACTCACCAACCTTTTTGAATTTACTTCCAAGGTTCCTGCTTTATCCTTGAGTACGTGGTTATATAAATCGTCTTCGTGTAAATCATTATCATAAAAGTCCTCATCGTTGGTAAGTTCGGAAACTTCAGGAGGTAAAATAACTACATCTGGAATGTCTTCTTCTTCATTACTATCAACATTCCAGTTCTATGCAATAAAATCACCGGCCTCTTGTGCAGTAAAAAAATCTTTTTCTTTCATCCTAAAGCAAAAAATCATGATATTAAGATTCGTTGATGGCATTCGTGCGTAAAATATTGGAATGGATTTTTTTTTCCCATATTTCGCTGACGTTGCACTGACGCAACGGCATTGTAATTCGTATTATATTTGCAATTTATAAGTTTTTTATTTTTACAAAAACTATTTATTATTAAATTTCATACAATTTTTTTTAAGAAATTATAAAAAAATATTAATATATTTTGCAATATCTTAAAAATATAATCTATTCAAAAATAGCTTACCTGAGTGTCGGTCGTCTCCTTTTTTAAAGACCTCTGAATAGTAACTAAATATAATATATTTATACCTGAACCTTTTCAAGGGTATAATAAGACCTTGACAACACACACCTAAGCTAATTACGGAAATTCCTTACCGAATTCTCAGAATATGACCTGTTTAAATAACTGTTGCGCTGCCGCAACGTCAGCGAAAAATGGGTTAAAAAAAAAAAAACTTTTTTCTATATAAAACGGCAATTTTATGTACCTACATTATGAAAATATAACATTTACGTTATTTTGAAAATTCTATATTAATTACCTTCTTTAGTTTATATAATATTCAAAAAGTTCGATTTTGTGTATCAGTGCAATTAGTGTTTGTTACTAAACGTTCGCACCGTTCAATGTTGGAGAGTTTGGGCAATCTTCAACCAAAATGGGTGCAAAATTGTTTAAAAGGTCAACATTTAAAGTTCCAACTTTTAACATTTTTCGATGAGCGCCTTACCGCAAAAGTCAAACAAAAACGTCGATCGACATTTAAATAACAAAATGTTATCCTCAATGAAACTTACCCTATCATATTAGATTATTTCATCTCACCCTATTTACCATCGAGATTAGATCCTCCCCTCCGCGTATAGCACCGTGAGCACCAATAAAGAATCGGCATCTATCAAAGTGTCATAAATCGACTTCTATTGGTGTAATTTGAATTTTTCAAATTTTCCTCGCGAGTCATATTTCACTTTTGAACGGCAGGGCTGGCTCGCCCTATTTTACCTCGCAGGGTGTATAACTCTTCCGGAAGTTATGCTAAAACTCAGTTTATTTTTGTTTTTCTCGACTCCCGCACCGGAAAACGAAATAAAATAGTGTCAAATTTATTTTATAAAGGAAGAAACAACATATAGGACAAATTATCGTTATCCTACCTTAGGAGTACAATTTTTAAGATAAGTTTGGTCTTCGAGTCTGAGCCATTTTAATTAAATATAAGACTCAGATAGCATTTCGGAAATCGGTATTAAATTTTGCTGACAGCTTAATTTGAATGATCTACTGCATTATCTGGTGGTAAAAATTGTTCTAGCAGAAAGATTTATATGACTTGTCAGAATATAAGATCAAAATGGCTTAATAATTTTATTAACTTGAAAATCAGACACCCTACGTCAAAATGCGTTATATCGCGTTGTAGATAAAAAAAATATAAATGTTCATATTTAAAACAGAAAATCATCAAAGTCAATTAGTGTACCCTCAATATAATTATGTCTAATAAATTATAAATGCATACTTATTGTTTTAAAAATATTTGAGCCTTTTAAAATTATGTTGCATTGTTCCTCTGCCGAGCATGAATGAGAAATTAAATTCTTATTTTGGTCTTTTTAGAACCCACTGCTATGACAAATAGAAAAATCTTCATTCAGTTGACACGGACATGTCCCCCACGCTGGAAACGAAAAACTGCCCAAATACATTTCCTCGTCAATACCAGAATCCGATACAGCGCGGGACAAAGAGCGGTGGAAGAAGAATTTGCCGCCCTAAAGATCCGCCTTACTTGCCTATGTCCGTGCGCCCACGACAAATATTTATGATTTTTCTTAATCAGCGCGGCGTGTGTCAAGGCTTGGCCTCGAAATTTACAGCAGGATCTTCAGTGGGAAAAATTAATCTCCCATTAGAGTACATCTTCCTGTTAACCGATTTTGCGTGTTAAGGCATCCCGTTGTAAATTAATTTTAATGGAGCGGCAATACCAGTCGCGCCATTTTCTACTAATTAAGATTGGAATTCTTATCTCACCCGTTTTTCAAATTGAATCTAAGCGCCGCGCGCCGCAGGCGACCCTCGAGCGTCGGGTCGCCGGATTCACGACTCAAAATAAATATCGACAAATGGACAAAAAAGGTATTACTATCGCGCCGCGGCGATTGGCTCATCCCTAGAGCCGCCGTAAATCAGGCCCGCGTCTAGACCGGGAAGTGGGAAAACAAAAGAGGGGAAATAATGGATTCCCTTCGGCAGGTGGGCCGAGCGGAGGAATACGCGGGCAGAAAGGGACGAAGGAGGGCAAACAGTGTTTTGTGACATATTTGGGGAGAACTTCGGAACCCGAAATTGTAAAAAGATTAATGACTTCAAGAAACGAATTTAATATGCGGTACGGGCAGACCGATACAGTCGAATTAAAGGAACGCAGCGGTGGGCGTAAAAGAGACAATGTAGAATTAGTTAGACAAAGTTTTATCAGAACCGATAAAATTGGCGCTCACCATCTTATACCTGGACTACAGAATTACGCTCTCGGGAGAGCGGTGAATGGTGACCCGCCTTTCCGTATAGCAAAATCATTCAATTTCAATAAAAGTAAAAAAAGACAATAAGAGACATTTGAGATGAACAGAGACATTGAGGTAACCTTTATCGAACATGGACGCTTTGTTATTTCTGATCTGAAACTGTCAAATGGTTCATTTATTTAAAATGCGCACAATCGGATAATGGAACCAAATCTAATTATTTTTTGTAATCTTATATTGCAGGATCGAAGTAAATATCCTTATCCCAATGAAATAAGCAAAAAAAAGGACACTACCCATGTTAACACCTAATATTACCTATTACAAATGTTTAATACAAAACTAAAATAAAAGTAAAAACAAAAATTTCTTACTAGGACCAAACTGCAGCTTCCATCTCACACCCCATAAGGTAAAATAGATAATTATCGAAACCAAAAAGACTTCATAATTACTTCCGGCAAGTGTTGCAGTGCTAGACATTAGAAAGGTGAGGACGGGATCTTGGCAGAGATCTAAAGATAATGGCGTCTGCTCCATGTGCAGCATTCTCGAAAATGGCTTCCCGGAGTGATCTATCGGTCGCAGACTTCACTAGATCAGGGAATGGATTTCCTCGACACTGCCTTGCACCACCAGCACCCGCACGTCTCGTGATACGTCCCAAGTATTGGAGTCCGCCCACTTGTATTATAGACGGTGCTCACCATTTATTTCATGTCAAACGAAGCTGTTTTTTCTGTGAGATGTCCGTGGGCTTTGCAGCACGCATTCTCTAACCGGTCCATCTTCTAATTATTTCAATGTGCATGCCTCGACGCGCATACAATAGTGGTATACAGTAGTTAACTAGATATGTAAAGAGACACAAAAGTTCTATCCAACAATGTTTTTGCAGGTATAAATGTTACCATACATAATATAATAATATTTATAGTAAAATAAGAATATCTCCACTATGATAATGTTAACTTCTTGAAACAGACCATACAATTGTAGGTTATATTATATATTTAATAGTAACCTTATCACGAATATAGTCTCCTGAGAACGTGCAATCCGCGGAACTGTAAAACGGCTCGTGTTTCGTGACCGCCGGGCGCCATCCGCGAAATTTATTTTGATTGGTCGAATCTGGCACCCGATGTATTCTACGCCAACCCCTAGCCAGGATATAAACCTTTAATAAATCCGACCACTGGTAACAGTTGGAAAGCGTATACGCCGGTGTCCTTTTCTTTTAAAAATTGAGATTCCTTTTGTGTGGTATTCGAATCAGTTGAAGAATCAGTTCACGTAAGCCTTTCGGAAGAGACAGATCTATCTGTTCCGGATTCGACGAAGCCAGGAGAATTGGAGATTGAATCCGCACTCGACATACCAGGAAAAGCTCTAAGTATAATATCAGCTGTGGATTATAGTTAGCTTTGACCTAGTGTATCTCGGGTGTCAGAGTATCAATCATTATCGGCGGAGATTGGGAAGGAAAATATTTCCTTCCTAATTCCCGACCCGCGTGCGGTGGTGGCGATTCCGTCCGTCATCGCACAGCTCGGGTAATATTTAATGCGAATGTTTTAAAATATATAAATAATAACTGTCAATATTACGAAAGTGATTATTGGAAGTGAAATTATAATTCAGAAGATCGGCCCGCGGGGAGTGGCTGACAGCCGCGTGTTTATTTAGCGAGCGCGGGCCGCTTTACTGCTCACACCGCAACGTGGGGTATCTTGCATTTTATATTTTGCTGGCGACCCAGCCCGTTTCAGCTTTGTTTTCACAGTGATAAACTCGTCATATCTTCCATGTATTTAATTTAATGATTCGGTGTAAGGGCAAATTTGATCTGCGGTAAATGCTTAAGGTTAATAAGATGTTTAAGGATTATTGGTCACTGGAAAGTTAATCATATCTCAGTTATATATTTGAGGAAATTTTATGGACAAAAATGCTTAAAATTCCACTTACCTATAAAACTCAATATCTATCTGTCTGTCTGTTCTCTATACAAATCTACATCGTTTTTCCGATTCGATTCAAATTTTGCATACTTATGCTTTAGGACCCGGCGGATAATATAGGCGACATTTCCCCCCTATTCTTTTACGCATTCCCCTCCCCCTGATATATTTTCGATACAAATCTGTAGCGTTCGACCGATCGGACTCAAAATTTGGAAACTTATTCTTTAGGACTCGGCGGGTAACATAGGTGATATGTCCCCCTGTTCTTTTACCTCTTCCCTCCGCCTGATATATTTTCGATGCAAATCTATACCGTTCAACCGATCGGACTCAAAATTCGGAATCTTATTTTTAAAACTCGGCGATTAACATAGGCAACCTTTCCTCTCTATTCTTTTACCCCCTCCCTCCCCCCGATATATTTTCGATGCAAATCTATACCGTTCGACCGATCGGACTCAAAATTTGCAAACTTATTCTTTAGGATCCAGCGGTTAACATAAGTGACATTTCCTTCCTCCCCTTTTACCCTTTCCCTCCCTCTGATATATTTTCGATGCAAATCTATACTGTTCGAATCGAACCTTTGTTTCCACACACAAATTTATTTTCAACTTAATCCTTAACCCGTGCAACGCCGGGTACGAACAGCTAGTTTTACATAATATACAGTCGTCAACTAGTTTCGGTTGGTCTCAATCTACTTTAGGACAAATATAGTATAGACTAAGTATTTTATTTTATTTTAAATTTAATAAAATGTCAAGCAACAAAGTATTTACTTGCTTTGAAAAAAATAGCATTGCTACCCACTGAGAGTCAAAATATATTGTCGAAATTTAAAGAAAGAAAAAATTTGTTTAAATTTGTCGAGATTCGCTTTGAATAAATATTATAAAATGTGATGGTTTTATTTATTTCGGCTTTTTAATTTCTCGCAAACATTTATTTCTTCAAGGCCTTCAATGAAATATAAGAAAATATGATATTGTATCACACAATTAACCCAAGCAAGGATATAAAGCTTTGGCGATGGTAGGTTTCTCTTATATAAATATTATAGGGTTGCCAGTACGCAGTTGAGATAGCCACACGCATCTTTATATTTATTAAATAAATAATAATTATGATAATAAAAGTTAACAAACGATCCTTTAAACCCAATCGCTCTCTGTCCCGCTTTCCCCCACCCCGATGCAATCTTCTACGCAAACAACCGCCACCCAAATAACCCCCTCCAGAATAGCCCAAAAAATCGGCCACAGCGACGAACGAAATTTCGCACCAAAACGGAGACCATTACGGCGCGAAATTCCCGCGGAATTTAAATCAATTTCGGCGGTACTTGGCGAGACGGGAGGGGGAGGGCAGGAGAAGGGGGACAGTGTTGGAGAAATAAAAAATGTCCGCGTATTTTTCAGCCGTCCCGAGAGCTGTCCCGAGAGTGCTCTCCACAGCCTCCGAACTTTCCGGCTGATCATTTTAACTAAATGAAAGTGAGAATTTTTCCACACCGACAATTCAACGGCTATATTTGCAATCAGGAAACTTCTATGTTTACATTCTCACTGATTCATGATTCTCTCAAAACTTATTTAGATGTAAAGCTTCGGTCATTAGGTGTCGCGGAGAAGAGCTGTCGATGTTTCGTCGAGATCGCTGTGATCAGCTTGCCGCTCCGCCCACCAATCTGCGGAGAATTCCTCATTCACGTCCATCCATCAGGATTGGATGTGACATTTCTATAAACATCGTACGACGAATGATTTGTGTTTACTTTTTGATTAAATTTAGGATAAAGTGTGAAAAACGTACTCCGTAAAACACATCTGTAATGGTTTCATGACTCATCTCTCGTAGCCCACGTTCATTTTTACCACCCACTCACTTCAACTCACTCTACTTATTCACTAGAACTAAAACATATAACTTTCTAACCAAAAAGTACGTCTTTCACCGAGCCTGGATAACGGATTTCACGTGCGTATTCTCAAGAATTGTCAACAATATAAAATTTCGAACATTACTGCATAAAATCTATAGGACCCACATAATATCCAACACAAATTTCTCAATATTTAAAATTTCCGTTCCCGTTTAGAACTCAACTCGTACACAGAAAGCGAGCGTTATCATAAAATCCCTCCTCTGTCACATCGAAGATGCAAACAAGATCTGTGTTATCTTTATAAAATCTTGAATAACCTGGTTGACTCACCCTATTTATTAGAGCTAATAGTTTAAGCTGCCCTACATACCCAACACGTTCAAATAATTTATTTTACCCAAACTTTGGCAGAACTAACTATTTAAAAAACTGTTTGTAACTCGTTCAATTTCAAAATAGAATCTCTTAAATTCTACAAATAACCTATAAATTTGTATCGACAATTTGCTTCAATGAGACTTCGTAATCTCATTTATGATTATTGAAATAAATTTAATACTTTAATTGAGTCCCATTCGCTTCCTCTTCCCACCCTTCCCTTTTTATGTATTATCATAATTTAATATTCGTCATATTCTTTATCATATTGTTCTTATTTCATTTTCATTTGCCTTTTTTTTATTTTTTTGCTTTATTATTATTTTATATAATGTTTATCTTTTTTTTTTCTTAGGTTTGCCAGCTTCGAAGAAATTTCACTGGCCATACTAAATGAATATTTTTTATATATTATATAAGTTTTTAATAGAATATACTGTACGTTTCCTAAAATAAAACAATAATAAAATCGATTTGATTTATCCTGCAGCGCCGGATCAAATCGGCGATCCGCACAGTCCGACATTCGTTAATAGATACACAACACACTACATCAAGATACACACACCCTGCTTTCGACACGGTACTGGAATCCAGTACTTAACCTAACACTAACTTGGATACACTCTGACTTCGGTAATTGCAAGGCAATACTTAACCTATACTCAACACACACCCATCACATCAGCCCTGATGATGGACCCTGCAATGAGATCCGAAACGTTGGCCAGAGAGGTCACATATACACGGCAGAGTATTCCAGAAAACTATATACAGAAGGCAATTGTTAAAGGCAACAGAAATATAGGGCGTCCGCGAAAAATCTGACATGATCAGATAACCCGAATATTAAGGACTGTCATTTACCGACAGAAGAACGCGCATGAAAAATCGCGACAGTGGAAAGGCAAAAGTGGTATGCTAGGACAGAAAAATGTGGTGTTCTATCCCCTCTACTTGACGTGATGATAAGCAAGTAGTTATATTTTGATATAATTTATTCAATATGACAGTTTAATTCTGTAGCCGAGAGATCCCGGATAGAGGAAATATTATCACACGGCGTCTGAAATGACACAGTGAAGTGAAACGCACAGAAATGTGCTTTTATTATATTTATTATTGGGTTCTTCCAAATCCAACGATAAAGAATTTCGATAAAGGAGATAGATGTTCATGTTCACTACGAGAGATATCGCCCAATGTGTCGTATTCGTATTAACGAAACTATGCAAAGAATAGGTAACATTAAGTATTTAGATGTAGATATTGCTAATACTTGAAGCCATTGTTCCACTAAATATTACATCTGTGGTGTTTTTTTGCGACTCTAGCTCATCGAGCATGCGAAGCAACCAACCACCGATCGAGGCGAACCTCATCGCCACCAATGGGAAGCCGACGCGGGAGATGATGTACCGGCCGCCCGCGAGCCGAGATCCCAGCCGCAGGCCGGTACCACCACTCTTTCGCCGACCGCCGTAGCCTACGCCACATTACCTATTGTACTTCCTAATCTATTGTTGTAAACGTTCCCATCAATAAAGCGACCTGGTAAATTGTGATTTTATTATCCTATATCTCCATCTGCCCTGCGCTTACTTGTCACAAAAATACACATAGTAATCAATTTTAGCGTTCATCTTATACCAAAAATGATAAATAACTTTAAAAAAGCGCAGAGATGCAAACAAGGGATGTCGCATCAGTATTCTAACTAGTCAAAATAGGTTTGTGCTTTTAAAATAGGAGCAACTTGCTGGTGTCCTGGAATGGAGCTCGAAACACCGATCACTGGATCACTAGGCGAGAGTCATAACCACTACATCATCTATTATATTATTTATTTAGATCTTCTTTTTACTTTACATTCTCAATAGACATCGATACTTCCACCCCGCTTCTTATTCAGTAATATTTTGTTAATTTTATGAGAATTATAGGTTTCACACTTCGTTCAAAGTTTAATGTAGCCGTAAGTAATGTAGTGATCCATTGAAAAGAAGATGAATTAGAGTTCTAAATCTATCACTAAAGAGTAGAGTTCTCTAATTATCTTTCTGTCAATAAATTGGTTTTCTAACGCCAGATGATTGAAATCAACAATGAAGAAATAGTTGTCCTGTTTAGAGTGATTGACGAGCAGCGACTTTAGGGAAAATAATGGTAAAATGTAAACAGATACTCAATCTTTATCATCTCTTTTGGGAGAAGAAATTTCAGTTGGAAATGCGAGAACTGTCGCTTTTGGGATTAATCAATCAATCAAGATGTCCGACTTCGGTCTCTCCCGAATCCCGCAAGTTTGGGAAAGTCATATTTCCATTAATCGAGATGTTTTTATAATGAGTTACGTTTTTATAATAATTTTAAATTTTATTTTATAATGAGTTACGTCCCTCAACAGAGGATCTCGGCCCGTGATCACGTGATCACGTGACCCCATACAGAATTTGAAAAGATTTATTACAAATCTAACCATTCCTCATCATAACCACCACAAGCTCCGGTTAGTCTCAGCCACCTCGAGATTTTCCTCTGTCGATCTCTACCATGCGCTGATTCTTTTCAATTTTGGACTTCTAAGGTGGATATGGCTTTGATGACATACACCTCAGCTTCATTCTTCCCGAGCTCTGTCCTATCTGTCTCGCTTCATCTTCTTCACACGGCTTAAACATCGAAGTCTCGCTATTATAATTGTGTGCGATGACGGGCGGATCGCCACCACCGCACGCGGGTTGGGAATTGGGAAAGAATTTTCTTCCTTCCCAATCTCCGAAGATAGTGATTGAGACTCTGACACCCGAGATACACTAGGCCAAAGCTAACTATAATCCACAGTTGACAAATTGTACTTACAGCTTTTTCCTGGATTGTCGAGTGCCGATTCAATTTCGACTTCTCCTGGCTTCGTCGAATCCAGAACAGATCGATCTGTCTCTTCCGAAAGACTGATGTGAACTGATCTTTGTCGGATCAAAAATCAATCAACCAATCAAAAATCATTTCGCGGCCGGCGCGCGGTGGTCACGAAACAATAATAATCCTCGAGATACTTATCTCATTAACCGTATAGAGTGTATTCTCGTGTAACTGTCATGTCTGCGTATAATTCTCTCTGATAAAACCACCTCAAACTTTTGCTTCAAGTTTTAATGCCTCCCTGTTTCAGTCAAGTTATATAAAGTATCTCTAAATGTTATTCGGAGTGACATTCGAAACCAATAAAGTCAAATGTTGAATTATACAAAACGGATCAAAGTATTTACAACGATAAGTAAAATGTATTTCTCTTTCAGCAGTTGTCGATATCACGACTTTTTAAATTATATTAATCAGTTTGGGTAGGAACCGATTCTAGTTTGCATTTGGTTCACCGCTACCGATAGTTGAAAAGTTTCCCTCCACAATCGTTAATGTTAAACCAAAGACTCCTGTCTGTGAATAACACATTTGCATTTATGAATATAGGCAGAGAGTTTAATGGCGTCGGCTGGCTATTAAATCCCATCCGAAATTGAGGAATACGCTTCCCTCGCTTAATGAATTCTAGCCTCCGCCTAAACACTTCCCAGAGAATACTAAAGTAAATTAGTCCCCGGGATAATAGTTTCGTTCATAATACTAAAATTATAGGACTGTTTATCTTTCTTTATTTTAAATTAACATTATAATATACTGTTACGAAATGGCAAAAGATATTACGTACAGAATCTCTCGTAATATGTATGTCAATGAATATAATAACATAGAAGCCTTTAGCATAGTCAACTACACTCTTGTTATATCTACAAAATTCGGGAAACGTATACAAACACTAACGCCTGGAACAACCTAGAAGCGATGGGAACCTTCTAAACACTAGATAGAAAAGATAGGTCACCGCGGGGGAGTTTTTTTTTTGACAGATCGTTCAGTGCGAAGTTAGTCACGAGACGACGACCAAGCGTACATAGGCGTGAAATTGCGTAGGAACAGATATCGAACGAAACAAGGAAGCGAGATTTTACCTAAATGGCGAAATAAATAAATGCGTCTGTTACACGTGAGAATTGAATATTCTACGAGCAATAAATAAAGTGTTCCCAGTAATAATAAAGTGTTTATACACGAGTTTTATATTTCAAAATAGTGTAATTTAAATATTGCGTTAAGTTAAAGTCACATAAAGTGACTTTGTCGATTTAAAAATTAATTTATCATTAATTAATAAATCGCAAATTAATTTTCAGTGTTTTTGCTTGTCTCCCGAAGTCACGACCCGTGAAACTACTATAAATCCATTATAGATAATAATTCCATACACAGGCTTTTCAAGTCTTACACGGGAACAACTTCAAACAATACTGCATCGCGCGCAAGAGACTAGGTGCCAAGTAAAACATTGCACGATTAATGTTAGGGGCACCCGGAGAATGTGGCCCCGCGCTTTACTGTACTTTTGCGGTGACGGCTTATGGATGTTGGCCAATTTGGCCGGAGTAATCTACCTCCTTTAATGGGATTTGGTAGCGACCACTGTAAACAGATTCATAAGAGAAAGATTGATCAATAGTGCACGAAAATAATAAGATCATTCACGCTTACATCTATCTATCTGTTTGTTCACACTCTTATTACATTATTCGGTTGTAGTACACTACATAACACTGAAGAGAGTAACAAAAGCTCGGTTGACTTAATCGAGGCGGGCGACGAAATGGTTGGTCTTTAACGTCCAGCACAACTCTCATACTATCGGGAGTTGCGGCTAATTGCCTCAACTAAAGGGATAATTGTGACGAGAGTAATGGGGTCCGGTCTCACCTCAGATATCTCCTCGAAGCTATGGACTCCCATGACATCGTCTGGCTCGGCCGGCCGCGCAGGATCAGGCGCACAGCTCGGCCCCTTCTTCACGCGCCGCCGCCTGGCGGGCCGGGGTCCATCCTCGACGGGGGGTCTGCAACGCGAACATTTATTTATTTATTGATCAGAGCTCAGAGCTTTTACGTGAAAACATCATTTATTTACAAGAAGAATAGTGTACTAAACATTGTAACTTAAAAACTTTAAAATAAAATCAACTTAAAGAAATTAATTTGACATTTAGGAGGCTGCGATGGGCAGGGCACGTAGAGAGAATGAGTGAAGAGAGAATGCCATAAAAGGTTCTCCATACGAAGCCCCGAGATATACACGTAGAGCCTAACTCTAATGGCCAGATGGAGTGCAGCAAGACGAGAAAACTATAAGCGTCAGGGATTAGAGGAGTACATGTCACGATAGAGGAAGATGGAGAGGAATGTTGGAGGAGGCTAAGACCCACAATGGACTGTGGAGCCATTGATGATGATGAACAAATTTTGTATATACCGCACTGATGAGTGTAGTTACATTGTAACTTTTTTCAAATTAATAATAATCCAACATAAAAATATAAATTAATAATTATATCCAACATTAAAAATGCGACAGGCAAGATAAATAAAATAAAGTGATAAAAAATAATAAAGTCACAGATAGCTAGTTTAACATTTGCGCGCCCAGTTGTTTTTTTCAAGAACATCAATGAGTTGTTCATAAAATTGGAGCGAGAAACATCTACATAAAATGAAGCGCAATATCCATGTCGTAACCCACATATCGTGTATACGATAATTAATCATGTTCACCAAACGATTGTGGGCAATCCACAATCCCCTTAATTATTTTAATGAAAAATAGAATGTCATAAAATATTATATAGGATATCTTCCCCATCACTGAAGACTAACAATCAGTTTTTTGATCAGTGGTCTAGCAAAAAGCATATATTTTTACATTTTCCACCAATCAAACAAACCGATTTCGTAAAAAGTCACGCTTTTTGCTCAACTATCACCATTACCAACGATCAAAACACCAGCACTTAGTCTGTTTTATCAACTTTTTTTACTATGGTTCACCACTTAACTTATAACTAAATATATTAAGTAGTACATTCCAGCATAAATACATTCATAAACCGAAGACGCGATACTCGCTTTTGCCGGGGACTGTTGTGTGCCACGTAATTGACTTCATTGATCGTGCAGCCCGGGCACTATACTCGCGCGGTAATTCTTATGAATTTATTTCAATATTTTTAACTTAATTTCTACACTATTACTTGTTTCTCGACCTTAAAAATCTTATTCCTCTGGTGGTCATAAAATTTTGTTTCATTATTTATTTAACCAATGTTGGTGGGGGAAGTGGAGACAATGATTGTGGCTGGATTGGACGTCAATGAGATGAAGATCCGCCTATACTTGTCCCTTATTAATATTTTTTCCGATTTAATTTTCACTCTGTCTACCTTATCTTATTTATGCCTGACGACATCTATTACCGTGTATGGACTCTACCGCATAATTTAATTAATTTACTATCACACCTATTAATCTGTCTTCCGCTGAAGAGACCGCATCTATTGATATAATTCGTTTTTGGATCACTTTACTGGGTTGCAATGCGGTACTGCGTGAGCAGTGGCTCACGCAGTACCGCATTGCAACCCGCACCTTTTTTATAATGCATATGTGGAATTTATATCAAAATACAGAAAACCACCTATCTAGGCCACACAGACACTGGCGAGGAATGCCACATAAGCAAATCGGGGCACGAACAAGATACGCGCGGCCGGCACTTCATTGCACTATCAGTACTGAAAATTTCTTCACACACACACAGCCGCATTCCAGAAGACTAATTTGTTCGTAAATTATATAAAAAGAGGCCCACGCCCTAGGCAGGCATATCAGTCTGTCACCTACCTCCGGCGGTGGCCGGAGGCTATGGCTCTTAGAGTATCTATCATTGTCTTTATAATCATACTGATGTATATTTTGTACTTGTTTAATCGAGATAAAAACAAATACTCTACGCCTTTTAACCTTTTCAGTTGCATGACGTTGGTGACCCGAAATATCAATTGCTCTTAACCATCTTTAAATCTCCAAACATAACCGCAACCTTGTTAATTGCTTTCATCTCCGAATTTGTTATTAATTAATCGGCCATCGACAAGAGTGTTATGTCTGCAGCATTGGAGAGGATCATCAAAGGAAAAGGTATTCCTGCTCCTTACACCCGCATCCGTCACTTCAAAAGTAGGATTCTCAATCTTATTTGAGGTCATGGTCCATGTCTTATTCTTTGTTTTTCTGTTTCGTCTCGTATTTGCCAGCCATCGTCTCGAATTGAATTCACGAAAAAAATGCTTTTCTCAGCGATAAATAAAATAAATATAATTTTTTAACACCCGCATTTTTATAAACCGCAACACCAATTATAATTTATTTGATTCATTTGTAACCTGTTGATCATATTATATTTGTTTAATAAATTATATTTTATTCGTACCAGAGATTTTGCCCAATACGTAAGTGTCGATTGAATACCTGTTTTCCCTGGATCATATTCTGTACTTGTTTTGACCCCTCTCCTCTCTACTCAGCTACGGGACAGGGTCACGAATAATTGAACAGCGATGAATTATGCAGACCTCCGTCGGTCACAAACCGCTCTAAATAAAACCGCTGCACCGGCTCCAGCTAATCTGCTAATGGAAGGGGGAGGGGGAGATGGCAGGCTGGGGTAGTGTGCTAGCTCCCCCGACACTGCGAGAACAATTCGATGGCCTTATAACACAATAGCCTTTCTACAAAATATAAAGTTTTCAAAAAATCTATTTTTTTTCTTGATTATTCATTTAAGATAACTGAAAGTAATAAGCAAACTGAATTTTAACAGATACATGAACGGTTTTTCGACCTGAAAGATAAACACAACGATGTTTTAGCTTCAGAATAGTTTTGATCTTTTTTAACTTTGAATTTAAGGACGGTTTTAAGTTATTTCAACAGTTCTTGATTTTTGTTTGTATTGTTTTTTGTTACTAGCTATAATAACCCGTTAAAAATGTCGGTTCCTAAAGAATAAATATTTGTTCATTTATTTATAAAAGTTGTTAATAAAGAAGGTACGGAAAGACAGACAACGAAATTATTATTATTAGAATCAATAAATAAATCTGCATACTTTACTCAGAAATATACTTTTTAGTTAGATTGAGATTAGATTTTCACTTTTCTCTCGATAAATTCATAACAAAATCTTGACTGGGAAAGAACGCGTTGGTTCTTAGCATTTTCAATTCTTTATCTTGTGCTCTATTTTTAAGTTTATTTTAAAAACACCTTGGAGGCACCGGGTATCGGGCGGAAATTGTCGTATAAGAATGTTTGGGTGGTTTGAAGGTGCTTTGGAGCAGTTGCTTTTAGGTTAGGTTAGGTTAGCAGTTGCTTTTAGGTCACCACCGTCATGCGGCAGAAAAGCTCCAAAGGCGTAGAATACTTGATGATTTATTATTTCGATAAAACAAGTACAAAATATAAATAGTATGATTACAAAGACAATGACAGGTACTCCTAAGGGCCATAGCCTCTGGCCACCCGCCGGAGGTCTATGAAAGACTGACATGTCCACGTAAAGAAATTACATGGAATTTTGTGCATATAAATTAAGAAATGATAGAAATAGAAAAATTCTCTAACTACATACAATAAATAATAAACTAAATTTATCGAATAAAACATATCTAATATACTTTAATGTCCCCCTGCCGATCTCCACTCCACACCCCCATCACGCCCACAGTTAATTCCTTTACATATTTAATTTATGGAACGGTTATTGCGCGTCCATCCTATCGAAACCGGATGACTTTAAAAATACTCAATGTAATTTATACAAAGTTTGTTAGCTTTTTAATAATTAATAATCACGCGGTGTTATGTTGTGGAAGTTTGTCCTCACACGGGTTGAATAACCAAAGTTTAAAACGATTTTCCATGAATTATTCCAGAATTTCATTAACCAGCGCGAATTTCAATTACCGCGGCACACCGGTGCGTCCCGCCTCTCCCGCCGGAATTTCATTAACAGGGTTCAATGTCAATTGCAGGCGAGCACTCCCGCTCTTGAAGTGGGCCACTCGGGACGATTGTTCGTTCTTGGAAGGAATTATGGGAAGAAAGGGGAGATGTACACCTGACTTCAAGTAACAGGGATCATTGCGAGACTGGACACCGTTTTAGGAAAATCGCGGGCCTACAAAACGCCATCCATAAATGTCGCACCTAGCAACATGTCAGTCTTCGAAGAAAAAATAAACAAAATATGCGCTGTTCTCTGAACCCCATATCAATTTGGCATTTCGAATCCTGCACAGGAGAACTAGCACATCTTTTCAAATTTTACAGTATGTCGTTAGGCATTGAAGAAGTTCTTGACGTTCTGAAAAGTGCAATGGTGACTACAAATTAGAAGCCTACGCAAGATACAGAAGACCTCAATAACTATATACCTATATCCAATACACCACTCATCACCATACTGCTCGAAAGGTATCTTCTTGGTTGAATGCATACATGAACGCGCACAATTTATTTTGTAAATTTCAATCATCCTATAGAAAACACTACCATTAATACTCGCAATAGGTAAACTTGTAGGTTTCTCTTTTAGACATGAGTGCCGCTTTTGACACAAATGAGCATGAGTTCCTGCTACTATAATGGTAAATAGCATCTCCCGAAACAGGAAATAAACAAATTACAATCTGTATTTTGCCGTAAGACTTACTACCGATGTTTCAAAGATTGCATATATCTCACACCATCTTCAAAACCTTCACTGGCTTAAATATCCAGAAAGGATTGAATATAAGTCATGTATCACAATATTCAAGGCTATTCACAATACGGCCCCTCAATATGTTTCCGAAATCTGCATTCCATTTTCTGCAAATAACAGACAACTAACACTTTGCTCAGCATCAACACCTAATCCCTACAAGTGGGTTTGTTGAAGTAAATTGCGTCCACAAAACTGATTTTAGTGACCGTGTTTTTGCGGTAGCTGGACCAAAGTTATGGAATAAACTAGCAAATAAACTGAGATAAACAAATAGCTTTACCACAGTTAAAAAAACAACTTAAGACACTCTTATTTAGACAATTATATACAAACCTACACAGTCAGACCATAACAGCACCACTTCCCAAAAATACCTTATCCCTCCTGGCCTTCTCAACTATAGTTTTAACCTGCAATTGTGTATGTCATCCAGTGTATAAGTAAACAACTTTTTTAATCCACTAAGATGTTCTGTAAAATAATTATAATGTGTGAAGCACCCTTGACGTGAGTACTCATGAAAAGAGCGCGGTATAAATTATTCAAATATTATCATTATTAATCACTCGTCTTTCCAGTTATTCGCACGTCTATTGAAAACTATTCACTATTGAACGTCGATACTCTCTTGATTTATTATCGTTGGTCACTCTGAATCGCACACTAGTTCAGCGCGCGCTTTCTCTTTAATTTGTAACCACTCGAGTTCCAGAAACTTCTCGTGTATTTTGGTGAATATAATTGAATAGAAGAATATTCCATTATGTACACATATAAAATTAAAGAAATATCATTCGACGAATCACATCGATGACGTATGCTTGCTGATGTACTTATACAGAAATAACATGTTGCTGGTAAGGTAGAATCTAGTGTGCGAGGGAGATGGAGACTGGATTCTGGATCTTTAGAGCTGGTAACCATACGTAACAACACGGGACAAATACAACATTAGTTTTGCTAAAAATAGATACCCGTATTCACGTATTCTGTGCTCATAGCGGCAGTGCGTTCATTTTACACTTCCGGTCCGGTGAATATCGATCGTGTCATGAAAATAACCATCGCTTTCGGTTCAGGAAGCCGATACGAAGCAGATGACCCGTGAACTGCGGAGATGCGCCTGAGCAACTTCGGATTTTTACAGACCGAACCTGCACTCAATTAAACTAAAACGATTACTTTCCACTGGGGATGAATTTTTATGCTCCTGTATTAAATAGGTGCTTTTCAAAAACTTTTCTTAATTAGGTACCCTAATGGTTCAACAGAGCTGCTAGTACCTTTTTTAAAAATCACATTTTTTTAAAGGAGAGTTAACTCTTAACAACGAGTAACATTATACAACTAACAACATAAAATACATGCATATACTCATACAAGAAAAACTTATATAAGAAATAAACTCATAGAAGAACAACAAAAACATAAGAATATATGCATATTTTCGATGTTCAACGTGTTAATTTTGTGGTTGGACCTAATTATTAATTTTTATTAAACAACTTTGTATTAACCACTTAACTATTATGAACACTGAAGCCGATACAATTAACAATCAGATCAATTTTATGAATAGCCCGTTACTTGACATATTCCCCATTTCGGCGTTCACTTCTCAATTACCCCCACCATAGCTGTAGCCACGCCCCCGTTCAAAAATAGATAATGGATTGTTAGTTTACTTCCGTCCTGACGAAGATACAGTGGTATTGAAACTGGTAGACGTAGAGTTACTAGTCACATAAGTGGTTAATACAAAGTTGTTTAATTAAAATGAATATATGCATAACTATAGCTCGGTGCAAATTTAAAAAAAAACCTGTGCGCTAGTATCTAGTAGCAGTTGCGGTAGAAAAACGAGATGAGATTATTAAAAGGCGATACGAAAGATCACGTAATCTAGTCAGTTATCCCTAATATAGCTGTCTTTCCGAGTAGCGTAGAAACGTAAAATTAACTAATTATCTTCGCAAAAGAGCAAATGTAATATTGTAGAAAAAACTCCCTCTTAACCGATCCCATATAACGGCTCCACTGTTATTATTGTTAAATAATTCATCATTTTAAACACAATCGCAATCTATCAAAGCAATTTTGATCGACATCTCTCACTAGGTAATGACAAGATATCTTTTTTTTTAACTATTACATTCATAGACGGAATAATAAAATATTTTCCGCGTGAATGGGAAAATCAGTTTGTTTTTCCAATGGAGAAAAAATATAAATATTATTCAATTATCTTCCGAGCATTTTTTTATTACTGAAAAGCAATTTATCGGCTACGATATTCTTTATCTTCTCCTGGGTATCTCGAGATGCCGTAGTTCCATTTGTGGGATTATTTATTGGCTATTACTTGTTTACTAAAAGGGTACTCGTTTTATTACTACCACGCTTATGTTAGCTTCACCTGCTTATCGGGACGGAATCTCGTAATCGATAATCGAGCTGAAATTTTGCACACAGACGTATTCTCGATGACAAAACATGAGTCAGTCAATCCATCGTAATGAATTATTCAAAGTTTTCTCCGGGAAATTAGTTAATGAGCTCACCAAAAGATAGTGCTAGTTTGATCACAAAGTGATTGTGTACCCTAAGTAATATAAAGACTAAAAAGTAAAACAATTATAATACTTTAAAATTAAAAAAACACGCTAATATTGAAATATACTAAAATGTAAAAAATAAAATTTCGGCCAGTAAAATTAATGCATCACTTAACCAGGTAAAAACGTGGACACTTTCCCTCCATCAATAACACAATTATTCAGTAAAATATATCGTATATTCATGATTGCAAAATTACAAATGATTTTATTATATTTTGGTAGAAAAAAATAGAAAAATAAGGCCTTTTTCAAGAGTGTCAAAAGGTAAAAATAAATGTTATAAAACAAATTAGATACGCTGTCAATCACACACATACCGTAAAAGTATGTAGCTATCGCATCAAATATGCTAAATACTTTATTATTCGTTGTGTTTTGGGCGATTTAAAATAAATTGCAATCATGAATATTATTAATTGCCGAATTGTCAATTCCGTCTGTGAGTTCTTTTTGAAGACTCGGGTTCAAGTTTAGCAAAATGGGAGAAATCCTCGAATCGAGATGTTAAAAGCTCCGAGTATTTATTAACTTTAGTTTCTTGGCAACGATGCCAGATTTGACAAACTTATCCAACTCTGCGACAAGTTCGGATGTACTCTAGGATCATACCGGGTTCTCAACACATCTACAAATGTGACTATTTCAATCAATGTGTTTCACTACGATAATTGAGACTGGTGGCATAAAAACATTACAAATTACTTTCATCGTCGACTGAAAAATGTTTTTATAACAGTGAATGGTACCCACCGCTTATCCAGGACCGTTCTAAGAGCAAAAGCTTCCGTATCGGTCCTACTCAATCATCGCCAGGTTGACATTTCTTTCGATTAAATTTCGAGTCCCCGCTCCCCCGCTCAGGTCGGATAAACCTTCGCGGGGGGGCAGGGCCGCAGAAACAAACCATTCACTGTCCCCGTCGAGGGAATCATCTTTATTATTAAAACAAACATAATTACGTACATAGATACATTCATATCAGATGCGGTGTTTATAAGTAAAAATACATAAATATATAAGAAATGTTTTTATCACAGAGACATCTCATCACAAAGATGTATCTATTTTTAATGAAATGTACAAACGAGCACATCGCTCGAGTGTGGAAGAATAACTCCTCGCCGAGAAGAGTTGGCACAATTGTCCGCAAAGTCCTCTCAGAGAGGAACAAATAGAGCTCTCAACCCAAATCTCACGACGCCATTGTTCAAATACGACGTCACACGGCAAACAGCGCCCGCCCGCGATACCCTCGCCCCGATTGCGGCCCTGGACGGCAGGTCCGGCGGGGATTAGTTCTCCTCGTGGTGTTTATACTTGCCTTCCAACTATTTTATCCTTTGTTTCGGCGTTATCTCAATACAGGGGCGAAACATTTCGGTGTTGTTTCAAATCTTTCGATACATGAGGGGTGTAACTGAGCTAGTCCACAATACTTAAACAGGTTGATTTCAAAAATCATCGTATCAAGGGGATAAGCGACATTAAAGTTTGCATTTTTTTTCAATATTTATGACATAAGTCAGAAATTTTTTTTGCAACACGTTTGACTATCATTACAGTAACTTATATCTTATAAGAAAAATTCATTCCCTTTAATACGAGTCAAATAAAATGATAAAAACCTTATAATTCCAATTGACATACATTCCGATTGGTATTTTTTCGGGGTTTTCAACGTTAGCGTTAGGCCCGGTTGTTTCAATTTTTTTTTATTTAGAATTTGGATTACAATAAAATTTCGTTTAAGACATAGATTTTTACGGAAACGGATCGTATGATTAGTGGAGAACCCAAAAATCTACGCTTTAAACGAACTTTTATTTTAATCCAACTTGAAACCCTTAGACAATCTGCAAACTGGATCGGCGGGAAACTTGGCAGGGGAAGATACATTACTCCGGCTGCACCACGACTTCCTCACCGTGGTAACTAACTAACCGTTTCCCCGCAGGGGTAGGCAGAGAGGGTTTAACGCCACACTCTTCTATCCTGGTACACCATTTTTGTTTCGGCCACATTCATACCTCTTCTCATACGGTTATTGCGGATTTTAACAGGGCCATCCTGAAACTTCCATTCTTCCATTATTCCATTTTACCATTCCACCACCATGGTAAAAATAAAATAAAAAAATAAACACCTAATCATCGTAACTTTCAAGTGTGGTTCCCGCGGTGCTTGGCCTTTCGACTTGGTGGCGAGTTTTTTTAATATAATTCTCTGTGTCTTCACTAACAACATCCCGCGGGTTACACATGTTTGAGTGCAATAAAACTTAATAAATATATAGATTAATAAACAAAATTTTAATATCCTTTTTGCATTTCATAAGCAATATTTCAAAAGGAATCTGATACATTACATAAATTAATTAATTCAAATAAGCAAATGGTTAATTTCTTTTAGGGGACCTTTTCGTTTTGATGGTATATTTCTATCGCTGCAAATGTGGAATTTAGTAATCAGTAATAGTGCCGCATTGAAGGTAGATAATTAGTTGTACGAATGTCTCTCGATCGTAGGTTTTGAACGCTAGTTTGTTATCTGTCCATGCACATGCCTAACACATGCCATCCCCTCCCACACCCACACACTCATGCTGAGCTCTCTGCGCTGCGGACATTCGCGTTTAGTTCTACTATAATGCAGGTCAATGCAGAACAAAAAATAATGGTCCGATCTACACAAGCTGAGCTCCCACGCGATGTATCGGCGTGCTACCGAAATGAAATAAGTAAAATTTTATATTTTATAAAAGATAATTTGAAAATAATAATTTAGTCTACATTAAATTAATACAAAAATCACAATCTTCTTTTTCTTCTGGCCTGTCCATTCAACGGACATTGGCTACCCTGTCGGTTATCATTTTTTATTTACTGCGGCTCGGAATAGCTCCACTGTCTCAGGTTTTTCAGTCATGATATTCTTTCTCCTTCTTCCAGGGCCCCAACTTCGGAAACCTTTCCCTGCATTATGAAGTGCAAACTGTTGCATTTCTCTGGATGTGCGAGATTTATTGTTTCAATTATTTTTTCTTTATTCATCCAAACCATAACATCATAACTCTGTCCATCCATATTTTAAGTATTCTTCTCTGGATCCACACACGTTTATTAAAAGTATACAGTACTAGCGCGCAGAGCCGCGCAATACTCGAGTATATATGTAATCCGATGCTGATTGCACGCATCAGTTGCGGAAAGTAAACCTTGCTAATACGCAAGAATCGAGTATATTTTCAAGCACCGCATACAAAAATAATAGCTGGAAACATACTACGTTAGTACCATTCTGCAATAGCCGAGCACACTTTCCAGGCGCGCATTTTTCCCGCGCAGATGGAAAATATACTCGATTAGTGGCATGCCCGTCATTTGCCCGTAGATTGCTATCCCTTTCTTATTATTAACACACTGTTCACTTAAAATTGAAAAAAATATTCAGAAACATATTATTATTTAGGCATAAATTTATAATAATTATAAAAAAATTCATAGTAAAAGATAATTGTCACTTCAACATGTCTTGTTTAATTTGTGAAATTAAAGACAGGCTTTGTCAGTTTTCCCGTAATACGTTTGTAATATTATATATTCAAGTCACGATAGTAATCTAGTATTTATGGTGTTATACAACAACTAAAAATTAGATTAAAATCCCATTTTTTAGCTATATACAAGTAAAACTAATTTAAAAGCATATTTACAATATCTCATTCAAATATTAAAAAGTCTAAGATTATCAGTCCAGTAAATGGTACCCACCGCTTTCCCAGACCGTTCTAAGAGCAAAAGCTTCCATATCGGTTCTACTCAATCGTCTCCAGGTTGACATTTTTTTCAACTAACAAGCCATTCACCGTCCCGGCCTTAAGATATGTCTTTATTGAAGAAAAGAAATACAGGAATACATAATCATAATTCATAAAGAAAAATAATAATATACAAAAGAAAAATACAATGGGATTATCAGTCCAATTGATTTTGCTAAGTGGGTACTAGCCTAGTATAGTTTCTGAACTTCTATATTACCCGATGAGGTGGATACTATACTCGAATATCGCGAATAAATCGAATATACTTTCGTGACATATATTTTATTTTCGCTATTGAAAGTATACTGCGCTAGTATGGGTGGGTACTGGCATAGTATACTTTCAAATGCGATCCACACATCTAATGCTTCATATCTTTTATTTTGTAAGGTCCATGCTCTCATTCCATAAAATAATATCGATAACACATAACATCTGACCATTCTCATTTGTAATCCAAGGTCATGACCGCGGAACATATATTTTATGCAGATAATGATACAATATTTAAACATAAGCGACTCCCTTGAGGTTTAACTTTTAAAGCTTAGTTTGTATTATGAAGATCATAACTTTTTGCGCATTTTCAAGGATTTTTATATGGGTCAATAATATATTTCACATTTGCTGGCAGTAAGTTGTACTGAAAACAGTTTTAAAAAAATAAATGCGACATTTTTCGTACATTACAATCCGTCTGCGAGTTTTAAGTTTTTTGTCGAAGCAAAGCAAGGTCGGGGTCGTATTTTGATAATTTATATCTGCTTTATGGTCAATCTCGGCCTTCAAAATATATTTAAATATGGGGTTTGAATACTCATTAAATAAATAGTCACGAAACCTGTGTGTGAAATTTTTATGCTAAATTGACCCATAATAAATCCATTATTACAAAAGTAAACAATTTTTCAACAAAAGAAGCCGATGTTTATTTTTAATAAAATTTGAAATAAATTTATTTTTAGTAAATATTATTTTTAATTTAGGTTAAGTGATATTTTAAATGTAACAGCTGTTTCGGATTGAAAGGCGATTATCAAACAGTGGATATACCAAGTATAATCGACGTATTTATAAGGCTTAAGTTACCCCTTCCCCTACGGATAATTAGATGTTTTCGGTTATCCTTCTCTGGCATTTATCATTAAAATTAAAATTATGTCGATAACACTTGGTATATCCACTGTTTGATAATGGCCTTACAAGCGAAAAAAGCTGTCACATTAAAATAAAACGTGCAAGCCTTACAGTAGTCGCATATTATGATGTGTAACATTTGACATCTCACAATTAAACATATCAGTTGAGCAGCGACAGAAATAAACCTCAAAATTTAAAAAAGCTAAAAGCTATATATTTATTAATTAGTAAATACAACTAAAGAAAATTGCTTTATTATTGAATTTTGCCGCTCTGTGAGCTGTCGGTAAATAATTTTGACCGTGTCGATAAAACAGTGTACTATGATATTAACGAATTTGGTGGGCCATAAATAATTTTCCTCGAAAGGAAAAGAATTCTCTGTCATAAACACTAACATATCAACATTTCATTGTAACAAAAAAAAATTATCGCTTTAACGTCGTAATTCTTACAGATTTGTTTTAAAAAAACACAATTATATCATTGAATACACGGCTGTCAGATTTCATTTTTTATAAATAATGAAATGAAACAAATGAAGCTACGCGCACTTCCCCAGCGTCTTATTTTCTGTTACGCGTTTCCGTCCGTTTTCACGAAATCACTGCCACACATGCAGGAAAGCGAGTGGAAAGATGTTACACATCAATAACACTTAACCTGCAGAACTTGATAATAATATTTATTAAAATTTAATTTATTTTAAATTTCATTCAAAATAATAGAAGCCGAGTTTTCATATAAATTGTGATAAAATGTCTGAAAATGTTCATTTATCTTCAGACCGTGCTATCATAAAATGTCCTCAGTAAAGGGTCGGGAAAACTCAATTACCTCCGTCCTTCATCTTCCGCGACAGTCTACAGCGACCGTCTTCAAACTTCTCTCATTGTTTGGATTGAAAGTTCCGATTCTTGTTCCCCATCGAGCACTCTTTCCAAACTTGAACTCGGAAAATAATATTGTTAGTGGGGTCCGAGTACCGAGGGGAAAATATGCTTCGGAAAAACAACATTTTATTAAGCAACAACCGAGCTAACCAATGTGATATGTCGGTAGGTATAACAGATCGCGGGAATTCTCTTAATTGGACCGTGAGCACATTTTTCTATCTTCTAATTGGCGGATAAAAAATGTCATCGGTAACGGATTCGTTCTTGATGTCGTCACCCATAGCCAATGGATGGGGCTATTGGTGTTATCGTCGGTTCAGTCAAGAGTTAAAAGGGGTGTCAACCTTATGACACTTGTCAGATTTCCACCGGTAGTTAGCATTGTATTATATTACTGTAAGTTAAATTATAGAAATGAAGGAAGTGTATCGTTTTGACCCGTTAACAAAATATAATACATAGTACAGAAAAAACCTCAGGCAAAATATCAATACGTAGTATAAAAAAAGTCCTCACCAAGCGTCTGTCTGTCTATATGACCTCACTAATCTCCCAGAGAACCATTGAACGGATTTGTATGCGATTTTCAACCACACTCTCGTATTATCTATAACATTCGAGAATCGTCGATAAACGTCGGAAAACGAGAAAAACATTATAGTATACACTAGAGTAATCTAGAAGGTTCGAAAAACGAGCGTAAAAAATAAGCAGGACCGACGGCTAGGCGAGTGGAGTTTGTTTTGACATTTCTATCAGTGCGAAATAAGCTGCGGACTTAGGAATTTCGGGCGACAGATATCGAGCGAGTTCTTACAGCGAGCGTTTAAATAAATGCGACCACGTGGGTAATATAATTAAACTAGTTTAAGTATATTACCATAAAATTACCATTACTATAAAAAGTTTCATATAAATACAAGATATTAAATGCAAAATATTTAGATTGACAATTCATAAGGCGAAACGCGTCTCAAAAAATTAGAAATGTAGAATTTAAAAACGACTGTTTTTCTTTCCATATTATACGGTCGTTAATAGTTGAATTTATAAAATATCAATTGTTTCGTTTATGAAAAATATTGTTTGTAGATTACGCGATAATTCGTGTATCTCCAATGCATCCCGTGTGTTCCGTAGACGCGCATCGTATCGAGGACCTGAGAGACGTTATTATCGCAGTGCTGCGCAAAAGGATCAATTGCTCGGTGGCTGCACTGGGTGCGCGCTGCACTTATCTCCTTCACTTCACACGAGTGCTATAAAGCAATTTCAATTTTATTTTATTATTAAAAAATACCATCAACAAATCTGATAAAGTGATTTATTTGTTAGGTCACGAAACTAATTTATGAATGTTTGTTATGTTTCGCGACATTTTCGGATAAAGCGATATAAACGACTGTGCCGAGAATAAGAACAGCGCGATATCGTTAGCGGAAGCTCGTCAATCATCGGAGTGACGGGTTTTGTTCTCGCCATTTCCTCGCAGCTAACGTCTGCACACTTCACCACGGAGGAGCCCGGCGAGGTGGCTCGGCGGGAGCCAGTCACGACGGATGCTGCTAAGGGCCGGCTGTACCGACTTACTTTATAGTAATCATTCGTTTTTTTAATTGTTACGTTTCAACAGGCCAAGAGACTCAAATAGGCCTAAATAAGTTGATCGATACATACGATAAAAGACTCGAAAATTTTCGTATAATCCCATTAGAAAAAAAGACGAAAAATCATGGACCTTATGACACTCCACAAAATAGTAAACTGGACTCGCCCTCGATACTCTCGCAAATAGATATTAACCTCAAATAACTCGCAAATAGATATATACCTGCCCAGTCTCTGAGATCCCAAACACTATTCCACACAAAGGTCTACAACACCAACTTAGGTTATTTCTCTCCTCTACCTAGAATGCTAAACCAGTACAACGAGTACACGTCGTGTAACCCCAACATCGACATATTTCGCATGACACAACCTCAATTTAAGAGAGAATTTATATCACTACTGACCGAAAATAATTTGAGCGTGTAAGACGGACTCTTCTGAAATCAACCTAAACAAAAAAATTTATTGCCACAAAGACGAGGGTAAACATTTTTTGACTTGGTCGACCTGGGAGCCACGTGCCTATTATGTCGTGCGGAGATTGTGAACTTCGTTCATCTTGTAGTCGCATACTGTACTATACTTATATTGTATAATGTATTAATGTTTTACTGTAAAATGTAACTTTACTAATCACCTTGTCCTAAATGATTATCAATTAGGGTCATTCTGACCCGTCGATAGTCTTTAAATAAAAATAAAAATAAAAAAAATAACAGAAGCGGAACTCATCACAAAACACCCTTCAAACTATTGATTACTGCGTTTTTCACCAATAACACAACCCGTTTTCGAAAAATCTATGGTTTTTACGAAAGATTACAATAATCCAAATTGATACAATCGTCCCTTTTACCTATTATTAAAAATCACTAGGAAATTATTCTTGCACATTATCATTATTTATTTTATTTTTATTTTTTAACGAACAGACCGTCAACAGGTCAATAATGACCCTAATAGATGGTCCTAGAGCGACACTAAAGTACAAAGTATGAATATTTTGTGAACATTTGAATATGATATAGTTACACAGTAGACTTTTTACGATTAATAATGAAAAGTAATAATGATAAAATAAATTGAAAATAATATTCAGACTAACGCAAATCACTAAATACAATTTTAGAAATAAGTTTCAGGTTAATAAGTTTTTAGACAATGCACTTTTTTGATAAACAGAAATAAATAATGTTTTAATGATAGAGTGCATTAAACCAAATTAGCAAACAGCACGTTTCACAGTCGCATGTTCCGCTCGCTGTTCGTCCTCCTGCACAAACTGAACCACATTCCTTTTTCGTCCATTATTTTATTTCATTGTATTGTAGGCACTTTTCACATTTTTTGTCATTGATAAGGTACATTTTTTATTACTTACGTTAAAGATTTTAACAACACACAAAAAGTAATCGAATGTGGTGGCGTTTGTTTTGTGGAAATCCATTTTAACAATTATTTATAAAACACTATTTATTCACTAGTTTCTTACATGTTTCAAACTTTAAAATTAATTAGATGAAAAAAACAAAAATACTGTATTATTCATAATTGTTACACTTAAAAAGGTTCACTTTTGCAGCTCTCCGTTTATTTTAAATTTAAAGATAATATTTTTTGCGATAAAATCTTGTTACGTAGCTTAAAAACAAAATATCTTTAGTAAATTTAAGACTTAATATTTGTTTTTTTGAGTATTTTAACGTTTCACCAGTTCACACGATTAACTTTGTAATCAATTATATTTTAAAAGTATTATTTACACTAATTATTCATTGGCACTACTCCGTAATTGTATAATAGCATAAGAAATGATTGAAAATGCATATAATAAATGTTTTACATAGACAAAACCGTGATAAAACAGACAAGGTGCAGGATACGATCGTCAAAAACACTAAAATCTAATTGAGGGCAATATCAATAGTCTTCGAAGCCCCGACACAAAGCTCCAAGTTCGACACTGATCTGGCGAGATCATTACTCGGCTCGCTAGCGCGCCTCGCGAGACTGCGACACTCCGCGCTGCACCGCTGTTTCCTCCTAGTATTTTATACCAAAAATTGTGTCTAAACAAAGGAAACGTATGTCCGAGGCACGCGCGCAGGGCGCTCAGCGCGACATTCATAAAAACAAATTGGGGGATCAGATGACCGAGATGTCAATATTTATCTGGCGCTCGGTCAACAGAAACAAATCCAGCCATCGTCCGCGCGGCGATGACGGAATATTACGTCGATCAATTTTGCGTTTAAAAGCGACAACACGCTTAATTACCGTAACTCGGATATTATACAAAGTTATTCATATCGAGCTGCCAGGGGCGGAGGTGGGGGAGGAGAACACGCGCGAAGGTGGACAACTGACCAACTTATTCCCTTGTACAATCGTTATCACGTCATTTGCGGGAGTTTTGACTTATTTATTTAAACGGGGATCGCGCGTCGTTAAAGCGATATATATTTTGCATATTTTAATGTTAGTTTTTAAAACGACCGATTAATTGTCCGGCCAGATGACGGGTGGATCGCGAAATAGTAAAAATGTAATAATAAAACTGTATCAGGCACATCGACACACTCACCTACATGAGGGCGATCCGCGTCCTCATTGTCGTAATCCAGCGGCTCCTCGCGAAGGTCCCGGCTCCAGGTTCTGTCGGAGGAAGCTGACCCGAGCTGGCGACCGCCCTGGATCCTCGGAGGCGGCGACTAGCGTCCCGAACCCCGGTTAACCTAATTCGCGGATACTATTTTATATATTTCACGCCGCTAGATAAATCCTACCTATGTGTATGACACCCCGACATTTTACCCCGGATCGCGCGCGGACAGAGGCCGCCGGCAAGCGGGCGCGCCGGGTAGAAAGGTCCGAGTCGTCCGGGGCGGGCCGCCGGCGCCGGTGGGCCCTTTCGCGGCGCCGGCGCGTTTCCGCCGCCCCGCCCCGCTCGCGGCGCAGCATCCCGCGCCGGGGACCGGACCCCTCCGCTTCGGGAGTTTCCGCCGCGCCTCGGCCGCCTCCGCCGCCACCGCCGCTCGGGAACGGGGCGCGACGGAAAGCGGCGCCCCTGGCGGCGGCCGCGCCAGGCGCGGAGCTCCGGCCGGTTCGGGGATCGGATGAGTTTCCGGAAAAGGGCGACAGATGGCGAACTTATCTGGGGAAAACATACCACATATTGTGATAAATGTAAATATTGACGGTGATCTTATCGAAAAGGTGGATGAAGTTAAATATTAAGTTATTATTTTAGATTCAAAATTTACTTTGGTAGCAAATTTTAAATATGTTCTAAAAAAATATATCAAAAAAATATTTTTCTTAAAGGTTAAGAAAAAATATATATACAAAGCTATAATTACTCTTCACGTAAACTAGTCTTTATTTGGGCAACGAAGGAAACTTCAAAAAACTACAAGTGACGCAAAACAGGGCAATGAGAATCACATTAAAAAAGTAAATACACCAGAATTGAAGAAATGGGAAGAGCACTCAGTTGGATGGAAACAACAAAAATACTTATTCGTATCGTTTTCATATTAATTTGTACATAAAATTCTCAGTAACAAAATACGAAAATGTTTTCTGAACAAAATTATTATAAATAGTGATGTAGATATATAACTTTAATATCAGAAATAAGAAAAGAATACGATTACCGTACAAGAAAAAAATGTAGGTGTACAAAGAATTGTCTAATGTACATGCCGGACAACATGAAGAATATAAATAAGATGAATGATTTTAAAAAACAAACGCTATAGTTATTGTTAAAATAATATAGAATTGTAAAGCATAAGATTTATTATATATTATATTATAGATTGTACCACAGGTTAGATTAGATTATATTATAGATTAAGATGTATTATAGATTGTATAATATTATTGAATATGTAAATGTAAACATGTAAGTTACTATGGATAGTATTTTAGTAATAGATTTCAGAACGTAAATGTAAGTGTCATATTAACTAACTTAAGAAAGAAATAAATAAAAAATTACAAAATTCAATTAGTAGATCTTACCCATCTAGACAGCGGCCATCGCGTCAGTGAGTTGTTTACGATGAGCGCGTGAAAACTTATTTTGAAGCTTGTGCGCATTGACTCGAGTTTGAAAACAAGTCGGATTCAGAAGCCAGATATTATGGAATACATTACATTAGATGCAGATTGATGCATATTACAATCCGAAAAAATATATATTTGTACGAGTAGTAGACAAACTCGTATTTTAAATTTAGATTGCTCTGCCCGGTGGGTGATCCATTTTTATATATTTATTCCTATGAACGTACGCGGTACGCGGTAACATATGAAGAAAAAACTTAAGGACAATAATAATAGCGGTGCAATTACCTACCTATAAATGAAAAAATATCAAGAGATTATAACTATTTCAAGAAATTTATTTTTCAATGAAATATGTTGAATATAATATATAAACATTAACGTTATATAAACAAAATAAACGTTATATAAACATTATGACAGAATGTACATTTGAAACTATAAAAAAATGTAATGCATAATATAAAAAATGTATAACAGACACCAGAATAAAAAATGAGTACCTTTTACTTTTAATAGTTTTAGTAAGTTTCACTTCTTTACTCCAATATAAGCAAAACGGACGCTTCTGCAAATGCTCCAATTAATAGCACAATAACATCCTTTAATTATTTTAATAATATTTTAGATCTAGATATTTTTTCGACTCGCGGACAATTTTCAAAATAAATTAATATCTAACGTTAGGTGAAAAGACAACAAATATGTAATTTTACAAATATAATTTTTGCCTTTTATTTTTTTTTCATTATAAGGTCCACCAATCACTGCCATACAATACAATACAATGCACACACATACCCTCACCAAACACATTTAACTTAAAAACTTTAAAACATTAATAAACAGTCGCGAATTACAAAGTGCACGATATTAGGTATAGCACGTAAGAGGTGCATTTTTTTGATATTACGATGATTTCTTGTTAGTTATCGTTCTTATCGTTTCTATACACAAATAAAATAAAAAGTAAGAAAATAAAGAGCGAGAAGAAAATAATAAACTCGCTTTGATACAGATTTTTATGAAAGAAAAATAAATACGCGTATTATTGTTTTTTTTTTCAACTTGACTTACACTCGCGATATCACATTATATCATCGTCATCATCGGCACTGTCAATCTGGCTATTGCTGGAACAAGTGACTCTACCTACCTACCTACTCTCCGATAAATAAATCTCTGTAATAGTTGTCTCTAGAGTAAACTTTTTATAAGTTTGCATCCAGCTCTACGTTTACCGTGATGTGAATCATGTAAGACCGAAAAATCAGTCGCGTACTGACCCGAGCCGTCAATAATCTGCGGCAAGGACAGCTACCGATACGCTGGCACTGTGTATAACATACATTAAAAATCAGTACATGAAAAAGTGCACAAGTTACGAAATTCGAGAATATTTTTGCATATCAGTTATTCGTGCGCCTAGAAATATTCTCCACCGATTGCCATTCCCGCTTTTTAGAAACAACGATAGTAATGTCGGCGCCACACTACGCGGATCTTCCGTCGCGGATCGCCGCTACATTTCTCTCCATACAATATGCGCTTATTAAGGGACTGATACACATGCTCATTAGTGGAACGTGAGCATGCGCAGTATTGAGCTATTGCTACTTAGTACATGTGTGTACGCACGTTACTAGTAATGAGCATGCTCATTACCTACTAGCATGCTCGTTAATCAACTCCAGGTTGATTTATGAGCATGCTGATTTGTTTAACGGGTGGAAGGGGTATCTTTTGAGCATGTGTGAACAGGCTTGCTTATGAACGTGCTAATGTCATTCGCGGCTAGTATCGATTATCGATGCAATCTTTTCAGTTCGCGACAAATGAAACAAATATGGCGGGTTGGGGACATGACAAAACATTACTTTTCGTGACTTATTACAGGAATAACAAATTTCTGTGGAATACTCGGTCACCGCTATATAAAAATAATATAACAAAAAATAATGTTTATGAAACTTTATTAAAAAACATGAATGATTCCAATCTTACAATAAAAATTATAAAAACTAAAAACAAAAATGTTCGGATGGAAACTCGGGAACAAGAGCGTCTCTATTTTATAACAAGAGCATGCCAGTAATAAGCGTGTATGTTTGATTGTCAGCTTTAAGCATGCTAGTTTTGAGCATGATAATGAGCGTGCTCAAAAATAAGCATGTGTATCAGTACCTTTAAACAAGAGTGGACCATCGGTCGACACATTTCGTTTGCCGATTTTACGCGACGGAAAATACGCAGCACAGTTTGGCGCTGGCCTAACACGAAGCATAATGAGAAATGTTGAATTTCACGTAAGTGGCGGATTATCCGGGAAGAAATGCACCCCTGGATGAAATGAATAAATCGTTTTGGCTGCTGGGACTGCCCGGAGACATTCTGGTGCTACATCAAAGTAGCGGCGCGCGCTCTGCAGCGCCGGGCCGCGGCCGCGTCGCGTGTGGGTACTCTCGTAATTTATTAACTGAACCGAACTGCCGATGGACTGTGTCGCGTGAGATGAGATTCCGGTGTAGAAGCCGATAATGTGCAATACACAAACTAACAAAAATAAAAATATCAACGAACAAATAAGTTATAACTAGGGATGTTCCGACTAGTCGGTAAAGCCGACTATCCGGCCACTTTCGTAGTGGGCGACTATTCGGCAAAGAGCGCCGACTATTCGGCTTCTTACTTTGTATGTATTTCTCAATAAAATGTATATAGGAGGAATTACAAAAAATAAAAAACTTGATTGTTAAATAATATTTTTATTTTAGAATCAGTCTTACACATTTTGAAATGTGAAGCAACTTTTCTTTTGGTAATCAACTAATCAGTCTCTAAAATTACTTTCTTGTAAAGAAAAAATATCTATGACATTTATAAAATAAAATTATTATATTAATTAAGAAACAAAATAACATAGTGTATTCTTATCGTCAATAAACATTTATAAATATTTCTTCTTATTTAAATAAAAGAGTAGGATTTTTTTATTAACAGACTAAGTAATACCTAACCAAGATTGCGTCTACATGATGTACTGATTATAAAAATTCTAAACATCAACTGCTTCATAAAAACAAATACAATCACTCTAACGTACTTATTATATGAATCATTGTCCAATTAGTCAAAAAAATCCATTTACGAGACCTTATTTTTGGCATGACAGTATACAATAACAATAATGTCTTTATTTTTTTACACAAAAACACCGCTCTGACCCGTGCAAAGGCAAAAATCAAGAAACAATGCGAAGTAAACAAAACACGTTCCGACACGATTGTGACTTGCGCGCTAATCAGCTGTAAACGAAGTGTCACGGAAATTGCCGAATACTCCCGAAACCGTGATCAACTTGGCCGACTAGTCGGCGATTAGTCGGCCTTTTTACTACCGACTAATCGGCTAGTCGGCCAAAGTCATAATCGGCACATCTCTAATTATTATAGAAGTCTTACAGAGACGAAACTATTTATATGAGGTACATGTTTGGGGCTGGGTGGTCAATTCCGTTTCCTTTTGGTTCTGGTACGAGTTGTTCGTGGGAGATACTGTCGAGTATTTCCTCTGAATCGATGAAAATGTCTATGCAATTACTTGATTTGTTCAATTTACTTTGTATAATGTACTTATGGTGGATATTTTGCCGTTGTGTCTTGTGTGCATATTCCCCCAGTGAACCCGAATGGATTCTCATTTATTGTAGAATTGACTTTTGTGACAGAGTTTAGTCTCTTTTTACCTGCTTATTCAAAAATTTTCGATATCACAATCATTTATACAAAACGTTTTATTCCACTCATTTGAGTTAAGCCACTAAGCGCTTTCGATGGGCACAACCATCATCTTCAGATGCAATATTAGAACTAATTGTAAATCAGTATGGCCGACAAATACAAAAAGAAAACTCTTTTTTGGGTTCAACAGACAGCACAAAAATAAGTACGTAGAAATATGGACTTACGCACACGCACCACGGCTGGCACATACGATCCAAGAGCAAAACAAGGCAAAAAAATGAAAGAATCACGTTGCTCGATTTCGACCCTCCCCCCTCCCCTCTCGTAGCCCAGCATATAATTCTTCCTAACCTCCCCCCCTCGATCAGGTCACGCGGTTTATGGACGCTCCCTATAGTGATCACGCTGTAGGTTAATCTAACATAAAGCTTATTTTTATATGATTATAATTAAAACAATTTACTTTGTTTCAACCGCCAATTTTATTTAAACACTCGACATGTTTCAAGACCAAAGGTCCCTTCTTCGGGTGAGTATTTAAAAATAAAATAAGTGGTTGAAACAAAGTTAATCGATTTAAATATAATCATATAAATATGTTACATAGTGATTTTGCGTTTATTGAAGAACATATCCTTTGAATTCTTTGTTTTCACTTTTCGTATCAATGTCGTCGGGTTTGTGGTTTTACTTGGCACCTGCGACTAGCCGCGCCGTATTTACTTCAAAAAAGTAGATTGATAGAAAGTTATATTTACCGAGGACGGTCTGAGGTTGAGAAGGCCCGCGATATAATCCTAGCACATATCCAGATTGTAGTTCCCGCGCGAGCAACACGCGAACAGTTAGTAAATGTATCCGACTATATTTACTTCGCTACAGGGAGACCGCGCCATCGAGAGATGTCAGAGTCGGTATGTTTTTTTAAAATTTATCAGCGAAAGGAGCGCACTCATTATAGTTAGACCTTTCCGTGATTCAACCCTCACTCGACTGTATTTAAGGAGGGTTCTGCTATGTATTTGCAAAACTGGAATTGTGGCTGTGATTGCAAGATTTGTGTTCCATTGTAACGATGAATGGTAAATGATTATTCGGTTGGCAATTATCGATCCACCAGAAAATAAACCCCAGACCTTTAAATCGCAATTAGCGGTCATCACAAATCACAGATCGCAGCTACAATAACTGTTTAAATTATCAATAGTGGAAACAATTCAACGAGAAGGGAAAAAGCGGCAAATGATAACGTAGATAGTAAGTAGATAAGTAGGGTTTGCTAGCTAATAATAGCTGGTCTCATTCTTTTTTTAAATTAATATTCAAAATTGTTATCAAACAAAATTAATGCTTTTTGCTTTTTCATTGACGTTGTTAATTTTTTAATAAAATACTCCGATTCAGATTTTTTTAAATTAGTTATGTGTAGATTATTTTTCAGTTTAATGATAATCATTACAAATAAGTGCATCTATATTACTATGTCGCGTGTCATTGGTATTAATCAAAACTCAAAATATATATTTAACTATATAACAATGTCTGTCACTAAACGCTATAATAATGAGGAAATTTAATAATAACAAGCAAAAAGAGAAAAATTCTCTTATTAATAATGTCCATCACTAACGTTATCAAGACGCTACGCTACTCTCTATAGCGCTGTTCTCACAGCCTTATCTGGCGATCGAAATATATAATAAAATAACGCAATTTTTAATGGGTTATAGATGGTATACAACAATAGGGTAATGTCACATTTTACAGATATCTATGAAAATATATTAAATATATTCAGAAAAATAAATTATATTTTGTAACTCAGTATGGATGGTGTGGGATAATGTTTTCATTCGTCATTTTTTAATAAAAATCTAAAAAAATACGATTCCTCAAAACGCGATGTAATTGGTCGTGACGTTGTTGACAAGAATTATAAACATTCGTGGTGTTTGTCACTGTAATTTTTACGTTTCTATGGTAACTGTTCGACTTCGCTTTGTATTTACTGTTGTGTGCATGGTTTTTATGTAGATTTTTCCGTGTTTGTGACCTATTTTAATAAAATAACTATCTAAGAACACATTTAAAATAAAGGAGGACGGATTTTCATAAGACAAATCCGATAACTTACCGAAATTTGATGCTTTAAGGTTGGATTCATTTTTCAGTTTTAAGGAATGAATTTCTACATTTGGGTACCATACAATATCTACAAAACTTATTCCCTATTTGCTGTCGTGTTGTACGTCAGATGACATAAAAAGACAGGCCAAACGTCACTTGCAAAAAAAGCGTTTTGGAGAAAGTTTAAAATCGCGATTTTCAAAATCTTTTTTTAATATATTTTTTTAATATATTTTCTAAACCAAAGTTACGATTTTTCTATTAAAAAAATTAAATTACTCTATTGCTGAAGCAGCCGTCAGTTATTACAGGATAAATAATAATTAAACTGTTAAAAGAAGTCCGGTGCAGATGGCGGTGGTATCATTTTAAAACGGCATGCTCGATCGTGAATGGGTTTTCGATATTTGGTCGCTCGATGGACGAGCAGTCACCCTGTAGCGAGATGTTTCCAAATTGAAGAGATCGTGTCTCAGTCCGTAGCGAGTAGCGAGTCCCCGCGCGCCTAATGTCCGCTGTCACCCGCGCGACTTATGATCCGGGGTGCGCAACCTTCTTTCCTCGCTGCTCGCCCTTTATTTATTTATTTATTAAGGAATCTTAAAAATCTGAGACATCTAGTTTATTTTGCTATCTGCAGGTAAGAAATGACAGCAGGTAATAAATGAAGAAATAAGTTAAATAAATGAGTGTTGACAAGAAAAAAACATTAAAATTAACGAGTTTAACAAGAACCGTGTGTTGATGCTTATTTGTATCATTTATAGGAATTTCCAATGATTAAATTTAACTGATTTAATTAATTTTTTGTGAGACTACTTCTTTTTCTATTAATTATAGAAGACTTTTTCTATTAATTATAATATTTTAGCGTAACTAAGAAGTCATGCCCACAACATTTAATATGATAAAATGAATCTAAATCAAATAAGAATAATATAAAAAGAAATATTATAATTTTAACAAGAATCGAAAGGCATTCATTTAAGATTTTTTTTATAAAATATAATTTTTTGTGTCACAAATTAAATATAAATTCTACTCGCTTGTCCCGGTTCTAATAACTAGACTTCTGTTAATTATAGATATGTACCGAACGACTGTAAAAAACTTGATATTCATTTGCTACCAACTTCACCTAGTTTATGGTACGTCATTGTTGCCAAGTCATCCGTGTTTTTTTAATAACTTCTGCGGAGATCCTTTAGAGCAGTTATGTCCAAAAATGTTATCTTGCGAACGATCAAATTTTTCGTGATCAACAATAAAAATAAATTATTTTTTTCGTATTTTGTTTATTTACCTACGACACAATTATTATCGTACGCAGAAAATACTTACATAGAAAATAATGTAATTAGGGTAAATTCGCGATTACGCGACCTTCGACTGACCATTTGTTCCGGGGCAATCCTGACTGTTAAAATGTGGGATAAGCGGGTAGTTGTACATATATTTGTCTAATTCCTTTTTATCTTTTTATTTTTTATCAAAAAAAGAAGGCATGCCTAATTTCATATTTAAAATTGAGCCTGCCTCGCTACTGTGATATATTAATCACCACTTTGATATAAATATGATATATTAATCCAAATTATAATTATATTAGTTAGTTAGTATTAATTTTATATTGGTACATTTTTAGAAAAAAAAATTAAGCAATGAAAATGCGCAGAGGAATATTATACTCACATGTAGTTTCGGAAGACTATTATTTTTGTATTTAAAAAAAATCATCTCCATTCGGCCTAAATGGTTGTCCACCCCCGCTCGACAAGCGATCGTCCTGTTTTTAGTACGTGCGAACACCGCTTATGCAGTCTGTGAACCAGCTCGGGCCAACTTGGACCACCCCAAAACCGCGAAATGTGACGAGTTTCAGAGTTCAGTGCCTAAATAACGAGTTTCTGTGATATTCGGAAAACGAGAATGCGGTGAAAAATATTTCGCTTCGAAAAAATCTGGTTCGGTGTGAAACGAGGCTTTACTTTTATTTAAATAAAAAAGCGCGACGCTCGGTAAAATAATGTCAACGACAGATTAGCGAAAAGGGGTCAGCATGGAGTCCTTGAGCCGCGACTTCAACCGGCACCTGGTGTCGCAGCCGGAGTACCAGGGCCAGGAGGAGCTCCGCAAGCTGCGCAGGGCGGCGGGGTCCTGGCAGGACTACACCCCTCACCAGGAGCGCCAGGCGCAGTGGACCGCCGACTCCGGTCACTACGACAACTGTACCGGAGCCGAGGCTAGATTTCGAGGCTATTACGGCGGGGACGATCACTACGCCGCGAACGGATGCTACGATTTTAACGCCTACCAAAAGAATTCGATTAATTCAAAACAGTACAGTACTAAATATGTTAATACTTATTACGGAAATAGTTGTAGTAATTACGCGCAAAGGTACCCAGGTAGGGAAGACCAGGTAGGGAAGCCGATCGGGGCGCAAAGGACGGACGACCCCCCGGCAGCGAGTAAGGCGATGTCTGTCGATGTGAAGAAGTCGATATCTTCAGCCGTGAGGAGAAGAAGAAAGCGAGCGACGGAAAACGCGGAAGCGAATTTCAAAAACGAATCGAGCGAAGCGAAAAGCGGTAACGGTACCGAAAAACGAGCTGAGGGTATAACCGACAAGACCGGAAGGCGAAGAAAAAGAAAGGAAGGCCGGAGAAATTCCGAAGAAACCAACAACAACGACGCGAGTTTCGGTCAGGGTCTAAAGGAAGACGAGGATAACAAATGTAATAAAAGCGAATTATCCGAATCCATCGACGCCAAAGCCATTCGCGCAGATCGGGAATCCGAGCGAGACAGGATCCCGAACGACGAGGACGAAGGCTTCCCGGACTGCGATTCGGAAGAGCAGTTGGACTACCTGGAGGAAGAGGCCAGCGCGAGCTCCGAGGAGCGGATCCCGCATGTCCTGGCGCCGTTCGACGCGGAGGAGCCGGCCCGCTTCAGCGCCCACCGCCGGAAGTGCCTGGCCTGGGCCTGCAAGGCCTGCAAGAGGAAGAACGTCACGGTGGACAGGAGGAAGGCGGCCACGCTGAGGGAGAGGAGGCGGCTCAGGAAGGTAACTCCTCACTTTCTTAGGGAGGGTGGTCCGCAGTGGCTGAAGCGGCCCGAGTTGGTCCAGATCGTGCGCGCGATAAATTCATATTTTGCAGAACACGAACGCAATGAGGAATAACAGGTGGGACATTGGGGTAAACTGTTCCATTTTATGATTATTATATGTATTTAGCGAATAGATAATACGTTAGATTACAGAAGATTAAAAAACAAGAAATGCGATACGATTACAAGATCGGAAATATTTATTTATTTAACGCTCTTATGTAATATACAGAATATAAATTTTTAAAATAACATAAGACAGATATGCAGTTAATAGGTACAAGTACATATAATGGAATTGTGTAAATTTAGATTGTTGTTAAAGATTCAAGTACATCATATAGATTTTTGTAAAATAAAAGAGAAGTTTAAGTAGTAAGAAGAAATAGATTGCACTTAAAAAGATTCAAGTACATTTTATAGATTTGTGTAAATTAAAAAGAGAAGTTTAAGTAGTAAGAAGAAAAAGATTGTACGAATTAAGAAGAAGAAGAAATAGATTGCAGTTAAAAAGATTCAAGTACATTTTATAGATTTGTGCAAATTATAGATTTGTGAATTAAATTAAAAAGAGAAGTTTAAGTAGTAAGAAGAAAAAGATTGTACGAATTAAGAAGAAGAAGAAATAGATTGCAGTTAAAAAGATTCAAGTACATTTTATAGATTTGTGCAAATTAAAAAGAGAAGTTTAAGTAGTAAGAAGAAAAAGATTGTACGAATTAAGAAGAAGAAGAAATAGATTGCAGTTAAAAAGATTCAAGTACATCTTATAGATTTGTGTAAATTAAAAAGAGAAGTTTAAGTAGTAAGAAGAAAAAGAAAAATTTATTATCCATTTCACAACTCACAGCGTAATCCACACATATTTGCAACCCGTCTGACTATTCACACGTTTAGTTACATTACTACACGTAAACCCGTGAAAAATCACGAAACATTATCATAATTAATAACGACCCTTGAGTGTAACCTGAGCGCGGCTGTGATTGCGTGTCATCCTCTAATTATCTAAGGTTGTTATTCCAGCTAGTTACGGACCGACAGACAACGAAATTATTATATTTAGATAATATCTTCACATGTTACATCTTTACTACTTCAAATATAGTCCACTTCGATGTTCCGATTGTGCGCTCGTTCGATGATCAAATACTGCAGGTACGAGGTGACAAATATAAAATATTTGTGATATGTTCTTATTATACCTTCGATTCCGGAAACAAATTAGAGATAATAAATAACGTAGGTATTTTTACAGACAACGAGAGAAAAAACAAATACAGGGTTATTTGGAAAACATTAATAACCTCGCAGGACTGTATTCCTGCTTTAATTATAAGTCGAAAATTTTCAAGCATCCATGACCTAATATCAGTTATGGAGATATGTGACATCTTAGTTTGCATTTTTTTTTCAATATTTCAGACTTTTTTTTTGTAAATCGTTGGAATATCATTACAGCGACTTATATCGAATATGAAAAATTCATTCCCTTTAATACAAGTCAAATAAAATAATAAAAACCTTTCATTTCCAAATGGAAAACATTCCAAATGGAATTTCTGCAGTTTTTTATCATTTAATTTAACATGTATTGAAACGAATAAATTTTTCGTAATTGTTATAATTTAAAGTAATGATAGTTCAACGTTTTGTAAAAAATAAGTCAGAAATATAGAAATAAAATCAAAATGTAGTATTGCATTACTCCATAAATATGGATATTAGGCAGAGACGTGCAACGCATACAAACAAAAAAACCGTACATTAGTAAAGATATTAATTAAATAATTCTTATCTTAAGAAAAAGTCGATTTAAAATTCTAGATGTGCCTAATTCGTCCTACGGCTAGATGTTTTATTTCCGACGTTTCTGTATCCAATTTCGTATAAATTCATAATTTTTTATCTCACTTGTTGGCGCCAAAAATTGCGTTAAATATTTATTCATTTAGAAAATCCTTGTTTACAATATATTTCTTTTATAGTGCAGTTATTTTTATGGATTAACGTATATGTCTATAGAGCTTTTAGTAAGTACTTAAAACTTATGTTCATGTCACATTCAAATAATGAAAATAGCTTTGAATAATATTTGCTGTATTTTATCAACCTAACATAGTAATAAAAACTACTGCTAGTTAGTAGTTTTTACTTTACTACAATGACTGATTGATGCTTGGAAAAACGCCTTCAAAAACTTTAATGCAATGATTAATAACGAATTTATTAAAATTGCTGATATAAAAATGCAAGGCATAGTTCTTAATTGCTATTCAGCTCTATAAACAAAAAAAAAAACACAAAAGTATTCGGGATCCCAATCTGTAGGGACCCCGAAAGGGCAATCCCGACTCGGTATTGCATTCCCTAGTTACAGCATAATCTAAGTGTATACCCACTGCACGCCACCAGCCATGGCTGCTTGAACATTTTCAACTCATAATGAAGGCAGGAATATATTCCTGCGCGGTTATCAATGTAGATACACATATAACTCTGTATATGTGTATCTACATTCCATTCACGTCGATATTCTTACTATCTTATAAGTGCTTCAGGTACAAAAATTGGGCTCCCGGGATGACGCTTAACCATGGATAACATAATAATTGACATTTTAGGTAATATTACCCGTTAGTCAACAACGAATGCGCAGAACAAGTGAACTAATTTGGGAAGTATGTTTAGTAGAGACGGCTAGGCAATGATATCGAAAGGAGAGTGACTGCGGGAAATAAAGTTAATGGTGCTCTAAATGCAATTATGGTCAATAAGAATTTGTCAAAAGAACCGAGACTAGCGGTACATAATGGCGTTCTAGTGCCAAACCTAATGTATGGAAGTGAAGCCTGGAATTGGCAAAGAAGGAATGAAAGTAGACTGAATGCGGTCAAAATCTTTGGTCGATAGAGGTATGAACAAATTAGAAGTGAATGTAATGCTCGCTGTAGTAGTGTGGTAGATAGAATAAAGAAAGGAGTGCTGAGATTGTTTGGCCATGTGGAACGTATGAATGAGGAAAGGATGGTTAAGAAAACATACGAGGCGAGTGTTGTAGGCAACAGGAATAGAGGGCGTCCGCGAAAGACCCGGCATGAACAGATACTACGAGTATTCGAGGATGGCCCTGTTTAAAATTCGAGTAGCTCGTTGGTCTTGCGGTTAGGACACTCGCCTCGTGATCCAAAGGTCGCGGGTTCGAGCCTCACTCCAGACTAACAAGTTAGTCCTATTTGAATATTGATGCGACACGTATTCACATCTTTATTGGAAAAAAGCCTCAACAACCGTAGAGCTTGCACGAGAATGTGACCGAAGCAAAAGTGGTGTGCCAAGATAGAAGAATATGGAGTTATCCTCTCTGCCTACCCCAGCGGAGAAACGGCTTAATGGTTAGTTAGTTAATAGTCGACTACTTAGCTGCCGCGCAATGAGTGTCACCGCGGAGAACGAGCTCGGTCCGTCACCTGCGGGCCCGCTCCATGTGCAGACAGTAAGCCGGTGGAAATAGAAGCTCTTCCCAGATGGGCCGCCGCCGCCGTCCCGGGGGACCGACCACTTAGCCGGCTGCTTTATGGCCGCTGAACAAGAGCGCCGCCCTAATGGACTCGCATCCCGCGTAATACGGGCTCTCCGCTGACAGCTGGCTGAGAAAAAGTTTCGAGCTATCCCCAATCCCCGACCGGGCGCAGCGCCGCGGCCCTCTCTGGCGCCGCTAGCGTTAGGCCGGCCGCACTTTGGATACGAATTATTTAGTACCTACTCGTACGACCACTTTCGTACGTATTGAAGCGCGCGCATTGATTGCGTCTTGCGTTGTCACAATCAGTTACTTCGCGCATTTCTCCAATGACGTTTGTGCCAAATGAATAATCTGTATCTTATGGAAAACTCTATTATGGCAGACTTAAATAATGACAAATTTTATGACTATCTATCTAATAGATTCACAAATGCTGGGGAGAATTGAAGTGCAAAGAGAGCTCGTAACATCGGAGAAATATTTAAAAGTTTTTTGTTCGAAGTACATAATTATACCTTCAAAATTATTTAACTTACAGGTATTTTTTTAGTTCTTTAGAGATTCTCCTCCATGATCTGCGCTGATGGTCACGTAGTTGAATCGCTTTGGTCCCACAAACGTTTGTGGTCAAGTGTCAAATTGACAAAATTTTCAATATCCATCGTACGAAATCGCAAAAATTTCCGAACAAATCCAGATCGTGTCGGACGTCGCATCTATACATGCGTACACGCGCTACTAAATCGTGTACAGTGTGCGATGTTCAATAGTACTTCGAAGGTCAGGAATGTACTTGCGTATTCGTACGTATACTTACTACTCAATTTCGTACGAAAACGCATCCAGTATGCGGCCGGCGTTAAGGTACTGATACACATACTTATTTTTGAGCATGCTCGTTAGCATGCTCTAACAACTGTACACTCTTGCCCATTATTGGCATGCTTATTTTAAACATGCTCATGAATAAGCATGCTCAAAGCTAACAATAAAACACATACGCTTATTGCTGGCATACTCTTGTCATAGAATAGAGACGCTCTTCTTCAAAATGGAAACTTTGTAAACTAAAACACAAAATTCAAGTGAACCAATAAATTGAAACATTTCCCGAATTTCCGTCCGCACATTTTTGATTTTAGTTTTGATAATTTTTATTGTAAGATATGTATCATTCATGTATTTTAATAAAGTTTCATAAACATTATTTCTTGCTTTATTATTTTTACATAGCGGTGACCGAGTATTTCACAGACATTCGTGATTCCTATAATAAGTCACGAAAGGTAATGTTTTGTCAACTCCCCAACGCGCCATATTTGTTTCATCTGTCGCGGACTGAGAAGATCGCATTGATAATGGATACTAGCCGCGAATGACATTAGCATGCTCGTAAGTAAGCCTGTTCACACATGCTCAAAAGATACCCCTTCCACCCGCAAATCAAATAAGCATGCTCATAAATCAACCGGCATGCTAGTAAAGAGCATGCTCATGTGCGTACACACATGCTACTAAATAGCAATGGTTCAAGAAGCTAAATACTGTGCATGCTCACGTGCCACTAATGAGCACGTATATCATTACCTTTAGTGATAAAACTTTCTTCAGATTCAACAACCCGCATTTTTGACAAACGTAGTCAGGATTGCCCCGTAAACAACAGACGATGTAATTACATTATATTCCGCTGAAGTGTACAAAGATAATAATTGTTCGTCTCAGGCAACATGAACATTTTTTTTATTGTGATCGATTTTTTTTATCTTTAAAATGCATGAAAGTCTGCATTTTTAGACATGGATGATTTATTTAAGGGATCTCCGCTGAAATACAGTATCTCGGACCGGGGCAAGTAAGCGGTTAAACTATCAAGATAAATTAGCTTCGTCTCTGTGAGACTTCTTTAATTTGTCCTTAATGTATTAATCATCCCTCTGGGGACACAATCGAGTAACTGTATTCTTAGAACATACTATCATATAAAATTACGATTTAATTTAAACTGTAAACCATAAAATGATATAACCGTATGAAATAGATAATTTCTTAATTCCCTAATTATTTTTTTAAATAGTTATAGCTTGACAATATTTTTATATTTAGGTAGGTATGTTCTGAAAACACGGTTACTGGGTTTTGTCCCTAGAGGGATGATTTAATTAATTAGGCTACATTATATAAATCTCACAGAGACGAAGCTATTTATGTGAGAAACGTATATAGAAGTCTTTGGTACGATGAACCAGGGCTTACAACCTGTATATATCACTCTACACAATGCAACATTCACCAATTCCATCGTAAAAACACCCACACATTGAACATGAAATATTAAACGGTTCAATATTAGGACCATTTATACTTTTTAACTATTCCCGTATTACCCAGGCTGAATGAAAGCCCTCGGGCGGATCGAGTCATGTTTTAGACGCCACGGCGCGCGGCTTGCTAATAATTATTTTTATATCAGTTAATTAGAAAAAACACAGGCTTAAAAATATCACAACTGTATCTGTAATCTGTGTTAGAAATAGAACCCCGAACCCTTGGTATGCGAAGCCAGTGTTGCGCCAACTGAACTACGAAGACCATGATAATAAATACCCTTTTTACTCCCTTTATATTAACTCGTGGCGTCTGCTTGCTTGCCGTCAACAAAAACTTTGGATCGATTTTTGACCCTTTTCCCGTGATCCAATTGAGCTGAAACTTGGCAAGCAGACTCGTGGTGACGATCAAGAAGATCTATCAAATTTTCGTTAAAAAATAATAATTATAGTATAATTTCAGATTTTTTGAAATTATATTGGTTTTTTCAATTTGGAATCATTAGAAAAGTTTGATTACTAGCATAGCGGCCCGATAACGTCGAGTAATATTTTCTAAATTTGAATTACTCCGTCGGTATTCATAATAGGTACTTCACTACGAATGTCGAAAATCTAAATTGACTGACAAATATTTTTAGAATTTAATCTTCAAAGCATGAAGTGGCTTATCAAAGCTCAAAACATCTGACATATTAGAAATATATTAAATTCCTGTAAGTTTAGTGTTATGTTATATGTTTTAATTCGTCTTTAATTGTTGTTATATTTTACAAAGAAAGGGAGTATAATAAAAATTTGGTTTTAATGGGTTACTTTTTTATTATTATTAATTTAATTATTATTAAATTTATACATATTTTCTATTGTTATATACCTAATGTTTTTCTACGTTTTTGCTTTTCTTATTACTTTCCGCATAAAATATAAATGGATCGAAAAATCAATTAGTGTAATTTGTTGAAGGAAGATCCGTTTTAGCTTCATCCCGCGGGAAGGGAGTAGGTACCTGTATTATAACTCGGGTTCTAATGCATAAATCATAAAACAACCGCTTTGATTTTGTTCGCTGAATGTATCAAACCGTAAATTTATGCAAATTCATTTATTTATGTAATAATTAACATTTGGGGTACGCGGTATGACTACAGAATTAATGGAAACACTATAAATATACACTTGTTATATTACTACGACAAGTGTACATATACTTATGGTTATATATATGTTAGAAGTACCTACTATTTTCTTCTCTTAGTTATCGCATTTTGGCCTGAGATAAAAATTGTGAAGGTTAATCTTTTAAAAACAATTTTAAACAAAAGTTAATATTAGCGTCTGTAAATAGCAGCGGAGTACGTTCACTACTTTTAAATAAATATATATAAATAATACTTGACTTGAACTTCTAGAAAATAAGTGGAAGTAAAATATGTATATTGTAATATTCCTTCATTCAGCAAATTATTCGGATTTAATATTCTGTCAGATAAAGTATGTAATTTTGATTTTTTAACAAAATATATACGTTTACCAGGGACATGCAGTGAGAACAAGAAGCATGACTTTTTCCTAAGCATATATATTGTAAAAAAATTGAAATAAGAGACATATCTCGTAATATTCCGATCAAAATAATTAACATATTAATCATAATTTAAAATTTCATAATATTAGGTCTGATAAATATTTTATTTAAATTTTTTTCCAAATGTATGTTTATTTAAAAATCATGCTTCTTGTTCCCACTGCACGCCTCTAATGTTTACGTAGGTATAGTTTGTGCTTCTCTACACGCTACAGATATCAATATTTTTCTATCAACTGCTGAATAAAGGCCTCCCCAATTGTGTTTTCTGTCCATTGCTATGCACTGCCATTTACACTTGTGTAGGTTAACCTGTAACAAGCCACCCGCGCCTGTCACCTTTAGCACAGACCTCGTCTAGTGAGGAAACAGTGACTGTAATTGTAGCATACACATTACTGATTAAATTATAGGAACATTGTAAAAATAATAATGTAAAGAAGAATATAAATCGAGGATTTAGTGATTATTTACAACATTACAGGAGAGCAAGATAATGTTTTATCAATCCGATTTTTTCACTATTTATTTTTTGTTAAACGATTTCTATATGTGTATTGGATTAACAAATATGGAAATCGTTTAATAATAAAAAAAAATGTTTCAATTGATTGTGCAGCTTTTTAGATTGATATTTGTATATATCTTATATTTTATTAATTAATTACACCTACATGTTTAGGAAAAACCTTTCAATCGTCAGAGTGTTTTATAAATGTCAAAATATTAAAAAGTATTTAAATTTAATTGATTTTTAACAATATTTTGTTTACTATCCACGCTTTACTGATTTCTAATGATCCTAATCAATTTCAAATCAAAATTATTCTTGCGTAGAAAGTCTTAAATTTTTATCAAAAACGTGATCATTTTCTAATAAATGATTTTCAAATTCAGAAAAACCGTGATAATTCAGACATTTCAAATGCATGGAGGTGTAATTAATTAATAAAATATAACTAGATACATACAAATGATAAAATTAATTTTTAAAAGAAATATTGACACAATCAGATTGACAGAATTTTGTTTTGCTTTCCTGTAAAGTTCGAAATAATCACTAACGCCCTTCAGCTTTCTACCCTTGAAATACCCGCGATACTGATACGCCCCGGAGCTGACCAGCGCTGACCTGACCTGGCCGGCTGGCCGCTGACCGGGGGGTGAGGTATGACATCACAATCCGGGTGTCTCAGCGACCGCGACCCTCTGCAGACTCTTTTTACTTTGAGGATTCAATCGAGTCAGTGTGCTCTATAGCTTGTTCCAAAAACGTGTGGTACATTTTAATAAAAAATATTGAATCACAGTTCGAGGTATCGAAAAACCTTGAATACCGTTTATTTATAAACTGGCCGTAACCCGTCAAAAATAACGCTACTTTTACATGCCGGTTCCTAAAGAATAAGTATTTACTTATTTATAGCCGACACCTGAGAAATAGTAAGTAATTAATAACGACTTTTCATTCAACGATCAAAATATGTGAACATTTTTTTTATATTTCCTCTGTAGACAGTTAAAGGTACTACTCTAAAACCTGGTGATCGGGCGGAACATGAAGGGAACAGGTTCGCGTCTTTGCTGAGTTCTATATGTACTGTATTTTGACGGGTAATGCAGGCTCGGTGACAGCAACATCGCTATCGTTGCCACCTTGAGTTTGCTATCCCGGGGTTGAAGCCCCATCTACGGCCGTATAATTTCGTTTTTTAGCCGTGAACGAAATTACGAGGACAGACAGACAGATAAACGGACGGATAGACAACGAAATTATTATGTTTGATACGCCCTTAGGGCTTTTACACGGAAGAATTATTAATTTACAAAAATAATAGTTCAATAAACATTGTAACTTATATATGTTAAAATAAAATGAATGAATTTAATAATGAATTAAAACAGTGCATGAAGAAAATTATTTGACAGGTACATAATACAGAAGGTAATATGAAACATTTAAAAATGAAGTAGGCAAGGCAAATAAAATAAAATGTAAACAGCATACAATCAAATCGCTCATTGAAATACAAGGTGTCTCGTAGCTAGTAGTAAAAACTTTACGGGTGGATTCCTGCCTTAATGAGTCGAAAATGTTCAGGTAACCATGACATATTCAATAGTTATGGAGATGTGCCATTTCAAAGTTTGCATTTTTTTCAATATTTCTGGAGGTTGAACTATCATTACAGTGACATATATTAATTAGAAAAATTCATTCACTTAAATACAAGTCGAATAAAATAAAAAATCAAATAACCGGGTAACCCGAATATAATAAACCGATGGAAAAGGACATTCCCTCCTTTTAGGTAGCATAAGGTAACCCTACATCGGATTTATCCCCGCACATGATCAAATAGAAGCTGGACAGCCTATAATCCTGAGAGTCTGTAACCAGGCCGTCCATACATGAATATACCGTATATACAGACATGATTGTCCTCCGAAGAAGTCTATGAGCGAGGCGGGTCTGGTTAAGGATGGCAGAACAGAAGAGAAATCATTAATAAAATGTTTTTTCCGTATTGTCACGCTTGACGGCTTGATTAATAGCGCGGCGCGTTGAAGGAACGTTTTACAAAAATGCTCGGAGCTTTTTACTGTAAATACAACACTATTAATACATAGTGTAAAGCTTGTCATCATCCTCCTCATGCTCAGGAAATGCATTCCCAGTTGGCCCAGATATCTTACGTAAGTCTTACAACTTATAACCGTCTTGCCCTTTTATGGCTGCATTGCCCTCAATTTTCGCTCAGCGAGGAATCACGATCTTATAAAAAAAAAAATTAAATCCTAATCTCAAGCGGAGCCAGATACTAAAACTAGTCATACAACACAATGTATTTCGGTGTAGATCTTCTTTTGTAAAAATATCTCCGATGGCTTCTTTTAAATGGAATGCACGATTGCCTACTCCCCTAAATATGAAGATGTTATGACGTGAACATCCTGCGCCAACCCATAGCACTCCGAGGGGTGTGCCGGCTGCCGGCAACCTGCGGGGTACTCCGAGGGCCTGAGGTGTGCCCGCTATTCTTGATCATTTCATTCTGGTAATCTTTTTAAAAACTTGGAAGGACTACATCAATAGAGAAGACTCTTATTTTTCTACCGCATACGTAATAAATTGTTCTTCTACTTTAAATACAGTATTTAATTAAACCCCATCGAAAACACACAATTCCAATACATATAAGTATAGCACACGGCCAATCGTTCATTCCCTGTGTGAACTGTAACATAACGTTTCACTGAAAAAGCGGAAGGAACTTTACTCCCTTTCCTATGTATTGTTTGTTTGTCAATATTTATAGAATATATCTCAACACGTGCTAATGAAATTGAATTCTGATGTTCCCTAGACCGGATGTCAGCAAACTGCGGCACTTTGGGTGCTTGTGAAGAAATTTCAGCTCACTTGTAGCTACGAGTATATACTGTCACTCACTTTAAAGGAGCATATTTAGAAAAAAAAACAATTTTCTTAATCTGACAAAGACTTTGGAGTCTTGTCATAAATTGTAAACAAATAATGCGCCTTGAACATTTACCATATAAACATTCTCTTAATTACAATCATTCTTTACTCTATTTTTAAGATAAATATTCAACGATGTTTATCCATAAATCTTGCTTTATAACATATTCTAAGACACTTATATGTTGATGTTTATGCGCTTGCTTGCATTAGTATTAGCTAGAAAATATAAAAATATTTAAGAGGGTGTTAGTTCAATTAGTATAAATCACTACCAGATTTTACGTCTACCGGTTTCAAGACGTACCCGTCTCTTCGTCAGGACCAACGCTACACTTCTATGTTCACAAGACTATACACCACAACCATTGTACTGTTAACCTTTCACCAATATTTATCACATGCGTGTCAATCTTGTCAAAGACTAGCATGCACTTATTTGCCTACAGAACAATAATTAAATAATGTATATACCTACTATAAAATTAATTGAAACCCTATTAAGCCACTTAAAAATGTATCAAATCGTATGTTTTTTTTTTAAGAAACAAGATGAACAATTTTTTTTTTAAATTTACATGTAATTTAATATATAGATATATTATAAATCCATTATTTTAAATTTTCTACTGACAACTATATTTTTGAGATTTAATTTTAAATAAATGTGTCAAACTCGAACGCATATACGGCGACGTATCATATATATTACGATTGCTTCAAAAACGCAGTAGGCAGTGCATGGTTTTTGCATTACTAGTTTTAAAAAAAATAAGCAAATCGTATGAAAAGCAGCTAGCAATGGGCGATAGCTAACCCCAGACACTAATAGCCGCGCAGTGGCCACTAAAGCCTATAGTCAATTGCAGACACCAATGGCCGCGTAGCGGGCACTAATGGCCGCTCGGCAGCCACTTATAATATAGCCTCCCGTAGGGCCTAGCAGCAGGCAGTTGATGATAGTCGACTGCTAAACTGTTAGTGTCCAATTATTGTCAATGCTAATATCAAAAATTATTGTCACATTTTAATGTATCACGGTTACCGAATTTCGAACATTTCACAAACGTATTCGCCTACAAAACGCACCAATTCCGCCGTGAATCAGACCTATCGTATTGAACTAACCTACTTTATTTTTTTCATTCCTTAATGCTTGTCTAGAAGTTAATTGTGGGATATAAAAGCAAAGGCAGCAATGTCCAAAAAATTAAAAAAATTTTCACTGAGGATTACTAATTTAAAATGTACTGAATTATAGATTTTATGTATCTGTCCCTTCCAAAATCGTGTTTCCTATAAATTTATACTATTTTAATGAGACAACGCTAGAACCAACCCACATTTTAACTCTCTTGTACCAAGACTGCATAGGCTAGGTAACACCTACGCCCATATCTCTAATATTTTTAATTCCAGTTTAGCACAATATAAAGATTCGCTACTAAAAGCTCTGCACCCTGCCGTCCTGAATTCATAATGCAATCACAAACAAATTATTATACCTATTTGTTTAACCTCGCATAAACTTCACACCTCCTTTTTCTAAATTACTGATATAATTTAAACAATTGTCTATATTATGTCAATTCTGTAAATTTTTGCTATTCTACTCTTTGGATTTCTTGTAGATTTATATTGTTATGTAAAATGTACTTCTGTGTCGTATATTGAAATAAATAAATAAATAAAAATCTCGAATTCTGTACATCGTAAATTAGTAATCCTCGATGACTGCGTTCATTCATTTTGGATACTGCTGTTTCTGCTTTTATACCCCACAATTGGACAGCTGGACAATGCTATGTTGTCAAACATCCAGGTTGCGGCCATCCAGCGTGCGGTGGACGAAGGTAATAGTTAAGAAAACAGAATAGCGCCGCGTGTGGCAGCATCGAGGGAGTGACAAATGTAATCTGAAGCAGTCGCCACCTCCTCGTCACCTCTTCACATCTCCGCCAGCTCCTGTCAGCCGTCAGTTATCAGCGGCGCGCGCGTGTGGTCCGCGATGCGAGTCGAGTAATATTTTTCAGAGTGTTAGTTAAACTAGTATAAACCGCAACCATAGAATTGTTAACCTTTCACCAAAATATATCACACGCGTGTTAATCTTGTAAAGACTAGCGTGCACTAGCTTGCCTACAGAACGATCAGGAATCTACGAGGGAGAGGGAGTGAGAGAGGGCGGGGTCTAAAGTGGGTGTTACCAAATCACAAAATCATTCTGTAGGCAAGTTAGTGCATGCTAGTCTTTGGCAAGATTAACGCGCATGTGATATATTTTGGTGAAAGGTTAACAATACTATGGTTGTGGTGTATAGTGTTGTGAACATAGTAGTGTAGTGTTGGTTCTGAGGAAGAGACGGGTACATCTCAAAACCGGTAGACCTAAAATCTGTCAGTAATTTGTACTAATTTAACTAACACTCTGTCATAATGTCTCACTACAAAGTTAATGCTTTAAATATTAAAAATATTAATAATAACAAAATGTTATTTATGTTAGTACATAATCACTAAAAATTACATTTTGTCTGCCGTTTTTGAGACGTGACCCGTCTTTTCGTCAGGACAATCACTACACTAGCATGTAAATATAACTACACACCACACCATAGTATTATTTACACACCAACACCTTCACAAAATACTCTTCACACGCCTTTTACTCCAACTAAAGTGCATTTTGGCCTATAGCTAGAGTAACACGCATGTGACGGGTGTATCGTGAAGGTGTTGGTGTATAAATAATACTACGATTGTGGTGTGTAGTGTTGTGACAAAAAAGTAATTCTAATGGTTATATACTAACATAAATAAGAACGAATGAAGTAAGTTTATAGCTTTTTGCGCGGTTCAACCCATCTGGGGCCGGTTGTGTCAACTTGGTTTATAGTAGTAGTTCGTCTAAAGCGTAATTTTTTTACGGAAATTGGTGAATAACGCAAAAAACTATTATTTTAATCATTTAAAGCATAGTTAACTTTTACTTTGTAATATTATTTTTAAAAAAAGACATCTCACGAGACCATTCATTCGTGAAAGGCCCACAATGTGGAGCAATTTTCTTCATTTTCAAAATATAGATAGATTTGTAATTTTTTTTTAAATAGAGAAGCGAACACGGAATACGTGTCACATCGATATTCTTACTATTTTCAAACTAAGCTAAACGCTTGTGCTATGAAAATAGGACTAACTTGCTGGTCTGGTGTGAGGTTCGAATCCACGACCTTTGGATCACGAGGTGAGAGTCCTAACCACAAGACCAACAAGCTTCCCTTTAATTAATTAATTAAATTACTTATTTCGTGTCATTTTCGCAAGATATCCGTATTTAAAATATATGTAATCTGAAGAATAAATTTTAAATGAATTGTCTCCACACAAAAATGTGATAAAAAATGCAAGAGAAGAAACGAGAAAAAAATGTGAAATTCGCTCACTTTGCCGGACGATCGCCTTAGTTAAATTTGGTAAGGAAATATGTGACATTACAAAAGCGACCTACAGTATAAATTTATGGGAATAATTCTTCAAAGAAAACTGCTTTGTCCGAATGAATTAATCATTGCGTTAGTGGGTGTCAAAACATTGAAAACGACAGTCGTAGTGGAAGACCGTCGACTTCGATTACAGAAAAAATATTAGCGCTGTCCGTTCGCTAATTGAAAAAGATCTTTGATAAATCAGAATATTGGGATAGCGGCGGAATATATTTTAAATGTATGCTTAAATAAATGAAGTAGAATTTACTGTCACGGGTGTCCTGTCGTTATACAATAATTATAAGTTGTCGAAATGTCTATTAACTCGACAGGTTCACGTGTTGAAACACAAGGCGACCTGTTGGAATTATTGGAAATTTCCAGGACTCGGGGCAGATAGTTAGTTTTATATAGGGTGTCTCATAGCTAGTAGAAAAAAATTACAGGTGGAATCCTGCCTTGATAATGATTCTAAAATGTTCAAACCACCATGACCTAGTATAAATAGTTATGGAGATATTCAAAATCAAAGTTTTGCATTTTTATTTCAATATTTCCGACTTATTTTTTTCAAAAACTTGAAGAATCATTATAGTAACTTGTATCGATTATAAAAAATCATTCACTTTGAAAAAATATAATAAAATTATAAAAACGTTGCAAAAATTAAAAATTTATTATTTTTACATGATTTTTTTACAAAAACATCCTAATTTTGATATTGTATATCTCCGTGTATATTGATATCAGGTCATGATATTAGTGTACTGATATTCTCGTTAGCCGATTCGTGAACTTTTGCCCATGAAGGATAATTTGCAAACATAGCGGTCTCTGAGTGAGAAATGGTAGAGTTCCAGGAACAGTGCCTTGGGGGAATTCAAATTCACCTGTTGGTGGATCACTTGGAGATTCATTTGATCTAAGTATCTGTGTTGGGTGAGTGACTTTTTACCCGTTTGGAGCCGTTTGGTCAGTCCCGTTTTCTTTGGTTCTGATATGGTCATGTGAGATACTGTCGAGTACTTCCCACGAACCGATGAAGATACCTGTACAATTGCTTGATTTGTTGAATTTATTTTGCATGATAGTTTGTTTTGCGGTCGCGCTTGTGCGCATATTCCCCCAGTGAACCCGAACGGGTTCTCACTTATTATAGAATTGACTTTGTGATTGAGTTTGGTCTATATGATTGTAAGTGCTTATCCCTCACCACACACAAGAATCATAAACCTTTTGCTCAGGTGTATACAGGGTTATTTGGAAAACATTAATAACCTCGCAGGACTATACTCTTGCCTTGATTGTGAGTCGAAAATGTTCAAGCTATCATGACCTTATTTTAATAGTTAAGGAGATATGCGACATCAAAGTTTGCATTTTTTTTCAATATTTCCGACTTATTTTTTGTAGAACGTTGGACTATCATTACAGTAACGTATATCGAGTATGAAAAATTCATTCCCTTAAATACAAGTCAAATAAAAAAATTAAAACCTTCGAATTCCAATTGGAAAACATTCCAATTGGAATTTTTTCAGGGTTTTAATCATTTAATTTTACTTGCGTTGAAATAAATGAATTTTTCGTAATTGATATTAGTTACTGTAATGATAGTCCAACGTTTTACAAAAAATAAGTCAGAAATATTGAAAAAAAATGCAAACTTCGATGTCACATATCTCAATAACTATTGATATTAGGTCATGATAGCTTGAACATTTTCGAATCATAATCAAGGCAGGAGTATAGTCCTGCGAGGTTATAAATGTTTTACAAATAACCCTGTATATACACACAAAAAAAATTGATTCGTAAACATTTTCTATATATGATTGTTTAAAAATAAAAAACGATTGCTTGAATTTTTTCGATTCATTATCAAGGCAGGAATCCAATCCACCAGCAAAGTATTACTGCTCTCTACGAGACACCCTGTCTATTACGAGTTGTATTTTTGTTTCTTGTTCTCGATGACGGTTGACGGAATCGACGGTATTGGGGAATTTGGTAGAACACAGCGCGGAAGGTGGAGGGAAACGCGCGGGGAGAGGAATGATCGGCGAGTGTTGAGATTGTACAAATAGGAAGAGACGTTTAAAGATTCGAAACCGTTTATTTGAGTCCTGTAATGCGGAGGATTAGCCGCGAGCACGTTCGGGAACGCTTCGGGTATTTCGGGATCGGGTGACGGGACAGAGAGCTCCTTGATCGACCCGGGACGTGACATTCCTGGCGTTTCCTGATCGTTTCTCTCGCTTCTCTCCGGGGATGTCGCCGGGGAGCGAGTATTGTTTATCTGTTTACAAACACGGCTTTCGGGACATCGACACGTGTGCCCATAGGTGAATTTTTCCTTAAGCTAGTTTTTACTTGAGGGCGTTGCGGTGTGTCCCGTAAAAACGTCCCGTGAGAAGTCACGGGAAATACTTATAATTAATAAATTGATGGTTTTAGAATTCAATAATCACACATATGGAAATAAAAACACTCGTTTTTGAAGTTATACCTTTTTAATTTTCTGTGACGCGTTTCGCCTTGTGAGGGAATTGTCAATCTAAATATTTTACATTCAACAATTTGTATTTATGAAACGTATTGAAAAGAGATGCTATATAATTTTAAGAATTAATTAAAGTTTTCGTATTTCTGCATGATTGTAAGAAACAATTCTGTACAAACACTAATGGCAGGTAATACGTATAAAGAATTCTTGCCGGAATTAAAACTTTAGACGAACAGAGTGTGACACGTAATCAGCGCGCAGCTAAAGTTACGCGGTTACACAACGGTCTTTATTTTTTAATTTGTTTTTATTTTTTTAATACTATAAGTTATAGTTTATGACACTATTTTACAGCGAAATTATTATTTTTAGTAGATAAAACAAATAAAACTCTATCATAAACCATTTTAATTGTAATATATGATTAATGTTTTCCGATGCCATGTACACATAGGGTAAGTATCTATCCTTTATCTATACGCAGAGAAAAACATTTGATTTAACGAAAAATTTTGATTTAAATAATATTTATTTTCAGTGTCTAAATAGCATTTAAAGTGTAATTATATTTTACTAGCACGGTGGTTTTAAAAATGTCCTTAGGTTTTCACAGCCGCAGCCGTTCAGAATCTCCTGGTTTGAATTTTCTGAGATATTCTGCCGTGTTCTTCAACTTGTGTTATATTAGGTATATATATGTAGATGACAGATAATGATTTAGATGCAACATAAGACATTAAGTTACTACATTTTTAAAGATAAAAAATAGAACTAATATATGTATAATTTTCGACAGTACATAAAACTAATTAATCGTAATATAGCACAAGAAGCAGAACGAATCAACACAAAATAGCTGTATATTTAATTATTACAAGTACGTACTAAAACAAATAAATAACTTTAAATTCGAACTGGACATCAGCAGCAGAACTCTCGAATGGGGAATTTGCACGCAATCGTTTTACAATTTTTTGATAAAAGAAGATATTTTGAAAACTCATGTCCAAAGCCTTTTTTCATCTCAACTCACTTTAGCTTAGCTTTCTAAAAAATCAAACAATATTTTAAGCATAATGTCAATACATAAAACAAATTGAAAAGCATTGAGTTCTTTTTAAATTTTCGTGTGTTCTAAAAATTCATATACATATTTATATTGAGCCACCACCATCGATGAGCAAACTAGAAAATGTGAACTGTTTCTAAACAGTATTAATTAAAAATTAATTAAATATATAAAAATAACTTGGATAAACACCACTCATATTTATTGTCGATTCCGATCAGGTTTCGCTACGACCGTAGCTTCTTCAAGGAGAATCTTAACTCAACCTCCCTTAAAATTCTCCCTGAAGAAGCTACGGTCGTAGCTAAACCTGTTCGGAATCGACAATAACAGAAAATATATAATACAATACATCAGAAATACAATACATCAGAAAAGAACAACACATCACCCCTGACGATGGGCCCTGCAATGACAAGGAAACTTGGGCCAGAAAAGTCGTAGAAACACGACAGAATATCCCAGAAAAGTAAAACCAAAAGAACGTGGTTTTAGCTATAAAAAAATTGCCCTTTGGAGTGACTGGCCGCTCAAAATACTCTGAAGCGAGAATGCTTTAAAAGTTATTTGTATTTATTATGACGTGCTCATTATTTTTCATATTTCGTTTCGCACTTTTATTTTGTTTATGTTTATTTTTTTGTTTATTGTTCATTTTTCCATCTCACTATTGGTTAGGTTAGCGTTTTAGGATTTGAAATTATATTGTTACAGGAGTAGTTCGTAATTGAGTTCCAGTTAATATAATTGTGGGGTATAAAATCCAGTGTGGGTGGGGGTGGGGTCGTGATCCAAAGGTCGCGGGTTCGAACCTCACTACCACCAGACCAGCAAGTTAGTTCTATTTTTATAGCACAAGCGTTTAGCTATAATAGTAAGAATATTGATGTGACACGTGTTCCGTGTTGGCATCTCTATTTAAAAAAAAAGCAGCAATATCCAAAAAAAAATTAATGCAGTTATCAAAGATGACTTCTTTATAATGTACTGAATTCGAGGTTTTAAAAAATAAGCTATAAATTAATTGGAAACATGATTTTGCAAGGGATAGATATATAAAATCTAGAATTCAATACATTTTAAATTAATAATCCTATGTGACTGCATTCAAAACATTTTTTTAATTTTTTGGATATTGCTGTCTTTGCTTTTTTTTTTTTTTTTTTTATTTATTTAAAAATCCTTGTTTACAAATAAGATACTTAATACTAATTTAACAATAGAACATAAGATAATTTACACATTTTTTTGTTTTGTTTAATTTGTGGATTATGCCACTCTACTAGGCTAGGCCTGTCCCAGAGTGGCGTTATAGCACACAATTATAATTTTTTTTCGAGTTCGTCAGTAGTATTTATTTTCATAAGGTAGTTATTATGTATCTATAGAGTATCAAGTGGAATGTTAGTGAAAGTTGAGTTAGTCATAAGTCCAAGTGTAAATATGTGTAGAATAATTGTTTAATGTAAAAAGGGTTAAAGTTTTGTTTAAGATTATTTTTTTTGTTTTCCTTAATTAATTAATTAATTTATATAGGTATATATTTTTATTTAAAGACATTATTACGCAATTACAGTAAGTAAATTTTCAGTTGCTGTTCTACCTTTGGAGGTAAGCCAGTTGTTTGCTAAAGCTTTTATTTTATTAATTGAGTATATTCTGATTTCCGGGAAGTCTGTTTTAAATCTGTTAAATATTTTAGGCCCTATGTATGAGTAATTTTTCTGTCCATGTGTTGTCTTAGTTTTTGGTATTTCGTCAAGGTTTCGTAATGCTTGTCTAGTATTATGTGAATGCGAGTTACTGGTTGCTGTTAGGTGGTTTGTGTTTTTAATGTAGAAGATGAGGGTAGACTTAACGAACAGCTGTCTAACGTCCAGTACATTAAATTCTCTGAATAGTCTGTCTGATTGGTATGTGAATGGTTTCTTATTAATGACTCGGAGCAAGGTTTTTTGTGCCGTTATAGCTGGTTTTAATGTGGTTTTGTAAGTACCTCCCCAACTTGGAATCGCATAGTTCAAAAATGACTGGGCAAGAGCATAATAGATAGTTTTGAGTTGCTGTTTATTAAAAATATTACGTATGGATTTAAAAAGGTAAATGAGTTTTAAAAGTTTTCCCGATAATAGTTCAATGTGAAGTTTCCAGTTTAGGTGCCTGTCTATTATGATTCCCAAGTATTTCACACTATCTGCATTTTCCAAGGGGGTGCAATCACAGTTTTGGTGTTGGCAATCATGCATAGTCAATTTTAAATCGCTAGATGGCTGCCCTCTTTTATCTATGCTTTTATACCCCACAATTCAAGATTTTGTTGTATTATTGAAATTGTGAAAACTCCATACAAATAAATAAATAGACCGAGAATGTGCATTAGGCATTGTAATACTCACAGTCCTCCTTCCACCCCTTGTCTACCCCCAGAAGAGTAATAATCCACTTTCTTACGAATATATTATCATTATATTGCCCTCACAACACTGCTTACCTGTGAAATAATTTCTCCAGTGCACTGCCTCCATCGAACTCTCGTCTCGTAGCACTGTACACCAGCCCCGTGCACTAACGCGCAGTCTTCTTCCAGGTAAACGAGGCATTCGAAGTGCTGAAGAAACGAACTTGCTCCAACCCCAACCAGAGGCTGCCCAAGGTGGAGATACTGAGGAATGCCATAGAGTACATAGAGGGCCTGGAAGAGGTCCTCCACGGAGCCCAGCAGAGTACCGGAGGACCTAAGGGAATCCAGAACACGAACAAATATCTGGTGAGTCGCTTTTGAAGATAATCAACATTTTATTCTGCTTCCACTTTAGCAGTCTCGCGGGTCTCCGAGCTACAGAGAGCCATCCATCGCTTCTGGCTCCAGTCTGCTCCCCTTGGCACCCCTCGGACGTGTCACCGTCGCCGTGTAAGCCACCCATCTGCGTCACGGTCGTCTCCTCGATCCTGATTCCCCGATCTCCCTCATTTTCCTCATAAAAAACTAACCCGTAAAAACCAAGTTTTTATTATACTCCCTTTCACATTGAAACAGGTTTTGCGCCTACTCCGGGCGTCGGGCTCGAAAATTAAACAATATAAAAATTCAAAATTATACTATAATTATTAAATTTTTTAAACGAAAATTTGCCAGATCATTTTTATCGTCGCCACAAGTATTCCTGTAAAGTTTCAGTTCGATTGGATCACGGGAAAAGGGTTAAAAATCGATCCGAAGTTTTTTCGACAGACAAGCCGACAAGCAGTCAAGCAAACAAGCAGACGCTACGAGTTGAAAAGGGAGTAATAAATAGTAAATTATGCCAATTATAACTTTCCACTGATGATTGTTAATGATATTAGCAAAGTGTGATAATATGAGATAATTTATGGTTTCAAAATATGCTGAGGAGGACGGAGTGGGACGTAGGATTAGGATAAAGGAACGAAGGATGTAAGAAGTATACGGGAACATAAATTGAGTGAACTAGTTTGGGTGCGGTTGTGAAATTAATTTTCGTTTTATATCTCGAATGGTCAAATTAAAAATATCAATGTTGATGTAAATAAAATGAGTTTTTGGATATGTAAATGAATGCGTTTCGTTTAGAGTTGGTCTTGCAAAGACGGAGATGAAAAGTAGGTGACTGTCTGCTGTTTCGATTCGGGTTGTTCCTATTATTATTAGGTACCGATATCCGAGAAAGAACTACACGAAGCTTCGAGCAAAGTTGGTCTTAAGATGAACATTAATTTTGAAAATTTTGAGTCCAGAGAACAAAGTCATCACATCACAATCAATGGTAATAATATTGAAATAGTAGATGAATATATATACCTGGGACACAAGATAAAAATGAATACAGAACAGCAGAATTGCCAAGACAAATAGGAATGAGCTGGGCTGCTTTTGGCAAACTCAAACATATCTTCGAGAACAAAGAGATCCCAATTAGCCTTTGAATCGTGCATACTGCCAGTGATGACGTATGGATTGGAGACTATGGCCCTTACAAAGAAAAGTGTAGAAAAGCTCAAATGCACGCGACGATCCATGGAGAGATCCATGCTTGGATTAAGCCTAAGAGATAGAATGAGAAACGACGAAATTAGGCGCAGAACTAGAGTAGTGGATATCATGGATCGTGTAGCGAAGCTAAAATGGCAATGGGCAGGACACGTTGCAAGACAGGATACTACAAGATGGCCTTCCAGAGTTCTGAAAAGGAGATCTTGGGAAAATAAAAGAGGCATCGGAAGACCTCAAAAGAGATGGGCCGATGATATTGTCGCTGTGAGGGGAAAGAAATGGCTACAATTAGCCAACAACAGGGAATAATGGAAAAATAAGGAAGAGGCCTATATCCAGCAGTGGAAAGACGAAGGCTGATGAAGAAGAAGAAGAAAGATATCCTATTGGGACGTAAATCTCACGCGATTTTCTTTACCCGATATCCTTATTTTCGAAGACTCGCACTAAAGTTAGAGACCATATTATGTAGAATGATGGGATGTCTCAGTGTGGTGTACATTTTAAAGATTATTTATTATTCCGAATCATCCGGATTTTGTTCTATGGCGGTCTGCATAATAGCAGTTGAAAATTTCCTTGTCAGGTACCTTGTCAGTAGACAATATTAAATGACGGAGGCGGGGAGACAGACACCGCGGTCGGCGGCGAGATCGTTTTGAAGTTCCCGAAGACGCGATATTTCCGCTCGAATCTAAGCGTCCAAAATAAAACATTTAATAGCCAATTAGCGGCGGACAAGTCGCGCACCGGCCGCCATTTTTATGTTCGGTGTTTAAAAATTGAAAAATATATTTTATAACGTGTCGCCCGAGAGCCGGGCATAAATCTCGCCGCGTCACTTTTTGGGTAGGAAATATATTTATTTGTTTTTACTAACCCCTTTTTCAAACGAATGACTTTATTTTTGAAACCGATAAATTCAACACGGTCCGACTATGTTTTTGATTTATTCATTCGCGTGTTATAAATATATCGACGCGCGAGCACGTTCATCCGCACCTTTGATAAATGGGGAGGAGTATCTGGTCGATATCTTAATCTATTTAAAAAAGCATTATTCATTTTTTACCTCAATAATATTACGGCTCGTTTGTCAGGGGCGCAGCGCGGATTTGGGGCCATTCAAGTATTACGCGGGGCACCAAGGGTCGGAGCTTTGCTTACTTTTGATGATGTGGGGGACGGGGGGTGTGGATGGTGATTACGTCAGCAAAATTTAGTTATTAATTATTAATATTAATTTAGGCAACCCTACTTACCTATAGGTACTCGAAAGCGAAAAGCGTATTCGGGGATTCCCCAAAACAATTAAACAATTGATATGCTCGCTCGCTCTCACGTGATGTTTTATGGTTACTATACAAAGAACCAAAGTAGGGAAATTACTGGGCGCGCTATTCGTATTTATCTATTTTTCATATTTTTTTGTAAAATTTAGTATATACTGATTTAAACACATAATGGCAACCCTGCTTGTATACAAAATATAAATACCAAATAAAAAATATATACCGATGATTAGGTAAGCGTAGGAGGGGGAGTTAGAGTTACTTTACTGACAAGGGGGAGGGGGGGTTAAAAATGACTAAAATTCTGATGACGTAATACTTGAATAACCCCTTTGTGAAAACGGGAGTGTGAGGAAAATTCTCTTTATGAACTTTAACCCATGACCGAAACCGATGCTAATAGAAGTTGCGAAAATCGCATTGCACCGCTTATGCGCCTTTTTCTTCGTCCTTGTTATCACCAACTACGCCTCTTTCCATTGAACATAGACAATCGAATTAGTATGTGTAAGCCGTGCGTACAAGGCACGTTGTTACGTTGTGTCGGTGTTTATACCTGTACACACCGACACAATGAAATAATTAATAAGAGCATTCTCTTACAACAATTTAAAGATACAAAACTAAACAATAGAACCCCGGCATATAACACGAGAGGCAGTAAAATGCTAAATAGAAATATACCAACTTTTGGCCAAAAAAGCCATATCTATTTTGCGACAAAACTCTACAATATCCTTCCTCCAACCTTCAAAAATATTGAAAAGATCGAAGACTTCAGATAAAAGCATGTCGAAATCAAGTCGATGCAGATAAATTAAAAGGAGTATTAAAACAACGTAGAAATTTAAAAATAAACAGGTATAAACTAGTCCGCCTCAGCACAAGAAACCCTAGTGAGGAGGACTAAGAACACAAATATCAACAATAATATTGTACATACATACTATTATATTAAATATGTTAAATTGTATCTGAATAGAACCTAATAAAAAAATAATTTAAAATGTGCATCGTACGCACGGCTTACACATACTAATTCGATTTCTTTTTAAATGGAAATACCTATACCGTGAGTGAAGTAAAACCGCTTATAAATACATATAACAAATAACATTGAAAATCTACAACTTCTCCCGAATCAAGTAGTGAAGACTTGTGAGAATTTTGGGTTAGAACTTAATACAACTTAAACAAAACACACGCTATATCCAGACCGCATTCAAAAAAATGTGCGCAAAAAATATGTGTGTTGTTGCGATGCAAAAAATGAACACAAACTAAGTTTTTCTAGTAAGTAAGTAACCTTTTTTAAACTAAAATATATATATATATATTTGGAATATCATATTGAGGCTTGTAATACGGGCTTGCTAACCAACCTTCCCCCGCTTTCTTCTTACCGGACAAAGCTAACGAATGGTCTTTTGATTGTGATCGACCTATAGTATGCAAAAAAAAATTTTCATACTGGCGTGTATTTTGAGGCGTGTATCAAAAAAGGCGGTTTGTGGACAAACCGCGCCCGCAGTTCGGCCCTGGAATTACGAATCACCGCGTAACCTTACTATTTTTTAGATTCTCTTTTTAAATGTGAAATGATTCGTGAAATTCAGACGTCCTCCCGCGAGCGGCGGCGGCCGCGTGGTGTGCGCCGTGTTTTGTCCGCGGCTGCTGGCGGGTCATTTGTCTCCGCTTCAGTCTCGCCGCTTTCTTCTGATCGCTGATGAGTCGCTGTTACTAACTTGTCTTACTTCAAGTAGGGGCAGATGAGGAACTACCCCGACCTATTCCCGCGGCCACGGGGATTAGAGACAGCCTAAGGTCGGCCGCACTTTGGATACGAATTATTACGTACGTATTAGTACGATTATTTTCCTACGTATGGAGCGCGCACATTGATTGCGTCTTGCGTCGGTCACGATCAGTTACTTTTCGCATTTCTCCAATAACGTTTGTGCCGAATGAATAATCTGTATCTTCTGGAAAACTATTATGGCAGACATAAATAATTGCAAATTTCATGACTATCTATCTAATAGATTCGCGAATGCTGGGGAGAATCGAAGTGCAACGAGAGCTCGTAACATCGGAGAAACATTAAAAAGATTTTTTGTTCGAAGTACATAATTCTCCGCCATGATCTGCGCTGATGGTCACGTAGTTGAATCACTTTGGTCCCACAAACATTTGTGGTAATGTTGACGAAATTTTCAATACCCATCGTGCGACATCGCAAAAATTTCTGAACAAATCCGGATCGTGTCGGACGTCGCATCTATACATGCGTATACGCACTACTAAATCGTGTACAGTCTGCGATGTTCAATACTACTTGGAAGGTCAGGAATGTACTTGCGTATTCGTACGTATACGTACTACTCAATTTCGTACGAAAACCCATCCACTGTGCGGCCGGCGTAAAGCCTGAGCCCGGTCGTGGATAAAATAATTAAAATCACACCGCCACAGCTGTCTTTACACAATCCGTACCTATATATAAAAAGGTAAAGTTTGTAAGATTGGAGACAATCTCCGAAACTACTCATCCGATTTCAAAAATTCCAATATTTATAATGGATTAAGTTAAGATTCTAACACTAACCACTATGCTAATAATGTTTTTTGTTTAATTTTGTCATTCCCATTTAAAAGTACATACGTATATGGATATCGCCTCTGGTGAACGAAATTTCTATATTATTTGATTAAAGTATGAAACAAAATTATTTTTATGTATACCTACATATATGACACTCTTGCAAATTATTAACAAACACACTTAAGTACCTATGCCTGAAAATTATTTTAATTTTCACTTATTCGTTTGATCAGTTTATATTCGCAATATTTATGTCAACATTGTGTAAAGTGATCACTTAAGCCAGCCATAGGATAGGTCATGAGCCCTATAAAAACCCAAAAACTTCCATGCCTACTTTCCCATATAAATAGCTTCGTCACTTTAAACGTCTATAATCGGCCGTATTCTGATGATAGCAATATTGTTATTTGTGTATCTTGACAGATATTGTATAACATTGTAATGCCGTCAATGTTGACGTTTTAAATTTCACAGGTTTGAAATTAGTGAATTCAATCAATCAGAACGCGTATTTATTTATTCACAATTGGTGAATAACTTAACATTCTTTTACGTTTTAGGGTTTTCTGATTGATTGAATTCATTGATTTCAAACCTGTCAAACATAAAACGTCAACTTTGACGGCATTACAATGCTATAGAATAACAGTGAAGATACATAGCAATAGTGCTATTTTGAAAATACGGCGAAATATATCTTGATTAACGATCAATTATAGTTAGCTTTGCAGACTTAGAGCTACAATTGTAAAGGAAATGGAATACGACTTTCGGTAGATATTATTCTGATTCCATGAAGCATCTCAAATCTCCAGCTAGGTGTTAACTTGAAATCGACAATAAATCAATAATGACTCAAATAAATACCTGGGAATTGACTTGTTAGTTATAAGTTATTAGTGAGCTTCCAAGTGTAGTAGGAGGGCAGATTAACGTGGCTGTCACTACAACAGGGTGCTCATGAGACGTTGCGCGTAACAAGAAAAAAGGTAACAAGGTAAAACTCGCAAACCGCATTATTAAAATCAGTTCTGAATATAAACACTCATATTTTTTCCATCTCTATTCCAGGTAACAATCAGTAAGTGAATGTTCTGTGTATATTTATAGTTATTTAGTGGTAAAACCCATAATTTGTACATTTTAAATAATTTTAATATCACATGTTAAATGGTTATGTAAAAAATTAATTGATTATAAAAAAGTGTAAAATGAATGTTTAAACCTCAGTAGGTATCTCAAAACTACTCCAATGTCACTTAGTTAGTTTTACACATTAAGGGACGATAAAACGTAACATAAGACCAATTATGACATACCGTTATTGAAAATGGGTCCGCACAAGGTGAGAATCCTTATCACAGGTGTGTGATTAGTGCTAATGGTAAAAGTAACAGAAACGGACTGTTTGATTAATGAAAGCGCATGTGCCACAAGCTTGGGAGATAGAATTACAAATGTTGAAATTAAGCACAGAACTAGAGTAGTGGACATCATGTATCATGTAGCGAAGCTAAATCGGCAACGGGCAGGGCATGTTGCAAGGCGAGATATTACAAGATTCTGAGTTCTGAAATGGAGACCTTAGGGAAAAAAAGAGGCGTCGGGAAACCTCTAAAGAGATGGACCGACAATAAGGCCGCTACGGGGGAGAAGAAATGGCCACGACTAGCAAATAACAAAGAAGGGTGGAAAGGTATGGAAGAGGCCTATATCTAGCAGCGGAGAGATGAAAGCTGAGGAAAAGAAGAAGGAAGATCAAGATTTGCTTTTTGCTATATCTGATCAAAAATCGGCCATTATTAGAAATCGTTGGGACAGAATGAAGAACTCCCGTATTAAGAAACCGAGTGCCAAACAGAGGACACTGTTAGGCGGGGAAGACAGCGAAAACGATTTTAGCACAAATGGAAAGGATAGAAGATCCAATGTTAACCCACACACCGTGGAAGATCCTCGGCCTCATGGAAGGCCATCTGGAGCTCATGTCCCGAAAAAGACGCGGGAAAAATAAAGTAATCATCTTTATGGAATGTTTAAGGATATACTCGGTCTACAGAGAATTATGAAAGACTCCATATAAAACTGAATATTTTATTGTGCCAGTTCAAAATAACATATAGTATTGACTATTGACGATTTACCTACCTATTTACGACCTGATGTAATCACGACAGAACTATAATAGAAACAAACGGAAAGCAACTAGAAAGTACTGCAGTTGGTAGTGGTATTTAATTCCTTTCTGGGTTTCAATTCGTGGGATTGGATTGCAGCAAACAGCTAGGAGGCATAATTCATATCTCGGTACACTTGCTCGAGATATTCACGGCGAGGACGCCCTCTGGCAATCTTTCCCTCTACCATTTCCTCCAGAATAGTTTTGAGCAGATTATCATTTCGTAAAATATGCCCCATCCATTTTGCACGCCTTTTCGAGATGGAATTCATCATGTGCGTGGTTTAATCGATCCTGCTGAGAACCTCTTCATTCGTAATGTGGTCTCCAGGAAATTCCCAGGGCATGTCCGTAGGTTCACATCTCGAAGGCTTCTAATCGTTTTTTTCTCTGTCACCAATGCACCATGTCTCACATCCATTCAGGAAAATACTCCATACAAAAGTTTTTATTAATTGCATGCGGAGCAATATTTAATTATGGATGATTTACTATAAAAGCGGCGTCGGAGCCGATCGGAGTATCGAGTATTCCTGAAAGCAAAACGTGTCTGAAATTTAAAGCGACCAAGTTGCGCAAGATCGGCTTGTTCCGAAATACATCTCGGCTCAAATCTACGGCTTAAAGAATTCGAAATTGAGATCGTTAGAATAGTCGTCCACCATCCTTTCCATTATGATCTGGCTCCATCCGCGAGCGGGGAGACCAACTTTATTTCCCACTAGAAAATAATTTATCTGACAAATTCTAAAATAGACTTCCCTCGGCGGCCGGCGCATAAATCAGGCCTATCAGATCCCAGCTGCCGCAGGGTGGGAATAGTCCTCGCGACTGCTCCTAGCCCGGGACCTGCTCCGTCCATTAATTCTGTTAGTCACATATCTATTCTTCATATCTATTCACTTTCTGCGCAGCTCGCAGCTCCAACAGGAGAGCCAGCAGCTTCTTCTGTCTGGTCTGTCGTCTTGCAGGAGATATCACCGAAAAACTGAAGGAACGTCCCAGGAATGTCGAAAACTGTATCTAGAAGCTTTTGATCGCTACCACGGCACGCGGATCGGGATTAGGAGAGAAATATTTTCCTTCCCAATCTCCGCCCATAATGATTAATCCCCTGACACCCGAGATACACTAGGCTAAAGCTAACTACGTCCACAGCTGACAACTTGTACTTACAGCGTTGTCCTAGTACGTCGAGTGCCGGATTCAATTTTCAATTCTCCCGGCTTCGTCGAATCCGGAACAGATCGATCTGTCGCTTTTGAAAGGCTGATGTGTACTGCCGGATTCGGATATCACACGAAAAATGGAACGTCAGTTCTCAAAAGAAAAAGACACCGGCACACACGCTTTCCAACTGTCACTGGGCGGATTTTTCAAAAGTTTAAATCCTGGATAGCGGTTAGCGCAGAATACGTCGGATGTCAGTTTCGACCAATCAAAATTATTTCGCGCCCGGCGGTCACGAATCAGCTTTAGTTGCGACAAAATTGAAATTATAATGACCATTGCTTTCCGAGGGGTTCTAAGCGTTCACCTCCAGCATTTCAGTTTAAAAGCGTTAAGTTTCCTTTTCTGACTACATATCTATATAGTTTTCTTCTTCTCGCGTTGTATTCATTCAAGGGACTACCATATTTATTTGTTGGTTGTTATTGACTATAGTTAATTTGATTCGCCCAGCCCGGAAAAACTCTACAGGACAGTATTTCAAGAGCCACGACGATCTCCTTCTTCCAGGGGCCTCCATTTCCTGCGATATTTTCTTGCATTATTCATTGCACGTCCGAGATATTGAAAATTTGCATACTTCTTTTTCTTTATTTATAATTACTATTAAAATTTTATTCGTAATCCGTAAACATTTCAAATATAATTAAGCTGGTAATCATACCTCTATATTTTTTTAAGTTACTTAAATCTATGTATATGTACTAATTAGTAATTAGTTCATGAGAAATGAAAAAAGATTACAGATGTCCCTAGCACAGTCCGTTTTAATAAACGAAAGATTCTCAGATTTAAACATATATAGAACTCTCAACGTTTGGTAATGTGTAGAAGTTCTTACGATGGAATTGGTGAACGTTGCATTGTGTAAAGTGATCACCGAAGCCAGCTCATACAGGTTGTAAGCCCTGGTCCATCGTATAAAAAGACTTTCACAAACGTTTCTCATATTCATAGCTTTGTCTCTGTGAGGCTTCCATAATTTATCTTAATTAATTAATTAATCATCCCTCTGGGGACAAAATCCAGAAACTGTTTTCTTAGAATATACTTGCATTTAAAATTATCATTTGAAATATAATAAATAATATTACATTTTTAAAAATTAAAAATGTTTAGATGGCGGCGAGATAAACACTAAATTATATAATGCGAAAAACGCGAGAGGTTCTCGATCGAAAGCATTTCATGTAACAAAAACTGCCAAATTAACTAAATGAATTCTATATGTATAAATGTCTACATTTGATAATTAATTTCAATACATTCATTATCCTAAAGAAGGGAGCATCGCTCCCGAAACATGTTGAATTTTTTTTTAAACAAAATTTAAATGTAGGTAGTTAAAACAAAATTTTCATTATTTTATTTATAAAATGATGCCACAAAGTGAATTTGAAAAAATTGAAGAAATAAACATTGTAGAAATCATTTAACGAGATAAAAAACATAATATGTCCACATAAAAATTGAACATCTAAAACAAACCAAATTTTGTAAATGTTAAATACGAACAAGATTTTTATTAAAAACTACTATGTTAATCGCGTAGTACGAGGGCAGACTTAAAATTCGCAGGTAATAATTTATCACTGTTAATATAATTTAAAATTTGTGTTGCCACTAGAAATATCTGACATCACTTGGAATTTTCGTTCACTTCTTCTTCAACTGTTTAAGAACGGGGTGTTTGACATTTATGTAGAAATTGTACTCCATGCTTTAATAGTTGTTGGTGTCGATGGTGGTCGTCACCGATGAAGAGAGTGATGAGGAAGAAAGATGCGTGCGGGTGTGGTGTAACGTGTACAGAGCATGTAAGGCATAACAGGTATGCGGTTGATAATCACACTAGATTATTACCGATGCACGATTTACAGAAATGCGACATAAATATAATATTTAACTTAATTAATATCAATAGAGGGAGAATACTTTGTTAAAAACACTATTTAATGCATAAAAATATGTTTCGGTTCAATGATCCCTTCATCAGTATACAACATTCAGGATACAGGTAATAAAATTAAAATTGGAAGACGACATAAACAAAAACAACTACAAAAAATGTGATTAAAAATTATTATATTCTCTATATTAATAAATTAAATCAATAATGTTACCACAAAGCCATTTTGCTGTCATTGAAGGAGATAATAGTTCCAATTTAGTTAAGATAATAAAGCTAAACGCGTGTTGACAGTCGAACGTTCGAAGGAGGAATGGTATTGAACGCGGGCGAAAGGTACTCGAGACCGCCCAAGCGCATCCTTTATGCATCACAAATGGGCAGTCAACTTCAAAGACGAGCGGCGGGATTTAAGGGAGGACTCTTGCGGTGAAAAGTTACCAACCGCGGTGATTTCAAATGCCTAGAAATTAGGGGATGCTTTTGTATTGATTACGAATCGCAGAATTACTGTTACAAATTAATGTTATTCATCCTTGGAGTTGCACTTGTTGAAGTTCCGTTCGGGGGTAGGCAAGGAACTTGTAAGACCTCGCATTGAACCTCGTGGGAGTAGGGACTTGGCTGTATTTGGGTTACCCTTACAACTTGTTGGCTAAATTATTGGTTATGGATGAGAAATGGATCTTCTACTACCAGCCAATAATCGAAACAGTGGCGACACAGCGGTTTACCACCTTCAAAAATTTTAAAATGAATTTAATCACAGGTGAGGTGGTGGCATATTTTTTCTGGGTTTTCTTTAAAAATGAATAATGATAAAAACAAATTAACAGTACAATACGCTAGCTTCATAACCGAAATGAGAGAAGAAATTAAGAAGAAAATACCGACTCTCAAAATGTTTTAAGATGAGCCGGTTCGTACGAAGGCAGCGCTGCGAGCCATTGGCCTTCTTCATCTCGACGCTGTACTTCCACCGCCATAGAAAGAAGCTGTCATAGCAGTTGTGGATCTTGTGTTTTAAGGGCTCTGCTCGTTGCAGATCTTATCTACTCTCGCTTTGCAGTGTACATACTTATGTACATCTCCGGCCCACATCAGCTTTCGGGTTTTCACTTTTCTCAGGGTATCTGTGGCGGAATATCGTTCCGAGAGTTTAAGGTTCTTTCCATACTCTAGTGTTATTCCAGCCTGCTAATTTTCAGTCTATCCTCGTGAGAATTGAAGTATTTTTGGTATATACTCGTAGGGTTACGGGGTGGCCATTAGCCACATTTTTTACATTACAAGCATCCCCACAGATGCGATCCTTTGTCATCGATCACTCGCTAGAGAAATGGTATTCCGTCCATCCGCAACCTCTGAAAGCGCAGCACCGCGCAGAAAGTGAATGGACCGACCATCAGCTACCCACCCGGGCACTGGGAGCGCTGTTGGCCGCGCGCCAAGGTTCGAGCCCTGCGGCGTGCGGCGCGCTGCACGCTTTTGTTTTTCTTTATTCAATCAGAATAGAATTTATCGCATTCTCCGGATGTGAAGACAATACCGCTCGCGACTCGCAACTTGATCCCCCCATTCCTGATCGCCATTCACGATGTCTCACATCGGAGATTTGATAATACTGGACCAAAATAAAGTTTTGGCGAATTTTCCGAACCATATATAGTGCGATTCATGTACTTGGGCCTTGAAATATCAAGCGGTAGTGAAGTAAGAGAACAAGCAAATAAAACTGCTATTGTAGCGGGATTCTCGAGTACTATTGTGTGGATAAATACCTACCTACACACGTGTTGATGGAGACTAAAATGAAAACATATAAAACCTGTATAAGAACGATCGTGACAAATATGATATTGAAACAAAAGCCGACACAACGAGAACGAAGAATTTCAAGAACCACCGAAATGAAAACTCTCCGACCCATCGCGAGTGTAACCATCAGATATAGTGTACGAAGCTCCGGAATTCGGAACATCCGCGATGTCGAAGATGTCGTGCGATGGGGAAGAAGTAGAAACAGATACTGGAGAGACCACGTGGACGGAGAGAATTCTGCAAGAGTGGTAGGAATAGAGAAGAACGAGATACCTGCAGGCACTAGACCTCCAGGAAAAGATGGAGGGACAGCTGGTCCTCCAGTATCCCAGGAGCAAGAGCCGAGAAACAACTGGACATAGTCCTAACACAAGCAGAAGAAGAAGATTTTCTAAGGGTGTTGTGAATAAATGTAGATGTGTCAACTACATCTAACGACACATGTAAACGGGTGACATTTCTCTCAGATTCTTCTCAAAAACGCATAAAGGATAGTATAAAGCTGAGCGCGAAGCGAGTTAAAAATTAATTGCCGCACCTATTGTGTTCGCAGAATACAATGACGCAACCACACAAATCTCTGAGATCAAAGTCTCATCCGTGGACACACGCCATAAGAATATAATAGAAGAACTGTTGTTCTTAAAATATTTAAAACACTCTTCACTTCTACCTCTTCCTAGTAATCAGGGGTGGCAACACACTCATAAAATAGATAACTTTGTGATAAATACTTTAGATGTAAACTTCAGTGGGAATCATTGACGCCATCCTGCCTGCTGGACCAATGTTGGCGCAAGATGTCTTCCACCAATGTTTGTCATTGCATATTCAGCTTTCGTTGACTGTACAATATCCCCTTCGACCATATCTACATTCGATGAGTGCAGAGTTTAAATATTTGCATGGAAATAATTTCTTAAATACAGTATTTACAAAAAACTCAAACCATTGACGGTACGAAGGAACCAACTATTTTGAGGGAAAAGGAAATTCTACAAACCAATACACGATATCGCGGTGAATTATTTATATTAGGATGACTAACACTCATCTCAAGGGTATTTTACGCATATAACTTTTTTCGACAAACAACTTACTGGTTAAAGAACTTATGTACTATTACTTACAAACTTCACATGATAAAAATGGATTTAACACTTAAAACTATATTTAAGATGGCCAGGAAAAATGAGGTTTTCTGCGGACTGTAGGTATACCTACCTATTTGGATATTATGTACTATCGTAACGGTCTGATATTTCAAGTTTTTATATGATTGTCTAAATAGGTGCATATCTATATTATATATATATATATATATATATCTATATATCTATATATATATATATATATATGATATATATATATCTATCTATATATATATATATATAAATAAATATAACGCTATATATATAATAAAGTTAGTGTGCCGTTTAGTAAACTCTGAGATGAACGAATCAATTTGTCAATTTTTCATATTAATAATGGAGATATACTTAAAAAATATTGACGTTCATCTGGAAAGTCTGCCTAGTAATTATTTAAAATATTTTTTATAAATCTAGTCTGTGCAATTATTTTTTTTAAAACTGAATTTTAATTAATTTATTTCCTGTTCGGGAGATGCGCGTAGATACCAATATAATAGTCTAAACGATAAACAAAATGGTTGCTTCGGTTGGGATGCTTCTGCAAATGGATCTAATGTGGCACAAATGATAGAAAGCAGAACTGATTGTGTTGTTTATTTGTTTACCTACTAAGGCCCGGTTGTTTCAAGTTCGATCAAAGTAAGCGGTCGATAAAAGCATAGATTTTTACGAAAACGGATCGTCTGATTGGTGGAGAACGTAAAATTTCAGTTTAAACTCTACGCTTACTTTGATCGAATTTGAAACAACCGGGCCTAAGAGACAGACTAGAATCCAATAAGACTCCAGGTAGTTTGACAGTACTTGGGAATTGGTTACCCGGTTTTGAGAATTATATCAGTATTTAAAATTAAAAGTGGGAGTTTTTTTAACAGATGTTGGCATCTTCGGATAGCTGTCCAAAAGAACTTATATTTTTAAGTTTTAATTTACTCAATAACATCCAAATGTTTGCGTAATTTAGGCACTGAATGAAATGTTATTTTAGTATATTTGTATCGTCTGGAGAATAATGGAAGTACAGTTGTCAGTCATCGGCGTAACAGTGAGCTAGCATCTCATTTTATTTCAACTGAATAATCCATAAAAAATATGGGGTTTGTTTACCTAATGGCATATGATGGCCAGTTTAAAAAAAATTCATTTTAATCGGTTTTAAGGTTAGGTTGATTTCTGCTCTACGAAACTAGTCGTGTCATTTTAAAAATATATAGTTGAATAAAGTTCATGTTAAGTGAGAGTTCTGCCGCAATGTGAGCCGGAGTTACACTAAGCGCATCTTCCGCCGCGTCTTTTCTGTCGCGAAACGCCGCTACGTTTCTTTCCTTACAATACTCACTTATCAAAAACACTAGGCGGATGATCGGTCGATCAAATTGCTTTGCCGAAATGACGCGACGAAAAAGACGCGGCGGGTCATCCGCTTAGTGTGGCGCCGGCCTCAGGTATTTTGTTCAATAATTTGTAATTTAATAATAATGTCACCACAAAGTTCAAGCCTTCATACAGAAGAAGAAAAAATATTCTTCGAACAGTTAATATGTGCGAGTTCGGCAAAAAAGGCTAAAGTGTACAAAAAGTTGACAATTAAATATCGATTAATATGCTTAAATATATATTTTTTACAAATGTGCTTAAAAAATCGAGTGATACCTAATTATATTAATTTAAAGTTTAAAACATCTTCATATACGGCGAAGAAAGCAAAAGTGTTTTGGTTAAAAGAGGATTTACAAAATGTTTTTAAGAAACGGAACGTCATTAAACTTCAACTCAAATTCCTACATATGGAATTAGCAAGTGCATTACATCCAATAGAATGGGACTTATTTGATGATCAGGTTAGACTCATTGCAAGTATAAAAGCATACAAAAAGAAAATAGACTTAGATAAAAAAATTAAAAATTTGTGCCATAATTATAACTCAAAAGAAATTGTAGAAGTGCCAAAATGTGAAAATAATCAGAATAAATTTCATAATCGAGTGATAAACTTATCTAATCATGAGTTTGCGGAGGAAGAGTTAAAATTATTAAATAAAGGACTTAATCACAATTTACATTACAACACTAATAATAATAACAATAAAAAAGAACTAGAGATGCTAGCAGTGGATTTGGATAATGCATTAAGTAAACAACCTAAATTGTACCATTATAGATGTGCAGAAGTCATAATAAATAGAAACAATACAGTACCAAATAACAATAAACATCAAATATTTAATTCTAACTTGAAACTAGTGAAGAACATTAAGAAAACAGTGAAAGAAAAAGACCTTATTGTTACAAAAGCAGATAAAGGAAACAGTGTGATCATTATGAACAAAGCGGACTATATAACAAAAACTATGGATTTTTTACAAGGAGCCAATTTTGAAGTAATTAAGAAGAACCCCATTAATAAGTGCCAAGAATTTGTTAAAGAAGCTGTGAAACGTTGTAAGAGTGACATTTTTGTGAATTTGAAAAACAACAACAATCTTATTTTAAGTAACCCACAAATACCAAAACTATATAGCCTTTTAAAAATACATAAATTAAACAAGCCTATTAGGCCGGTAGTGTCTAATTGTAATGCGCCAACTTATAAATTGGCATCAGCAATTAATAAAGTAATTATGACGTCTAATGTTTTCCAACCAACATACACGGTTAAGAATTCTTTAGAATTAGTTAATTGTCTACAAGATCTAGAAATTCCAAACCACGCTTTATTGGTATCCTTTGATGTAATCAATTTATTCCCGAGCATTCCGATTGAAGAAAGTAAAACAATTATCACTAATTTGTTAAATTCTTCAAATTTGACAAAAGACCTAGTTTATGATTTAACATTATTATTTGATGTCATATTTAAACAAAACTATTTTCAATTCAATAACATAATATTTAAACAGAAAGATGGCTTAGCGATGGGAAGTAGCACAAGCCCTTTAATTGCAGATATTTTCGTTAATAATTTAGAACAAAGAATTTTTAATAGTGGTGCACTTTTATTAAAAAATGTATTTTGTTGGAAAAGATATGTTGACGACATATTTTGCATATGGTTAGGGACAGAAAGACAATTAAATATATTTTTAAATTTTCTCAATAAATTACATAAAAACATTCAGTTCACATTAGAAATAGGAAAGAATAAGAGTTTAAATTTCTTAGATTTAAATTTAACCTTGATAAATAACAAAATAGAATTTAATATTTTTAGAAAAGACACATACACGGATATCGTTATACACAATTCATCGAATCACCCCTTTTCCCAAAAACTTGCGGCGTTTCACTCCATGTTACATAGATTAATTACAATCCCTTTATCTGATCTTAATTATACATCTGAATTAAATCTTATTAAACAAATAGCATATAATAATGGTTATTCTACTAAATTAATAGATAATTTATTACATAAAAAGATAAAACAAAAATTTTTTAAACAATATATCTATCCTAAGTCAACAGATAGAAATAAACAATGGCGTAGAATTTTATTTGTCGATAACAATTTGTCAAAAATAATAACTAAAAATATTCCTAACTCAATTCAGCCGGCCTTTTATACGAGTAACAAATTAAAAAAATACATACTAAATAACAAGGATAGTGATAATCCTATCATGAAATCAGGAGTTTATAGACTTAATTGTAACGATTGCGATAATTTTTATATTGGCAAAACAAAAAGAAATTTTGAAACTAGGGTTAAAGAACATATCAAAGCATTAACTAGCAATATTGATTCTGATTTCGCAAAACATCTAATAGAATTTGACCATACATTTGATATTAACACAGGCTTAAAATTTTTACATTTCAACTATAAGATACCTCAAATAAATAATTTAGAAATACTCGAAATTAGGAAAAATGTTAATATTAAGTCTAATATAATAAATACACAGACGAAATTTTTGCATAATCCTATTTTGAATATTTTTCCACTTAACATTCCAAATGACCCATAATAATCAACACCTCGAACCCCCCCCTCCCCTCACCAACCCCCTCAACCGCCCCTTCACCGTAACATATTTGCTTGTTTCAACTTTTAAGATTAGTACACAATAATCCTGATGAAGAGAACATTGTTCTCGAAACATGTAGATTTTTTAATCTAATATAGTGGTGAAAACAAAGTAATTTGTGTTTTATTTTAACAATAATTTGTATTACGCGTTATATCATGGTTCCATTCTCGCATTCTTTTTTATTTAAAGGTTTATTACTTAAGAAAAAAATTTGCTTTCACTAAAAATTAAAAATAAATTTAGTAAAATTGTCACGTATCGTGGCTGCGGGAGGAATTAATGAAAACGCTGGAATTTAATAACGGATTTATTAATTACTGACTAATTAATTAACCAAACGTACAAGTCACTTAACGCTATTATTTAAATTAAACTATTTCCTAAATTTATCACTAGTAAATAGACTTTATAATCGCTTTGTCACTTTATTCACTATTCACTAGAACATTCCATCCAATTTCCGCACATATATTCTCTCCGGTTTATTTCGCTACGTCAGAACTTTCCAGATTATTCGCTGTCGAATAACCGCTCGCTTGGCCACCCTGGCCTGCAGCTCGCGGTTGCCTTCGCTTCGGTTTCACTGTCAAGCGCCCAAAAACAACAACTCCCGTTACTTCCGTGCGCGGTCTTATTTATATTGGCTAATGCCGATACCGAACCTTCCAGACGCTTCCAGTATTTAGGAGAACTTTCTCGTGGCTTCCAGATGTTTCTCGATGCTTCCCGAAAGCCGTAGATTACGCTAGGCCGTTCTGGAATCTTCGATAGTGTTGTGATCATTTCAAACAACCGTCATTTGACATGAGTGCGTGTTTTTTTTTTAGCCTCGTTACAGTATACTTGATTCCCATTTTTCATTTGTTTTATTAATTATATTATTGTGTCTTGATTTATATTTTCTTGTTGCAGTAAAAAATACTAATCCACGATAAAGCGATTTTTAATTTTACGTGAAAATAGCTTCGTGTAATATTTCTGGAACGAAGTGAAGTATTAAACAGACAATATCGTTGTTGTTGATATACGGATTTGGGATTTTCTTGAAATAGTCCTTCCACGTGTATTTTTTAACAATATTGTTTTCAGGGCGAGTCGGCTACTCCTTCCTACATGTCCAGCGCGGAGAGCAAGGCTCGGCCCGACAGGACGGCCGGGCTGGACGCCCAGGACAGGCCCAGCCAGTTCCAGCCCATCAACGACAAAAGTGAGTTCACCCTCCGCCTCTCTCATTCTCTCCACTTCTCTCCTTCTCTCCCTCTCCAGGCCACGATACAGAAAACAGTGAAAATAAATTCACCGCAAAATAATCAAATTTATAGTGAATGAACGTGCTTCTCAGACTGATGTTCACGTAAGGATTCAATTGGATTAGTGTGGGTCAGTAGCCCACAACACGGCAAGCAGTCGTTTTAAAAAATTTAAAAACACGGTGTCCATAAAACATAATATATATCTAAGCAAAGTTTTTTCATGTTTGCGATGTTTAAGGGTACAAATTATATGATATTTTGTCTTAGTTACTTTGATGCACCCATGTACCAAACCCGGTCCGTGGCGTTTATTGCTACCGAGCAGCGCGGCTGCTATAGGCGGGCCGGCTATTCGTTTACCAACCGCCTTGCCGTGTAGTCGGGTTTTCGTACGAGAATAGACTTATGAAACTTTATTAAAAGACATGAATGATTCAAATCTTATAATAAAAATTATAAAAACTAAAAACAAAAATGTGCGGATGGAAACTGCCTTGATTTATTAGTTCACTTGAATTTCCTGTTTTAGTTTGCAAAGTTTTCATTTTGAACAAGAGCATTTCTATATATGACAAGAGCATGCCAGTAATAAGCATGTGTGTTTGATTGTTAGCTTTTAGCATGCTCATTCATGAGCATACTTAAAATAATCAAGCTAATAACAAACAAGTGTGTACAGTTGTTAGAACATGCTAATGAGCATGCTCAAAATAAGCAGGTGTAACAGTACTTTAAGAGGCCCCAGGACACGATTTTCGTATTTGTTCTCGATTTGCTGAATTTAACGTAAACTTATTAAATCATTTTGCAAAACCCATGGCTAAACAGGCTTTTAATCAATTTTATTATGATAGATCCATTTACTCTTGAAGCATTTGAAGCGCCTACGCCGGGCCCGAGTCCAACCGAAGTCTGATTTGAAAGAAAAATGGTCTTTTAACAGATTATACGATTTAATTAATTCGAATTATTGAGTATGAGGTATAATTTTTTGAATATTTTCTTAGTACGAATGTAAAATTTAATTAAAATAATCGATGTTTTAATGGTTTTATGGATACTGCAATATAGAAAACAGAACGTTTAATTTTTGTCTTTTTTAAAACGATATATTTAACAACTTGTCGAAAAATATTAATGTCTGAATAGCACCACTTCTTCTTCAAACTGTATAAATTAATTTGTAAATAAAATATTTGGTTTTTAAATGAAAATATACGAGATTAAGTGTACCAAAGATAACTCTATTGCATGAAAACTAAAATAGTGTTTCGGGGTTATAATTTTTTTAATGTTATGACAATATATTTGTTCATATTTGATCTATCATAATAAAATTGATTAAAAGCCTGTTTAGCTATGGGTTTTGCAAAATGTTTTAATAGGTTTACGTTAAATTTAGCAAATCGAGAGCAAATATGAAAATCGTGTACTGGGACCTCTTAAGGATTCTAGTCGTTTCACGGCTGGCGCCAGCATAATTGTGATAAAAAAGTCCGTTAATATTGTAGGTGATTCTTTATATTTGTTTCCCAGAATTTCTGGTAAATCACAGGCGGGGTCCGCTCGGACTACTGCTGCAGCCGGAGACCGCGCGGGCTGGCCGAGCGCCGTGTCCGAGCGGGCCGGACACGTGCGGCGTCCGAATATAAATCACGGCCGGCCGCGGCGACAATTCTACATCTCGTCTCATTATTTTAATTGCCGCGAGATGGCGGTCAGAGGTGTGCTCGGGGCAAATGGCGCGCGTCGCCCTTTCATGTCCCGCGGCGGCTAATTGCGCGCCACTTCCACACGCGCCGAACAATCTCAGCGAGCGTTTTGCACTATCGAGGGCATTGACGTATTATAATATAGACACGTTATTCCCATACTAGCCGGCTTTCATATGTAGCAAATATCCCATTGAAAGAGACAACAAATCACATAATCAAGTAATCACGTAAAAATCAGGTAATTTGAAGTCACGGTGACTAAAATAACATACTCATTCTTACAATAGTGTACGATACCAATGATATAATAAACTGTAGATACGTTACAAGCGTGAAATCTTAGCAACTCAAAAGTAAGGTAACTGCCTTACTTGCATTCATCATCGAACGGACTTCCGTTGTGATCAGGCACGAAGCTACGCGGAAAAAGGAACGGAGTATCGTACACTATTGTAAGAATTAATATGTTATTTTAGTCACCGTGACTTCAAATTACTTGATTTTTCTGTATACACGCAGAGCGTTTGTGTAGTAAGTGTGCCGTGATTTGTCGTCTCTTTCAATGCAAAATTTGGTACATATGAAAGCCGGTTAGTATGGGAATAACGTGTCTATATTATAATACATCAATGTACGATTCTCTGTTCCTTTTTCCCGGGACTTTTTCGGCGTAGCATCGCGCCCGAACACAAAGAAGGCCCGTTCGATAACGAATGCAATGAATTTCCTTACTTTTGAGTTGTCAAGATTTCACACTTGTGACGTATCTACAGTTTATTATATCATTGATTGAGAGGATTTCATTTTTCCAATTTCAGTTTCGAATATTCAAGATGAGACTTGATACCATCTAAATATTATGGGACGTTATCGATGTGTAACATCTTTACGCACGGTTTATGGGAGTAGTTCCGTGAATGTGGCGACGGATATGCGCAACAGGAAGTAGGAATAAAAAAATGTTCCGATTTCGAATTTATTAATTTTATTTGGCATATTCAGCTTTGACATTAGGAGTCGGAAGACAATGTCAAATTCGATAAATTAGAGTTATATTCATTTTAAATTTCTAATAACTTTGGTTAAAAAAAAACTTTGGTTTGCACGTAAATAATTTAGATAGGTACATCATATTATATTTTATTGATTCTGACAAAAAAAATTGTTGTAAATATATAATATATATATATATATATATATATATATATATCTATATATATATATATACATGTAGGTATGTTTAATGGTACCTACCTATCTTTTTGGTTCGAAGCCACTTTCTGGGTTTTTTCACACGATTTTAAGTTTTTCCCTGTGAGTATGAATAAATAAATTATTAAGAAATTTTATATGTGTAACATCTTTACGCTCTGCTCATGGGAAGCGGCATATTTCTTTACCGAGAGTTACTGAGAAACGAACGAAGCGTTACTGAGAAAATTCATATCAGAAAAAACTTTAAAATGTGAGACGGTTTACTTAGAACAGGCTTAGTTTAAGTGGTAAATCGGCAAATTATATTCTGAATATACTTTGTGTGAACAAATAAAAAAAAAACATCATTTGCGACTACTGTAAGACTCACAAAATTTTTTGTTAAGTAAATTTTGCCAAAAAAAAAGTTTAGATAGAAAGGGACGTGAATAGGATGGTTCGATTGGAGGTTGGAGGCTTTCAAAAATACCCGGTTTGTTATATTGACAATGTTGTGTCTGCAATAAGCGTTAAAATAAATCAATCTTTTTAAAATATTAAAGAACCCGTGTATAGTTGATGCACCTGTAAGATTGATATATTAGTAAGATATGAAATAAAAAACATGCGTGTAAAATTTCTAAAATAAATATCAAGACATCAAGCATCAAACTTGGCAAAGTGACTATGTTAGTTGCATATATAAATTATTGCTGTCAATACATGGTTGTTATGTTATATTACCATCTTGAAAATATCTACAGGATTACCTATCAAAATGACACACCATACTGTTTTCTATGGGGCGGTTTTTAAATCAGCAGTAAAAGTAAAACTTATGTAAAAAGTATAGATTTTTAGGATTCCAACCAATCAAATATCGCTTTTCCGCAAATTCTGGGCTATTTTCTAATTTTTATCTTTACTTCTGATGAAACAACTGGTCCAATTAATTGGAAAACATTGTTTTGTGAGTTAATTGTTGTAATTTAAGTTAATCTCATACATATATAACGGCTTTCACAGTCCAGTGGGCACAACACTTCTTCTTATACCGGGGTTCTGGATTTGATTCATGGTGAGGTCACAATACATATATGTGATTTTCTCAAAATTAGGTGTTTTTGCAATGTATTTCGCTACTGTAACTGAGCCTCCTCCGGCGGTTGATCATGTCAACACTTGCAACATGGCCATACCACCTCAGCAACCCTTTATTCTATATAATATGCTACAGCCAGCATTGCATTCATTTCTAATTCGTTCATTTTTCAGTCTATTGTACAATATGTCACACATATGCCTAATATCACACATATGCCTAAATGAATGCGGTACAAATTACCGCATTAAGCCTTCTTTCTTCCTTTTTTGCCAATTCCAGGCATCACTTTGATCCATCAGAGTTGGCACCAGAACCCTATTATGTGCCGCTAGTCTTGCTTCCTTTGACAGAATCTTATGTGCTATAATTACACTCAGAGTACCATTTACTTTGTTTCTCGCAGTCACTCGATATTGTTCTCAGCCTCGCTGTACCTAGTAAACATATTTATAAAAAAATATAGAGGTATCATTACAAGCTGTGAAATCTATGTATTTTTAAGAGGAGGACTACAGATGACTCTAGTACAGTCCCTTCAAATATGGAAGGTTTTCATAATGTGTAGACATACTTACAATTGAATTGGTGAATGTTGCATTGTGTAGAGTGGTGGCTTAATCCAGCTCATACAGATTGTAAGCCCTAGGCCATTGTATAAAAGACTTCCAAACACATTTCTCATATAAATAGCTTTGTCTCTGTGAGACTTCTATAATTTATCTAATATTTATAAAACCAAAGATATGATCTGTTCTCTTACGTGTTAGACCAGCAAGGTCCCGTTCAAGATAATTTTCACACAATTTCACATTAGAGATTAACTGCCTTATGCCTAAGGACGAACGTGATACACTTGCCTCCTACCGACAAAATATCGCTAACCCGTGTCCCGTACATGGCAAGCGACGGCGATCACAAAAATTACATGCTGTAGCCGCCACAGGTAGAAAAACAAATGTTTTACTGACCAGTTTATATCAAGACTGATTCGCTTGCGTATATTTATGTGTTTGTCCCGAAATGTTATGGTAAATTTATATATTAAGTTTTTTCAGTAGTACTTATATTTTTATACATGCTTTATTAGGTATTGTGTGGCCATAGTTAATTATTGTGTTAATATTGGACATTTATAGGACAATGTGCTGTCATGTGTTGACCACCTCTGCCAATCTAAATTATGACAAAGATATCTAAAGACGTTTTTACATGCTTTTGTAAAATATTCTAAAAGTTATTGTAAAAAATAAATGCATATTTCAGGTATTTATATAAAAATTAATCCCAAAGGTAAAGGGATTAATAATTTAACCCACTTAAAATTTCACATTCTACAAATATATTACTATTTCTTGAGTGTTATGGATTATTTAATATGAAAAATCAGTAAACGGTAAAAAATATTCCGGTCCCGACATTTATATTTGTTTAACATCAGGCAAGAAAAGATTTTGCTTCTTAGAAAAATAAATAAATTATTCCTTCCCCAAGATGTTTAATGTTTATGACTTTCTTCTGACTGTGTTGATATGCAAAAGATAAAAAGGTACCGCTTGCTGCATACCGCCCTCACCTTTTTAAACAAAGTTGATTACCAATTAGCTGCATATTGCTAAAGTTTTCGAGAAGGTTATATAGGATCAAGTCTATGCAGCTCTTCATCACTCCTTTCATCCAGATCAACACGGATTCATCAAAGGGAAATCAACCGTCTCCAATCTAATCCTCTTTAATGACTTTCTAACTGATAAAATGGATAAAGGACTTCAAACAGATGTGATCTATACTGATTATAGTAAGGCGTTTGATAGAATAGATCATCATCTGTTGATTAATAAGCTTTTCTTGGCCGGAATACGTGGTGACTTGCTAAGATGGTTTGCATCCTACATCGATAATAGAACTCAGGCTGTGGTAGTAAGCAATTACATGTCGAGTTGGGTTGTAGTTCCCAGCGGAGTACCCCAGGGATCACTGCTGGGGCCATTGTTGTTTATAATCTTCATTTCCGATATTCACGATTGCTTTCGTCACTCTAATGTCCTAATTTTTGCTGACGATATGAAAATTTTTAAACCAATTTCTAGTATTTACGATTCGTTCAATCTACAAGATGATTTGCTACGGTTAGATAATTATTGTAAATTAAATAAACTTGATTTGAATCCCTCAAAATGTTCTTGTGTAGTTTTCACACGCAAAAAGAATATAATACCATTTAACTATATACTAAAAGGAGAACAATTAGAAACAGCTACATCTAAAATTAAATAAATAAATAAATATTCACCAAGTTGTATGCTGATTATGACTCCCTTAACTTTAGTTTGTCAATAATCACCACCCACTTTCATTAGTGCAGACAAATGTTCTAACAAATACATGTGGACATTGATAATGAATAATAAATACCTACTTCCGAACCTAAAAGTTGTATGAAATATTAAAACGCCCTCAACTAAATGCAATATTTTTCAGGATATTCTTCTGCAGGAGGTTCGAGCCTGGACTGCCTCAGTCTCATCGTGGAGAGCCTCACGGATCGTTCCAGGACCAAAGATGAAGGATCATAGCGTTACAATAAAACTAACGGCTCTAAACGTTAATACAAATAATGTACTTATTTAAGTTGTAGTGAGACAAATTACTATTTAGCATTGCGGCCGGCTCCCATCTCATTGCCGTAAAGCCATAAAATTGTATCTTAAAAGTTGGCATGTCTTTGCAAGCCTTAGGCTCGGTTGCACCAGCAGAAGTAAATTCGGTTCGAGTAACATACTTACGAGTAACTTTATTCTATAAAACAAACCAAACAAACGTCAAACCATCGCTAAAATAACGCAAAATTAAATGATTCATTTTAATGTTTACAAATTTCAATACAATACAATTCAACAAATATGACACCGACAAAATTCAAATGACAAGTACCTATACGGACAAATGTCACATTTTCAAATCAGCTGTGAGAGGACAGCCATTTTTTTTACCAACGTTTTTACCTTTACCCACCCATCTTGGAGAGTAAAAAAAAGTTACTCATGTATGTACTTCGGCGAGTTAAATATTTTTACCATAGATGGTGCAACCTGTTTTAATAAAAAAAGTTACTCGAGTAACTTTTTTTACCTTTACTTTAGATGGCGCAACCGGGCCTTAGTCATGTCATATAGAAAACCCCGTTAATTCGAACCCCTATAATTCGAAAGTCCCAAAATGTTAGTTTCATAGTAGATTTGAAAACCTGGTAATTCGTAATTCGGAATGATTTTGAACCCCTTGTGCCAAAAATCAATATATTATAGTTCACATTTATTTTTTCTTAAAATTTGACAAAAATTCAAAATATATTTCAATTTTTTTCGCAAATGAGAACAACAATATGTCAATAGCGGCTACTTTAGTAACAGAAATGTCCCAATTTTTGTATCAACATAATAAATGTTGTGTTTTCAAAGTGATTTCTTGAAATATGACAAAATACAGACGTTTTTCAGAATATCAATGCCTTTTTTCACGAGTTTTGCAATTTTTTTGTACCTTGAATGTTGAATTAACAGGGTTCTGCATAATTCGAAATGTTTTTTTTTGGGTCCCGTGATTTTCTTTTCTATTGCGAAATTTGCCAAAAATCGAAAAACTCATGAAAAAAGGCATTAACTTTGTGAATAACATCTATTTTTGCATATTTCAAGAAATAATTTCAAAAATGCAATATTTATTATGCTTATGCAAAGATTTTCTATTACTGAAGTGCCGGATATTGACATATTTGTTGTTCTCACTTGCGAAAATAATCAAAATATTTTTTTTAATTTCGTCAAATATCAAACAAAATTCAAATGATGAATTATCAGGGTAAATATATATGAAATTAACGTATCGAGATTGAGTTTTAAAAATTTCTAATTACGGCAAATTACTAAGTATCGGGGTTCGAATTAATGTGGTTTTACTGTGATGATCACCAGCCATCTATTTATTAAAACCTATTGAATTAATTACTTAGAATATTAAAACCAATGTGTACCTTATGGAATGTGCAATATAAAATAAAGTATTTTTTGTAAGAGTGGTCAGTTATTTAAAAAAACTAAAGATCTCCCACAGTGCGCTGGTATGTTTTGTTTTGATACAAAAAAATGAATAATCAAATTAACTTTACACTTGTATTTGATGTATTGAACTAAAAAGATTCCGCAGTATTCTGAAAATAGCAATCTTTGCTAGTTTGGTATCCCAACTGTTATTGTATAACATTGTAAAGTTTTTAATTTCGACGGGCTTACATTTGAGAGGTTTAGAATCAATGAATTTGACCAATTAGAAAGCTCTTAAATGTAAACAAACTTTAAGCTTTGGATAATAATGGAAGGGTCGTGAGTCAATAAGAATCGTCATTTTTTTATTTATTAGGTTCTTTTAAAACTTATAGTATCTTCTTTGACCGCTCGGGCGGTCTCAAGAATGCTAGTAACCACGAAAGAAAGGGTGGTACTAAAAAGTTTATACGCACATAGTAATTTCTTTGTCCACAGGGGCTTGATATACAATTATATTATTATGTAGTTACAGTTGTATTTAAATTTTGACATTTGACAGATACATCTCTTTCTCTCAAGCATCATCTGGTAAAAACAAACACCGACGTAAAACTACATGTCGTTTATTTTTATTATTATTCTCGTTTATTAAGTGTTTGGATAACCATCACAAAAATAACACTGCTGTGATTTTCAGGATACATCCGACTGCTTGTAAGATAGTCGACGAGGAATGTTTGAAATTAAAATCTCTGATTTATATTTTTTATTTACATAATGCAGTTGCACCCTGTAGTTCTTGAGTGACCACACTCTTGGTGTGATCTATTGGCTAAAAATAACTAACCATTGATTCATTATAATGCACACTTGAAATTTGATTAAATGAGATTAACTTCAAATCCTACAAAAAGACCCGACTATCTGACGTCTGAAATCTTACAGAAAGTAACAAAACATTGCTCACGAGCTCTTAGTGTAAGAAAATATTTCTCACAATTTATTTAGAGTTGAAATATTACTAAAACACATTTGATTCCTTTCAAACGAGATTAAATAAAGAATATGTTGATGATACCGAGACAACGCCCATCTCTCAGTGATCTCTTTGGATGACCAATGGCATTTATGGTGGAGATGGAACGCCGCCAACACTCGAGTCTCGACCAATGGTAATAACGTCCCCCTCGCCGGCATTAGGTTTGGATTGATTCCAAAAGATTTTGATACGCTCTAAATTCTATTTCGAATGACGATTCTGATGGCTTTAAAAGATAGTTGTGTCTACATGTCAGCTACGTGGATGATATTTTGTCAACTTAAGGGTAATTTATTTGATTTTTACATTTTTTTACAAACCGTATGATAACCAAGTCTCTAAACAAAATTAAATAAAATGTGTCAAGAAATTTAAAATCCTCGCTTCACGTCGTAAGCGTCACCAGCGCTATAAAGAAAATAATGACACAATACGAAATTTAAAATACAAATATTTAAGTGGTTGATTTGAGAATTCTTCCATGTAAAAAAACAAGCTGTATATAAAAAGTATGTATTTATTATGTTTGATAATACTGATATGCCATACTATATATTGATATATTATGGCTGTTATATTATATAACAATTATAATCAGGAAATAAGAAAAAAATATATTTTCATCAGAAACAAAATAAACTTTAGATATTTCATATTATATTAATTACCAACGTGTTTCTGTCAGACAAATTGGGGAATGAGACCAGACTCAGCCGACAGAGCCGTTCCTCTCTAGCGGCGGACAGAGGCAGTGACGAATGTCGCGAGGCATGAACATGTCGCACTGATCGGCCCCGGTCTCTCGCACATACTTGACCACCTCTTCCACCATAGCGGGGTGCACGGCGGGGCCGATGCCCAGCTTTCCGGGGACAACAATAACCTGGAACAGACAAAAGCTCCGGAGGTGAAAATAGCAACAAATAAGGAAAGATAAAAAAAATCAAAAAGGGGAATCCACATCAATCCTGCTGGTCACAGTCAAGGTTTTACTTAATATCGCTTGTACAATGCAAAATATCAACAATGAACTGTCTCGTTTGCACCGTGCCTGAGCAAAGAGAGGTTGTATCCTCATGGAAAGAATCCAGAAAATACAACATAAAACCATTGAAATCTGATGTAACAAATATATTTTACTGCACAACTTGACTGCAGGAGTATACCAGGGTTCAATTTGATACCAGGGTCAGTGAGCCATCTCTAGGGGAAACAATTCTCCACTACGAGGAATATGAGCGTGACAGGAAGAGGAATACGGGGGATCTTGGTGAGATCGCTATACATACAAATATGTAAAAATAAAATAAGCATTCAGCACTTACCTCAGGAATGTGCGTGTCTTTCTCTTCTGCCACAAGTTCATAAAAACTCTGGAAAAAATCTCCCAGAATAGGATTCACCACACCCTTGGCATCGGCGTGGATCTGTTAAAATGACACAAATTACCAAGCCTTTTCTCCTTGCTTCTACTTTTCATATAGTTGTACAGAAATGTGAAAATACTATTTGCATCAATTAATTATGTGCTCGTTCTATTGTGTACCCGGAGATGATATATATTGTCGCGAAAGTCTAATTGCACATTATCCAAGTCTCTCGTTGGTCCACATGAATTTAGAATCAACTGGTCTATTATCATAATCACTAGGAATATGAAGAAACTACTAGAACATTCTCACTGCACAATCAACTTTTTGTATAAAAGGCAAGTGGGCATGTACGTGGAATAACTGCGCGACATAGAAGACTGTGGTCGAAAGCGAACTGTGCGAGTGAATAAGTGAATAAGTGACGATAAATTTGAAGAGTACCTAACAGGCATTTGGAAAAAAGTGCGACCTTTGTGTGTTTTTGTGTGAATTAAAGAACTGTGCTTCAGTAAAATACATGTCCATTGACTTTGTGTAATAATTTTTAATGTTTCATTTGCCTCCCAAGGCCATGACCTCTTGACAAAATTATACCATAGTTAAATATTAAATGCGCGCAAAGCATATGTATAATATTGTAGATTTGATGACAGTTTTCCTATGACAAATATATTTTCTCTATATGCCATTGTTTTCAAATAGTCTCAAATTTCAAATAGTTTCAAATAGTTTTCAAATAGCTCTGTAAAATATAAATTTAAAAAAAATGAGCTTTAACCAGAAACCTCTGTTACTGGGTGAGCGTTTCACATTTACACCAAAAATATCAAAAATATATCATCTTATAGACCTCTTTCCACTTAAGAAAGACAATCGAGTTAGTACGTGTAAGCTGTGCATAAGACGCACATTGTTAGGTTGTGTTGGTGTTTATACCGGTGAACTGGTATAAACACCAATACAGCGAAACAATATGCGCTGTACGCAAGATTTACACACACTAATTCGATTGTCTTTTTTAAATCGAAAGAGGTCTACATAATCACATTTTTGTGATTTTTTGGTGTAAACTCATACATCGATAGCAGAGCGGTTTCGCGGACAAGTTTTTTACAGACAGATTATTTCGGACACAGATTATTTCAAATAAAAAACTTATTTAATCATATTAGGTCGGGTTAGCACATGTAATATTTTTTGTCCAGAATAATATGTCTGGAATATTTAATATCCGGTAAAATCACCAAACTGCACACAACCACTGTTACCCAATATATTTTCTTGCCCAACACCCACCCTTACCCAACATATTTACTTCTTACACTGATAATAATTCACACTCAGCTCTCTAAAGATGTATTTTTTGATTTGTACACAAAATTTTAGCCTGATGAAGGAGGATCTTACATCCTGTTTCTCCGGGCGTTGGACCATTATAAGAATCTCTCTCTCCACGGCCTCCGCAATAATCTCCCCACTCTTAACTGTCAGCTCTTTTCCTCCAATCTTGTCTGAAAGGAAATAACTAGTGATTTTCAAAGCGTTATTTTAACCTGTTACTTTTATCACATACAATTTTTACAATCAGATACAAATCACAGTCACTGTGGTACTATACCACAGTGACTGTGATTTGTATCTGATTGTAAAAATTGTAGGATTTGTATATACAATCAGATACAAATCATAGGATTTGTATATACAATCAGATACAAATCATAGGATTTGTATATACAATCAGATACAAATCATAGGATTTGTATCTGATTGTATCGATGATTATTAACTGGGATATTACTGACGTCTAGTATCGCTAGTTGCCCGTCGAATCGCGAAAAATCAGTTGACAATCATCGATACATTCAGATACAAAAAATTGTGTAACCAGTTGTCACTATAAATGACGGTCACTCAAGATCTGTTATTCTTTTTATATTGCAGCTCAACGTGACACATGTAAGTAAATACGAGTTCATATAAAGTGACCAAAGGCATCTGAACGTGGATACCGATGCTGACTGCTACAGATTAAGGAAATAAAGTCAAATTCTCATGGCATCAGTAAACTTCACACTTGATTAAGGCGATCGTCCAGCAAAGTGAGCGAATATAACAATTTTTCTCGTATCGTCTCTTTCATTTTTATCACATTTTTGTATGGAAATATATCATTTTAAAATTTATTCATCAGGTCACATATATCATTAATACGGATATCTGGTTAAAATGACACAAACTAAATTATACAATTAATTAATAAATTACCAAACCTACGAAGATTTAAAAATGAAGAAAATTGCTCCACTTGTGGGCCGTTTATGACTGAATGGCCTCGTGAAATGTCTTTTTTTTTCAATAATATTACAAAGTAAGCGATTATCTTAAACGTGTTACAGTTATTTCAAAATCTGTTAGTTTGTTTACTTACGATTTATGTTTAAAAAAACACTTTTTTTTAAAAAAATTTTTTGTGTGGGGTTTTTTCTCAGGAGGCCATTCAGTCATAAACGGCCCACAAAGTGGAGCAATTTTCTTTTTTTTTTAAATATCATAGGTTTGGTAATTTATTGATTAATTATATAAATTATTTTGTGTAATTTTAACCAGATATCCGTATTAAGAAAACATGTAACCTGATAAAAAAAATTTAAAATGATATATTTCCACACGAAAATTTAATAAAAAATGAAAGAGAAGATATGAGAAAAAATTGTGAAATTTGCTCACTCGATGCATCGACACATGACGATCTCATTAAGGAAAGACAGATAATTACCAGCATCATATGTCAGCATTTTAGTTTTCTCTGCCAAGTCTTCGATAGACTCGATAGCATCCATGAAAGCATTCACCTTCTTTTCTTGATTTATCTCCAACTGCAATGTGGAATTACACTACATTTCAGATGATCCTCAAGTACTTGCAGCGCTAACGGGTGAACTGCGGAGTTGATTAGACAATACATTGTGCGGTTGTATGTAAACAATTTGAATAAACATTACAATGAGATCAAATGTGTAGAGTTTGATAAACCATATAACACAAAACCATATTCCGCCTGGGAATGCAGTGATGGGGTTTCAGGTGGAGTACTATATGTTCTAGTAATTACTCCTGTTTATTACAACAATATGTTTTGCTGCCGGCCGAGCGTTCTAGAGCCTGTCTATCGAAAGCGTGACCCGGGAATTGAAGAGCCCGGTGCGCCAGAGTGTCCCTGGTTTTATGTGCTCGCCTCCCCCACTACACCAGCGCCTTGGGCGAGTGGCGAGCATACAAAAACATCACATATTTGTTATTACTCTCAAATTTAATTTACGTATTGCTTATATAAGATTTTTAACCTACCAACCAACTGTTTCTAATTGAACTATACTGTGCGATTTTGCATAGTGGAATATATCCAAAATATATATGGAACTATAATATATATGTTCCATAATATATATATATAGAACCATAATATATGTACATGGTTCCATAATATATATGGAACTCAAATCATTACAGAAGCCTGTATACTTGTGATAGCACCTACTCACTGAGTTGAAACAGGACATGTTTGTACCTGCTCTATGATTGCTTCCCTCTCCTTAACTGAAACATCCAACTTTGGTTTAATTGGTTTTTCTTCCTTCTCTTCACCATCTTCCCCCTTTGCTGACCCTTGTTCTGAGCCTTCCTCCCGTTGGATTCCTTCCTCTTCTTTTTCTTCTTCCTTTACTTTGTCCAGCTGTTCGTCCGATTTTTCTTCCTCATTTTCCTCCATCGTTACTTCACCGTCCTCTTGTTGAACTGTAAAGTAATACATTTATGTATCTGTTTCTACACTCCCCGATTTAATTGAATAAAAATAAATGTTGACAAACATATTTTCAAATACAAATACATACAAAACTCATATCTCACGCACCAACGTTTGGATGAATCAAAGATTATAAATAATGTTTACAAATATCTTACTTCACTTTTTAAATGAAATGAACATACCAGATTGTTTGCTTTCACCGGAAGCAACACTGAGTGATTCGATCTTCTCTCCGTCTTCGGAGAACACTCTCAGCATCACACCGTGGTCTCTGTTAAGCTGGGGAATTCCTAAAAAGTAATTAAAATTAAATTAAGATTCCAGGAGCCCACAGGCTGAATCTTTTTAGTGCCTACAAGCCTAACCTAACCTAACCTAACCCAACTAACGCGTACTATAAACAATGAATTGTACCAATAAAGTTGGACAACAAGCAACTGATCTAGATTAAAGATCAATTAAACAATGAAACAAATAGTTATCATCCGCTACAATACGATGATATACAAGATGATGATAAAACACAAGATGCTCATAAAAAGTATTTTAAACCATATTTGATATGAGATGACCATAAAACACAAGAACTGCTCGTAAAAAGTATTTTAAGCCATAATTGATAATTACCCGCTTCTCCTTCCACAGTTTCTTCTGTACCACTTACCGGTACAGCCATATCATCATCAATAATGGTCTCCTTGCTCACCAGAGCTTCTTCTTTCACCTCTGTCGAGGTCTCCTCGGGCTGATCAGGTTGCTCGAGCTCCTCAAACTGTTCGGCAGATTTCTCGAGTTCTTTCGATTCTTCTTCTATTTCTGTTTCCTCCAGAGCCTCGCTTTCTGCTTTTTCCACTGATTCTTCAGATTTTTTTGGCAAATCTAAATCCTCGCTTAACGGCTCTTCCAGCTTTTGGGTGCCGCTCGCTATTTCCTCCACTTTAACTTCTGCGCTTTTGATTTCCTCTTCCTTTGGCTAAAAATATAAATTGTATGTGTGTAATTATAAAAGCTTGGAAAAATGCAACATGTTTTTTTTTTAGAAATAAGAAATAAATTAGCATTTAATTGGTGTGAATATAGATTTTTTTAGTTTAGTGATAGCACTAAACATATGGCGATATTAACCTTTTAAATGCCAGGGGTTTAAAAAAAAATTACTTAACACACTATTTAATGGTGGGTTTCACTACAAAACTATAAGGTTTAATCATCTGTAAAATGCTAGGAATTATCTTCCATACCTAGATTGACTTTGAATACACGACAGTGAAAATCGTTTTTAATCCTGTCTCTGCAAGGTCGATATGTGAGTGTAATCCAGCACATGATTTGGCGCGTAAACACGCTCATAGCATTTAAAGGGTTACAAAATATTTTACAAAAATTAGGTGTTACGGTGGGTTGTTGGAACAGTTAGTGTAACATGAATATGATAGAATTTCAATATTTTAATGTAGAAATAATAGAAATAAAGAAAACAAACTAACGCTAACAGTTTCTAGCTCTTCTGATGAGGTAGTCGCTAAACAAACAGAAAACAAAACAATATTAATAAACAAACAAAGAAAACAATACAATATTAACAAACAAACAAAAATATTAATAAACAAAATGAAATAAGACAAAAATTCTAATTAAATTGGGAAGAAGGAAAAGGAATATGGAATGAGTACTGATTGCTGGAGGTGGGGCATGCGGATCCGTGAACTTCTCCCTCGGCGCCTGGGTCACGAGGGCCAGATTCCTCGACACCTTCCCGCCTTTCACCTGTACGGGCTCTCCCAGAATGTGATTGGTTTCCCACACAGAAGACTCCTCGGTCCACCCCTTCAACTTGGGTATCCAACGCTAATAGAAAACTTTAATATGTTCATACTGTCTGTGAGCACGCCACATCATATCGCATATTTCTAACAAATTAATGTATACTGTAGACAGCAATTCTTTCTCCACTTTAACCTCCTCACATTAATCTTCAAGTTTGAGTTTTCTGGGATATTCTGCGTATTTCTACGACCTTTCTGGCCGACGTTTTGGATCCCATTGCACAACACATCAGCCCTGATGATAGACCCTGCAAAGGGGTCTGAAACGTCAGCCAGAAAGGTCATAGAAACACAGCAAATTATCCCAGAAAACTCAAACTAGAAGATTCTGAATGGCTGTGCAAACTTAAAACCATCCTCACATTGAGTTTTCCTTATGTTTAAAAAAATTATACACAAATTTCAAAACCGAATAAGTCAAATAATAATTAAAGTAGCTATATTCTTAAAAGATAAGGTTGATATATTGGCGGTAAAGTACCAGGCTAATGTGGTGTAATTGATAACATACCTGCCGGTTGGAATGCTGGTAGCAGCCCAAAATATTTTTTCGTTGATTTAATTTTTCTGCATGTCTTTCTAACTGATTAATACAATTTGGTTTTACAAATTTGACAGTTCAATTAACTGCGTATAGTTGAACCTTGCCTTGCAAGTAATTTGCGGTCTGCTAATATTTTGCGAGACAAGAAAACGATTTTAGTAAATGCCTACTCTATAAATGAGGTAGGTCTCGTTACACGACTAAACATATTAATATCATTGATTTGTTTTTAACTCTTAAAAGACTGTGCTAAAAAAAAACTTTGGGGACGGTGGAGTAACACAGCGTTACCTGATTAAAAATCGGCATAGTTTTTAATATGTGAAAAAATACAATACAGATAAGACTTTTAAAAGGTCCCTTTATATAATTATGTAAGGTAAACATACATATTTGAATTATTTTAGTAAATTATTATAAAAGTATGGCAAATCGAATTTGCGTGCGCTTCCGCCGATGTTTCATTGGCAACTGAATACAACGAAGCGGTCGCCAGCTCGCTTCAGTCGCCTGCACTCCTTCTTTGTCTAACACATGTTACCCGACTCTACCGTACTCTTTCTATATTGTTTTGCTTTCGCCGAAACCCAAGCAACCGCCATCTCTGTCCTACATGAAATGTATGGTATTATCGTGCTCTTTCTTGCTCGATTTAACTGCGATGTACAATATTCTGCTCTCTCTTGCACACTGGCCGAAAATACGAGAGTAATGAATAAATATTTTTTAATTAAAAAATCCGTACATTCCTAACAGTTTAATTTAGTAATTTTGGTGTGAAAATGTCTATTCGATGATTACAAAAAATGTGACGTTTTAGTTTTCGTAAATAAGGTAGATATTTCATTTTTGTATCACAGGTAGACCTACGTTACATCACCGACACACAGGAGTTAATAAACATATTTTCATCTTTTAAATTTAGAAAACAATTAAACTTATAGACAATCAGGCTCTGCGGATGAAACGTTTTTTATAACACATAAAGTAAAAAATAGATAGAAAATCCTCAAATGCTTAGATAGGAATCCAGATGCCACTTATTGAAAAAATCTAATTGTAAATGATTTAGGATTTAAATCATTTTCACTAAGCGTTCCTACTACCTACAAATTATTTATTTTTTTGAGTATTATAGATCTTTTCATTTAAGCTTGCAATTGAGTTAGTGTGGGTACAGTGCGTAAGGCGCGCATTGTTTATTGAGTTAGTGTGGGTACAGTGCGTAATACGCGTAAATGCTAGAGGGACGTATCAGTAAACTTAACACAACGAACAATGCGCGTATTACGCACTGTACCCACACTAACTCAATTGCAAGCCTATATAAAAAGATCTATAAGTATGGTTTGTATTATGTAATGTCACAATTATCACAGCAACTGGTAAAAGAGCAATTTATGGTTGCAACTGTGGGGAAAATGAATTATGTGGATGTGTACAGTGTACTCAACAAAATACATACCTCCGAATTCTTTAGTAAGGGAATAATGATTTCTTCTTCCTCTTCTTCCTTTATGGCCATTTCTTTTTTAGTAGCTTCATTTGCCATGTACACATCTGGAAGAAAATACAAAATGGATTCAAGAACAATGAATAGCTTGCTAAAGAACTGTTCTTAAAAACCCCACACACTCTTCCAGTCACATATTGGACCAACTGTCCCACTACCTATAAAACTTCATTTTTGTTGAGAAACAAAGAAATGTATTTTTATAGTTTTGTTATAAACATAACAAATTAAATACATGTGGAGTGGGGGAGTACTGGCCATTATTTTTACGCAGATATATATTTTGGAAAAAACACTGAAATAAAATATTTATGTGACAGAATATTATGTTGTATTATAACCTGAATAATACGGTAATAACTGTAATAGAAATAATATTATAAGATTATATCTTTAACTATTTTTTTCAAATACAGCAAAACCTCGTTAACTGGAAATTCAAGGGACCCATAAAAAACATATCGAATTATACGGACCCCCGTTATTCGAAATTCAAGATATAAAAAAAATTGATATTGCAAAATTCGTCAAAAAATAAAAACTGTATTTTCACATATTTCAATAAATTATTTCAAAAACACAATATTTATTATGCTAATACGAAGATCACACATTTATATTACTAAAGTACCCGATATTGACATATTTTAAATATTTTTTCATTTTTCTGTAATTTCAAAAAAAATATGTGTACTAAAATATATTGATTTATGGCACACGGGTCTAAAAATTATTTTAAATTACGATTGAATCTACTATGGAATTAACATTTTGGGACTTGTGGGTTTTAAAAATTTTGAATTTTGACAAATTTCGAATTATCAAGGTTCGAATTACCGCGGTTTTACTGTATATGCTTACGCATATATCATGCTTAAATGTACTCACTGCACGCCCCAGGTACTTATTTACCAAGTAAACTAGGAAATCAAAAATGAGGTGCCCTTGTCTTCCCATTCTTTCTCCCACTCTGAAAGAACGGGAGCGCAAGAGGCGAGATTTTTTGATGGCGATGCATACAGCCCATCATACAGATATTAAGCATTGAGCTTATATTCTCATCTGTACCAAAAATGAAGATTCCATGGAAAAAAATTGGTGATCAAAGAAAATGTGAAAGAAACCAGAACTCACAAAAGATTACCAACGTGATTAGTCAACCTGGTTCCACCTTTCTGGGCAAAACTGTAACTTGACTCACGTGTATAGAGGGTTAGGGTTTGTCGCAGTACATCAAGTATACAATGAAACATCCATGTTGTCCTTATTACAACAATTACTACTTATGTAGTTAGAATTAGGGACAACTGGGATCATCTCACATGGTATGAATATATCTAAATCTCTTCTCAAATTCCATCATCTCTCTGAAGATACCGGGAAAAAGGTGAAGAGTTAGATTAATTATTTTAATAAATCCATTATATTACCCTCACATCTCTCAATCAGGCCAGAATTGATGTGCACTTCGCATCGACAAGGTGCTAATAATTTAGTTGATTCTTATTTGGCAATGTCAAGTGCGGGAAGTAAAAGACAAATAATAAAATGTTTACCTTCCCGATAACCATCGTAGTAAGTGACCTCCGCCTGGGCATCGATTGCGGCCAGGAAGGTATAGAGATCTACAAAGAAATCAGCGGAGATGGCTGCGCTTCCACCATCAGGCTCGTCCGTATATATTTCACACAGCATGATCATGGTTTGGGTCAAGCTCTGGGAAAATGATTTATAGTTTTATATGTATTCATTTTTTTCCTCTAACATTTTAAGGTGGCGACGGACGAGAGCATTTGCTCAATGCGAATATTCGCATCGAGAACTTGTTGGTTGTGAGCAAATGCTCATGACATCTGAATCTTTGCGACAAATATATGCACGACTCTGCTCCATCCCCAGCAATTGTAGTCCAAATGGCGGACATAGAGGTAGTGTGTGCTGCGTTCCTTCTAATCCGTTATTGCTACTTAAAGTAGAAAAGAAAGCGTTTTTGGACAACAAATTTGTTAAAAATGAGAAATGAAGAAATAAATACCAAACGCAAAAATACCACAACATAATGAGCAACGGAGTGCGAAACGCCGTACGCGAGCACTCTCAGCGGTGTTCGCGTTAGCGACTGATTGTATGTTGTGACATTCAAAGGGATTCGACGAAAAATCGACAGCCGGGTAGAGCGCGCTCGGGTGCTCGGCTCGCTGTACTGACATGCCGAATATTGTAACTTATAACGTGCTCACATTGAGCAATTGCTCATGTCAGTCGCCAAAAATGAAAGGAACTCTTAAAGAAACTAAATCAGTACAAAATGCATTCAATAGACCAATTATCTTGTATTAATTTATTTATTTTCAATGTGAGGTATGCCAGCGGGTTGACATCTTTATAATACTGTTCAATGACAAATGCACTACAAAAATAATTATCCAGTATTTAATAATGATGAGACGATCCTGAGATGAAACCTTTGCTGCTCCAAATTAACAAATCTCAACCAAGGTGGATGAGATTTGTTAATTTGGAACTAAGAAGGCCAGTTAGATGACCCGAGAAAACGCAGAGAAGGCAAATGCAAAGACAGCATAGGACAGAGCAGTGGAAGAATGCTGTCCAAGCGTCAGACCCCCAACTTGACGAGGCTGAAAGGGACGAAGAGGAAGAGAGGAAGATATTTAATAATAATACTTGATAATAATACTAATCTCAACTGGGCCATTCCAGGAAACAGTTTATGCTGTTTCAGTTGAAAAAAGATACATATTTTGTTAATACCTACTTTCCTATACAAAAAATAGCTTCGTCTCCGTGAAGCATCTATAATATATCTCGATTAATAATGTTCCCTTGGGGACATACTCAAAATAATTTGTTGATTATCCCAACAGATGGATACTGAAAAGTGGTTCGAAACATAGCCTATGTTAAAATCGGCCCGCTATTAATTGTTACACAATGTTATTGGATTATTATCAATTATTAAAAAACAGAACTTCAATTATAATTCACACGCTCAGGAATAAACTAGGTCAAAAAAGAGTTTGCATTTTAAAAGGGACTTGTTTAAAAAATTTGACAAACCTTGCAGAGGAACCCAGCGGCAACAGCGGCAAACTTGTAAAGAGGGAATTTTTCCATCAGGTATACCCCAGCCGTGCAGAGTATTTCCTTCAACTCACTCTCTTGCAGGCAAACACCCACCCACCGTTTTTGTAGAGTTTCACTCACTATCTCATCTGCGCTGGAGAGCTGAAACCGATTGTATATAAAAAAATATTCTCAAAATTGTTGATAAATAAATGGTAATACCTCTTTGTGCTGGTTTTCCATAAGTTTCAAGTTAGATTGTATTAGTTTCCCTAACCTGCTTAATGAGTATCTTGAGATACTGAGGGCTCAGGCCGCCTGCTGATCTGATCAGCGGATATTCCAGCCTCTCTTTAACGGGGGGAACTCGCCCTTCTGACAATGCTTTGAAGTAATCTGCAGACCAAAGCAGAAGGTCATATGGCTGGGTACGAATAGCCGCTGAAACGCAATGCCAGATACTTTAAAACATTTGTGTATAAACCATGCAAAAGAGTAAAATTATTAAACGACTAAGAGATTTGGAGTTGAATCTTCTCTCAGTTAGAAAATTCTCTCCTGTTCTGATTGTCGACTTTAATCTAGTTGGATGAAGGGGTGGTCTTGGAGCATGCGTCCTATTGATCATTTGATTCCATGATCATTAAACAATTCCAAACATAATCATCCAATATCCAGTCTGCGAATGTGAGCCTGTGTGGATTTGAATACTATCCAGATAATTTTAAGCAATTAACTCTCTTGGAAAGTAAAGAAACGTGAAAAGTACAAGTCCCTACATAAAATGGAATATAAAAAGAAGTCGGCTAACCTTTTGCGAAAACCTTGAGCACGTGCGGAAATGTCGGTGGAATGATAATTTGCTGCGAGCAATACATCGGCTCCACGGCGGTGCCGGACATCCTTTCTTCCCGCGCCCCTAAAATTCACACAAAATTAAAATTTTTCGTAAAATGACCGCGCGGACACTTGTGCGGCCAATAATCGACTAACTTCTCCGTTGGCGTAAATATTCACGTTAAAAAATTATACGAAACCAACCTTGAGGCCTGCGAGCGTTGAACCGTTACACATAAAATTACGTTGTCATAGCAATATCCACAAACATAAACACTGGATTTGCGCAGCACAAAAAATGATTGTTATCAGAGTTAATCATGCGACAATCTAAAAGTCTGGTAAATTTTCGAGCAAACATATGACTAAACAAACGATGAAAACATAAAAACTGAAGTACGTTCCACTACGTACTGAATATGTAATTCCTCCGGGATAAATTAAAAACACTCGATTTGTTAAACTCAAAGAAGTAAAAAAAGACCCGCGATGTTGCAAAATACAAAAGCAATTAAACTCTGAAAGGAGTAATTCAACTTGTTTTCATAAACTAAAGCGTGTTAAATATTTATTTCAATTTTATCTTTAAAATCGAGAATATGCGCGCCATGTCAAATGTCATAAAATCTGGACGAAGACTATTGCAAAACTAATTAAAATAGCACTTTACTAAAAAGTCAATAGCAGTACTATGAAAACAAATATTTTTGATTGTTCTAGTACTGGACCGTCCGGCTAATTTGCTAATATTGATGAACGTAAGTCAGCCGTAATACTTGAAAATTTAATATAGAATAGCGGTCTCTGTTGACGTTTGGAGAAGCTGGCTTATCACGTGGTATCCAAACGTCAGAAAAAGTACAGAACAGAAACCTGTTTCGTTTCGTTAGTTTGTGATGGTCTGTGATAAGTTTGAAGTATTGTGGAGTTTTAGAATATTTTGATCCTGTTGTAAATGCAAATCTTTACAATTCTATTATATCGCAAATTGCGCATGCTTTGTGTTATATTTTAAAAGTCATCTCGCTTTTAAAAAGTTGTTCTTCGTTAATTATTTATGTTTAGTAGTGACTTGTGACGTTTATCTCGCGAGATGAAAAAAGTGATCATTTCTATCTCGCCGAGATTTATTTCTATAATATTTGTTAGAATGTTTTGATGAGTGTATAAAACGCAGATATTGTATCTGTGTTTTTAAAGTTTGTTGAAATGAATAAGATAGCTGACCAGTGCTGGTGACATGTCGGAAAATAATGAATCCGTGTCAAGTCAAAAGTCGGACCCTCGCTCCGCAGAGATTATCATGTGATTTACGCAAAATGTCAAGTAAAAATATGCTGTGAATTCGCTATCACAAACATGGATGCGACTAATGTCGAGCAAGTCTTGGCGGCCCTCGGTGAGTACTCTGTGAGATGTTTTTAAAGTTTTTTTTGTTTGTAACTATGCGTGTTGTTTACTTTTCTGAATCATGGGACATTCTTATATACTTGAGTAGGTACTGCAGTCTATTAACTCTCGGAAAAACTTTGTGATGCGATTGTTTTATTTTATCATTATTTGTACTAGATGTTAGATAAACTGGTCTCGCAAAGTACATTTTGTCCTACTCCGGTACGTACCTAGGTACCCGATCATCATGTTAATTGTATTTTTATGGGCGACTGTACCGAGGTTTGTTTGGATTTTTCAGTAATTTCTTGGAATATTGTGTGCGACGTAATTGTATTTGCAGTATTTATACGTGGAACGTGTAAAAGATGGGTTTGCTCATTTATATTTATTTTGCATTTGAAAGTTGTAAAAATAATACAAGTGCTGATTTGAAATGAGGCATGTCTGGAATTTTCTTTTTTTGATAAGTTTGTTTCGATTACAATTTTAAACGCCGGGTCGTGAGGTCAAGGTCGAAAAATGTGTTGACGAACTTTTTAATTAATGTATTCCTTATTGCTACAGATTAACAATACGGTTTAAAATATTTTTTATTTAAATATTTCGTAAGTACGCATTTTATGCGCAAGGAACTTGAAGTTTTGACACCACTTGTGATACTCCGAAGATTTGCATGGCCCAATATAAACATGGCTGAAACTAAAGAGTTTATGATAAACCTCTTTGGTTGACACAATAGACGATCTTCCTGCGGTTTAGTGAGGGCAGACCCACCGCTTACCCAGGACGCTTTTATAAGCAAAAGTTCCCGTATCGGTCCTATTCATTAGCCGCCAGGTTGGCATTTTTTAATGAATTTTTATTTTAGGACAGTTCACTTTACTGAACGAACGGTACAGTTCACTATGGGAACTAGTCGTTCACAAGTTAAGTAGATGAAAAATAATTCATTCATTAAATTCTGCTGAAATTTTTGGTAGGCATTTTTTTTGGGTAGTGAAAATTTTGCGGCGGTTGGAAGATAAAAAATTGTTCCCTCCGTCAGATTTAAAGTTTTGGGATTGCGTAGATAAAATGAGATTTTTAATGGAAACTGAAGGCACTCCCCCCCCAAGGTTTTGAAAATTTTGATAGAGTGAATATGAAGAAATCTCTGGAAATCAAAACAACCCCCCTCCCCCTTGAATTGAATAATTGTGGGATATCTGAAAAATTTTCTGGTCGGTAAGCGAACAGTTCACTTAAAGAAGTTAAAGTAAATATAAGACAGAAATTCTAAGAATTACTGAATGATTTTAAGTGTGCAGTTCATTTGACTGAACGATCTGGTGAACGACAGTTCAGTTAACGGAACTAAAATTCTCATTTCTACAAAATACAGGTTGGCCGCGCGGCTACCATCCAAAATTTGCCGTAAAAATAAAAACATAGACAACATACATATTTAATTAAAGTAGGCATAGAACAATTGTAAAATGATGTATAAAAACATAATATAAAAGATACACAAGATTCACAGGATTGTACGGGAGCAAACAGACCGAAATATTTGAGGGAAAAAGAAAACTTCCTGCGGTTAAAATGATTCGCTCTGGACCATGTACATTGTACAACTCCTATTCTAGGCAACTCGAAACAGCAGAAATGCGAATGCTTCGATCGATGGTCGACAGGAGTAACACTAAAAGAAGAGATTAAAATTTCACGCATTCGTGGTAGCCTGGGCGTCACGGACATAAACAGTAAGCTGGAAAAGCGACAGTTGAGATGGTACGGGCACTTAAGATCATCATGTCACATGGTGAAGCAGGCAATGTCAATGGAGCTTCATCGATAGTCATCCAGAAGAACATAGAACTCCTGGATGACTCAATGCTCCAAAATACTACAGAGAAACGGCCTGGATGAAAGCGATACCCAGAACCGAAGAAGATACAGCCCGAGAAAGCGAAGAGCCGACCCCAACAGCCTACCTAGGCAATGGGTTGGGACTAGGGAATGCAATCTCAAGTCGGGATTGCCCTTTCGGGATCCCTCGAGATTAGAATTTCCAATCCCGCGGGATCCTTAGGGATCGGGAACCCAAATACTTTTGTGTTTTTTTTGCTAATAGAACTGAATAGCAATTAACGAAAATGTTCATTATTAATCATTACATTAAAGTTTTTGAAGGCGTTTTTCCAAGCATCAATCAGTCAATGTAGCAGAGTAAAAACTACTAACTAGTAGTTGTTTTTATTACTATGTTAGGTTGATAAAATACAGCAAATATTATTCAAAGGTATTTTAATTATTTAAATGTGACATGAACATAAGTTTTAAGTACTTACTAAAAGCTCTATAGACATGCACAATTAAACATACAAAACATAAAAAATGTTGATCAATCCCGATTATCTCGTCCGGTTTTTCGGTTCGGGATCGATCTCGTAAAATGCCTCGAGATCTCGCGGGATCGGGATTGCATTCCCTAGTTTGGACAGTGCAAGGAACAAGGAGATATTAAAATCTACTTGATGATGGCTAGAGCTAAATATTATAATAGTGATGAATTATGGCTATAATGCCGATTCATACAACTACGCCACTATATCCCTTTAATCCTAGGAGGTAACCAAAGTGTACACGTATGCCGAAACCTGCATCAAATTTTCGCAATTTTTGAACTCGTTCACGGATACGAAGTCACCCAAGTCAATTAGTATCATATCATGCACATTCGCCGCTGGTTCTGTTCCCATCCCTGTCTGATCATCGAGCCGTCGAGAATGATGTAAAAAATATACTCTCAAAGGCTTTTCATTGTATCAAAATCAATAAGATCTAAATTCGTCAAAAGCGACAAGGACAACATTTTCAATAAAAAGATTGACATATTGTGGCTGGCAATTCGCAGTATCAAAAAATAGCGAAGTGGCTGTACGCGCAAATTATTTTAAAATACACGAAATATATTATTTAAGGTGTAGAAATGTAATAAAGTTATTTTTTCCGTGACTCAAATAATAAACAATGTGTATAATATTTATACCCATTCAATATTATCTATATGTATTTTAAAACATGTAGGTACGTCTCGCTACTTCGTACGATTTCGATGTTTTGTCTTTTTTACGCGTTATCCAGTTACGCTATAGCGGCCTATCACATTTTCGTAAATGTTTTTATTTTATTTTATTTATTTACTAACGCCCTTCGGGGCTTTTACAAACAAATAGGTAAAGTATACATTTATATTATAGATAGTTTAACGAAAAAAATAATAACATATAAAAACAATAATGACATAAAGTGAAAATAAAATACTTAAAATACAAATATATGAATATATCGACCTCATCTGTTAGTCTCATTTATTAACTGATTAACATTGCCCCGAATAGGAGGAGATCCGTGGTTCGAATCGCCGGAATCGGTAGCAGCCGATTATTTTTTCGTGGATTTGATTTTTTGTATGTCTTTCTAATTGATTAATTAATTTGGTTTTAAAAATTGATTATTTGAAATTTCCAAGCCCATGTGGACCTCTTTACATTAAAGAAATACAATCGGATTAGATGCGTAAGACGTGCGTGCGGGGCACATTGTTTCGTTGTTTCGGTGTTTATACCCGTTTACGCCAACACAACGAAACAATATGCCTAATAATTTACTAATTATATGGAAAGACCTATACTTAACCCCTTAATTTATTGAAGTTGTCAATATGCAAAAAATCACTTAGAAAAATAAATTATTATTTAAAAACTGTCTCTTTTAAAACAAAAATTTTAAGAAAACCAACTCAACGATTTAAATATAATTTTTATTGATAATCGTCAACTTCGTAATAATATTGAATAAAAGACAAAGCACAAATGCATACGGTCATAAAAAGTCCACAAAATGCAACATTTTTTTCATTTCTAAAACATTGACTTAGTAATTTTTAATAATATTGGCTGGCGGAGCACAGGAGCACTTGTTTACCTGAACCCCCGCCATAATTGGGTAATAATGAAGGATATTAATGTCGACGTGACCAGCACTGATGGGTCGCTGGTCGGTAGGTACCTACACGAGTAATGATCAATTTAAATACTGCTGCACTGGGCGCTGTGTGGAGACTAGTACCAGTACCGAACTCCCCAATAACCAGTTTCCGTGTTATCTCATCTTCGTGTTGCAATGACGTCACATCAGCATTTGGATAATCCCATTCTGTATTTGCAATCCACGGTCAAGATGACTTTGTAATTATAAATGCAGAAAATATGCATTATTATACTCACGTAACGTGCAAACAGCCCCGCTGTATATTTATATATTAGAAGTAAAATTTACTAACCGCAATATTAGCTAAAATGAGTTACAAATACAAACATTCTCGTATTTTATCTATATTCAGGATAAAATCAGTAAGTGAATAATCCATGTATATAGTTATCTGGTGGCAAAGCTTATAATTTGAACATTTTCATTATTTTTTTATATCACTATAATGTCATTAAATATGTAGTTTTCTTTTCACCTCTAAAATTCTAAAGGGATATTATAATCTAGTGAGGGCGTGCCCCCATACTATAATTTGTGCGAAAAAATAGCGGCCCTCATAGCTCAGTGGGCTTGACACTGGTTTCTCACACCGAGGGTTCTGAGTTCGATTCTCGGTGAGGTCAGATTAACTCAAGATTTTGTGATGTAACGACTTCAGTAATTAGGCCTCTTGGCCTGTTGAAGCGTTAAAAATAAATAAAAAATCGTCCAATTAAAATAATCTCGTTATCTGTTTGTCCATATAACAATTTTTTTTAAATAAAATAAATACATATTTATTACTTAGGAACCGACATGTAAAAGTACCGACATTTTTGACGGGTTACAGCTAGTTATACTCGTATATAAATTTGTAGCTCACACGCAAATAATTCAAAGCCATTCAAGGAAGAATCTATAATATACATAATATACGAAAAGTGGTAGCATGTGTTGCGTAGAACATTTCGCAAAATTTACCCCAAACGTAATACTTAAATATGTTGCGCTGCATGTAGTTGTGAGTACGATCGAAATTCAGAGTCAATACTTAGATGATTTAAAGTATGTAAAAAAAAAATGTACGCCTTAAAAGCGTAATTTTCGGTACAAAATAACACATCACAGTACATAATAACAGATATAATATAAAACGGCGTAAATGTGACCTTGTCCTTTCGCGTGATCATTTTTTCCTTAAAATTTTCCTGGAAATTTCAATGCGATATCATTAAAATAAACAAATCAAAATATGCATTATATATTCATGCACTATATTATTCCTTCCAAGAAAAATAGTGCGCGGGAGCATTATCTTCCACGCGTACAATCGAAGGAATCAAATACATAAGTATTTAAAAGTTTCTACCCCCCTTTTGATCGGAAGTGTACTTGCGGGGAAGGTTGTTGACAGAAAACAAATAAAGCGTCGCGTCCGACTCGAACTGTAAATATTTAGTCGGTAGAGCAAATTTGCCCCCGGCTAAAGCGATGTAGGCCAAACTAGGGGACAAATTATCTCTCAACATCACGCGCGGCAGAGTCTACGTGACGTTGCAACGTCGTGCACTGTTCCGCGACGTCGCGCACAACATAGCGGGGCATTTCTACATGCCGCGGAAACGTTGCCATGCGCACGGTACTCGAGCGAGTTCACGAGGACATCGGGCTGCGCGTCAGTATCACGTGGTATGTTTACAAGTGAATGCGCATGCGCTGTATCTGTCAACTGACATTAATGTGGGGAAACGAAATTATTGTTCTAACTCATCGCCGTACAATTTTGTGGGACACTTCAAACCGTGAATATAAAAATAAAATGATGTGAGGGCCAACAGCGTTCCTTAATATTGTCTTGCTTGGCTATGGAAGGCCCGATTATTTGTAATAAATTGTCAAAACCAGTTGTCATTCGAGTGAAATTGACAAAAGATCCGTCAGATATTCGAAGATCGCATAGAATATCCATCCTTCTTTCTCTTTGCAGTAATTTCGCACCCACCACCTTTTTCTCCTCTTACGTTTCGATAAACTCTTTAAAATAAATAGATACGTAGCTGTCATCATAACCTCATCTGGCGACATTTCCGCGACAAGTGATATGTGAGTCCCGGTGTGTACACGTCAAATGACCGCGTCATTGTCTCCGAAACATGAGCGTAGATGTCGATGCGACATGCCTCGCGGAATGTTTCGCGATTTGTCCCCTAGTGAATACACGGCTTAACGCTCGGGAGTCAGCTCCCCGCAATAGCCGAACCGAACCGCCCCAGGGTGTGCTAATGTCGCTGTACAAAATGCCGCCCAAAAAAAATCTGCGATCACTTGCATTTACACTAAAGCGCTCCAAGAAGTTTCACTCCGAAGTGTATTTTAATCGGTGACATTTTAACCGTTATTTGAAATTTGTATCTGAATGTGTCGATGATTCGCAAATGACTTTGCTATTCAATGGGCAACTATTGGTACTAAATATACAACGATTATATCTTAGTTATCAATCATCGATACAATAAGATACAAATCCCAAATGACTTACCGAAAATAACTGGTTAAAATAACAGTTTAACCATCACTAGCGTGTACTTTGTACGCACGAAGCGTAACTAATCGTACTCCTTTCGGGCGAAGTTTTACAGTATTTAAAGAAGAAACACGTTTAAAACATAAAACGTGTGCAAAACCTTATTTTTTAAACATTTGAAATAGGGTGTGGGGTTTCCTTCGCCGTTTCCTCTAAGCTGCGGGCCCACTCTTCACGATAGCGCACGCCTGAAATATTATCAGCGAATTAATATATCTATACCTATAAAACTCATATCCCTTCCATACCCCTTCCCCTCGCCGTGACATATTTTCGATGCAAATCTGTACCGGTTGACCGATCGGACTCAAAATTTGGAAACTTATTCTCTAGGACTCGGCGGGTAACATAGGCAACATTTCCCCCTTATTCCATACCCTTTCCCCTCCCCCTAAAATATTTTCGATGCAAATCTGTACCGTTTGACCGATCGGACTCAAAATTTGTAAACCTATTCTTTCGGACTCGGCGGATAACATAGGCAACATTTCCCCCCTATTATCATACCCCTTCCCTTCCCCCTGACATATTTTCCATGCAAATCTATCCCGTTCGAATCGAAACTTTGTTTACCCTCACAAATTTATTTTAAATTTAATCCTTAACCCGTGCAACGCCGGGTATGAACAGCTATTTATATTATATATCTTACAACATGTAATGTAATAATAGCTGATCTTCAGTGCCTGGTGTCCGGGATGTCCGATGTATGCAAGCAGATAGCCCACCATACTACTCAGCTGCTATCGGGTCGAAGTCGTTCGATCTAGGACTCGCTGCTGACCCGTGGCGTACTTGTGGTCGGGTGGCTCAGACGGCGGAACATATCCTCTGGGATTGTACGATTATGAATGATGCGAAAGTGGATATGCTTGAAGGTTTCACTGAGTTTCGGATGAATGAAGGAAGAAGATCATGTAACGACGTCCTCGTAAAGAATGAGCGGAATTTGGATGCTTCAGACAGTTCACTCGTGTGTGGATGACCCGCTGGGAAATTCTGCGGGGATCTGCTTCGTTGTAATTTTGTAGAGATATCTGCCGGTCCTGTGCCTTCCTAGTCGGATATCAAGTTGTGTTATTATTTTTGTTTGTTTTCTTTTTCCTATGGGGTTGTCAGTCCAACCATTCACTGCCGCCGCCGTGGGATTCGTCTTCATATTGTTGCTTTTCTTGGTTATTCTCTATTTTATAAATCTTTATTTCGTTGTTTTTGCTTTTCTTTTGTTTTCTTATTATTGTTGTTGTATTATTTGTAATAATATGTGTCTATATATAATGCTCTATCTGCTTTTCTGTAATTATATTTTTTTGATTGATAATGAAGACTTCTCTCAGATTGGGGACAGTGAATGACTTTGATCTGTCAGCCGCGCCACTTCGCGATTTTTACTTTTTAGTAAAAAAAATGTCAACCTAGAGACGATTGAGTAGGACCGATATGGAAGCTTTTGCTCTTAGAGCGGTCCTGGGTAAAGCGGTGGGTACCATTCACTATATGCATGCAGAGTGAACCTATGATGAATGTCAGCAAATCGAAAGCGATGGTGTTCGAGAGAAAAGATAGAATAAACGCGATGTAATTGTAAACAACGAATGATTAGAACAGGTGAATGAGTTTGTATACTTGGGAACATGTTTAATAGAAACGGCAAGGCTGAGAACGTTATCGAAAGGAGAGTGACTGCGAGTAACCAAGTAAATGTTGCTCATTATGGCCAATAAGAACCTGTCGAAAGAAGCGAGACTAACGGTACATAATGACGTTCTAGTGCCAACTCTGATGTATGGAAGTGAAACCAGGAATTGGCAAAAAAGGAATGAAATTAGACTGAATGCGGTGGAAATGCGGTCACTAAGGCGCTTGTGTGGAAAATCGTTGAAGATCGAATACAAGTTAAAAGTGAATGTAATGCTGGCTGTAGTGTGATAAATATATAGAATAAATAAAGGAGTGCTGAAATGGTTTGGTCATGTAGAACGTATGAGCGAGGAAAGGATGGTTAAGAAAATATATGGGGCGAGTGTTGAAGGCAACAGGATTAGAGTGCGTCCGCGAAAGACCTGGCACGATCACATATTACAAGTATTGTAGGATGGCCCTGTTAAAAGCCTCAGCAACCGTAAAACTTACGCGAGAAGATGTATGAATGTAGCCGAAGAAAAATTGGTGTGCCAAGATATTAGAATATGGCGTTCTCTCCTCTCTGCCTACCCCTTCGCATGGTTCGTTAGTTAGTTTTTACAATATGTATGTGGGGATGAACGAGCTAAAGCTGAAGAGCTATACCGTCTGATTTCTGTATTGATTCATATTTCATCTTTCGCTTAAAAAATTTTTACAACAATTTATTTAAATAAAACGTGAAATGTTTTGTGGTGATTATACAAATCAAAAATGTATAATTTCCCCGCTAGCTACGTGCCAAAGGTTGCGTATTTGCGCATCCATATGAATAGGACACGCTTTCTCACACAGCTCAGGGTTACCTGGGTCGCCGGAGAAGAAGAGATAACGAAGCGAAATGTTACATCACAAATGCATATACATTAAGGAATAGCGAAGTGTTTCAGTATTTCTTGTAACCCTACTTCGCATTGGTCGAGTCGCAAATACGTTACAGTTGAGTACAGAGGCGCAGAACTAGAGTAGTGGATATCATGGGTCGTGTAGCGAAGCTAAACTGGCAGTAGGGAGGGCGTGTTGCGTGGCAGGATGCTACAAGACGGACTCCCAGAGTTCTGAAATGAAGACCTTGGGAAAATAAAGTCGCGTCGGAAGACTTCAAAAGAGATGGGCCGACGATATAGCCGCTGTGGGGGGAAGAAATGGCTACCGCTAGCAAACATCAAGGAAGGATGGAAGGGTATGGAAGAGGCTTATATCCAGCAGTGGAGAGATGAAGGCTGAGGAAGATATCAAAGATAGAAGAAGCGTATCTTCGTCAGGACAGACTCACAATAACCGTACCGTCAATTAAATATGTGGGGGTGTTGTTAAGAATTTTGGTATTAACACAGTATACTAAGAACAGTAATACGTCTTCATAAAAACTGGCCGCAACTACGGAGTAAAAGTAAAGTGACAACAACAACAATAACTCGCCGACAGGCCGGAGATAAACTACTGTTCCGGGCATACTGCGGTATTAATAATGAAGTCCAACCATAAGATAAAAACAAAAAGATCGGATCGTAATGTCATTTGACAATCACTGTTAGCCGTGCAAATAATTATTTTTTCTTTGCCTACTAGTAACGTATGAAATATTCTTCTTCTAGTCTTGTCCTACTGGTAACATATAAATTTGTATTGATTGTAATATAAAACCGAAAAAGAGTATTTATTTAATAGGAGAAAATATATTAACTGAAAAATGAGATTAACTTGAATGAGTGAATCTGCCGCCTTCCGAGTGAGTCCGCCCGCTCGGCGCAGCCCTAGCGGGGCTAATACCACAGAATAAAGAATACCGACCTAAAATACCACTTGGCTACCACACATGTCACGAATCACTATATTCAACGCGGACAAGTTGCTTCTATGCCCCTTTAATTTAATTTCCGTGATGTATGGCCGGGTGTATCAACTTGGCTTATAGTATATTTTGCTTAAACCATTCATTTTTGCGTTTTCCACCAATCAAACAACCCGTTTTCGTAAAAATATATGCTTTAAACGGACGATTACCGTAAACCAAGTTGATAGAGCCGATCCTTAATCGTATAATATATTATTTTTGAATAAATTATCAGTCCCCTAGTGCGATTTAAAAGCCTTTTTATCATTACAATAATTATCGCTTTGTTTTAACCACAATAAATTTTTATGGTAATAATTTAATTTGTTTTGAGAGCGATGGTTTCTTCTTCGAGACAAGAAATATACTAAAATTAATTTTCAAGTAAATACAGCTTGATTGTGGTGGGAGGAAGTTAAAAGGGGGCGTGGTTACAAAGTAAGTAGGCATAAAGTATGTACAATTTAAGAGAGGGCTATTTAAAAATTTATTTCATTATTTATTATAACGCTTGAATACTTGAAGCAGTGGACTTCAATATTGAAGGGATTGCAATATAACGAGATATTATGTTGAATTTTTAAGAGAAGTGTTCATTGTTTTATTTATAAAATGGTGCCAAAAAGTAACATTGGAAATTTTAAGAAAATATCCCAATTACAATAAATTATAATTTTTTTTCTTTGTTTTTTCTTTTTCTTAAAAATATTTCTTTTCTTTTCTTTTTTTTTCTTTATAGTTCCTAAGTAATATTTTTTTCTTTTTTATATACAAATAAATAACTACTTATTCCTTAGGAACCGACATGTAAAAGTACCGTCATTTTTGACGGATTACAGCTAATTTTATAATATTTATGAAAATAACATGTCATTTTTATGGTCGTGAAATTAGAAACACTGCAAAAAATATAATTAAAAATTATAGTATTAATGAAAGAGTTATTCAATATAAAATCACCGCCCTAGCGTAAAGTGCGCGAGTTGTACTTGCATAACAAGAGCCAGCCGCGCCTGAAATTGTACAGTTATTTTATCGGTAAAGTTCTCAGTAGTGAGCTGAATCGTGATTGTGTTTAGTGACTCAATTGTGACGATGTTTGTTGGGTGCGATACAACTAACCAGCGGGGACTTGATTTGGAAGCAGACCCAACTAAGCAAATGGCGTCTACTTTATTATATTCCGCAACTTCCAGTAGCTGCAGCGTCCAGGCCCGGCACGCTGTCCAGCTCCAGGTGGTGGCTCCGTGGCGAATCGTGTTCCCGCGGCCGCTTTGTGTGTGCCGTGTCCTGTCCAGGGCGGCGGTTGCATTAGCTACGGACCCACATACGGGAATCATTCGTCACCAGGCTGAACTTCGAACCTGGGACATTATTGTTTTATTTTTAGCGGAAGTGATGATAATAACAATAGTAATCATAAATGTTACCGTTCCCTTACGCCCTTTGTAATATCAATTCCATTTTGTGAACAAATTGCAGCATCATTGTTACTAATTCATTATACGGTGTTGGCAGTTGGGTTTCCAGCTCAATAACCAATTTATTATACAAAGACAAAGACGATTTAATTTCACTGCCCCGCTTGTTTTTTACGAGTTACCAAATGAAACTAAAGAAATTAAAATACACAAACCTTTTATACTCCGTATCACTAATTTTATGAAAATATCAGGTAGAAGGTTGGCTGAAGAAGTGATCCGCCCTTGACCTCTAAATAGGCAAAATCTGCTTTATACAGAGTTATTTGTAAAACATTAATAACCTCGCAGGACTATATTCCTGCCATGATTATGAGTCGAAAATGTTCAAGCTATCATGACCTAATATCAATAGTTATAGAGATTTGCGACATCAAAGTTTGCATTTTTTTTTTCAATATTTCTGACTTATTTTTTGTAAAACGTTGGAGTATCATTACAGTAATTAATTTCAATTACGAAAAATTTATTCGTTTCAATAAAAGTTAAATAAAATGATTAAAACCCTGAAAAAAATCCAATTGGAATGTTTTCCAATTAGAATTCGAAGGTTTTTATTTTTTTATTTGGCTTGTATTAAAGGGAATAAATTTTTCGTACTCAATATAAGTTACTGTAATGATAGACCAACGTTTTACAAAAAATAAGTCAGAAATATTGAAAAAAAATGCAAACTTTGATGTCGCATATCTCCTTAACTATTGATATTAGGTCATAATAGCTTCAACATTTTCGACTCATAATCAAGGTAGGAGTATAGTCCTGCGAGGTTATTAATATTTTACAAATAACCCTGTATAACTTCAACTATACTCTAATATAGTATTTATTTTTGTATCTACTTAATTTTTTAAAATTTTTTTGTATCTTATCATTTGTATTAATTTTTGTATATACTTAAATTTTTATCTTATTTTTATATGTATATTCTCTTTTCTTTTAGATTTATGTATTCTTATGATTGTATATATTACTTAATTCTTTCTGCTTTCTTTTATACATTTATGCTTCTTAACTATTGTTATTTGTTACTATTTCATAACTAGCAAATGAGAAAACTGCAACAGAACAGGTTTTACCTAGTGTGGCAGTTATTAGTAACTTATATCAAAACAAATGTAAAACAAACAATACTTCAAATCAACGACTTAGAAAGACACATAAACATTTCATTAAAAGTTTTTGACTTTGAGTTCGTTACAAGATTACAGAAAACCGCAAGGTGCTCCACGATTTGCAGGGCCAGAAGTCACCTAGGAACCCACAATCGCTCCATGACAGCGAGCTATGAACAAATCGTCCACCGTGTAAGCAATTTACGGACGTTTCCCGGTAAATGAAATCGGTATGTTAAAAAAAACGCACACGTGCATGGCACGTGGCGATAGCGGGACGCAAAAGGGAATCCGAGACAGGATGAGCGAGAGGAAAATGCAAGGACTTACGAAAAATACGTTCGCTCGGTAGCCCTGCATTTGAGGTGGGTATTATTGAATTTTCGAAACTGGAGAGAGCTGACACTAAACCGAGATGAGCGGAGGAAGACTCTTGAGGAGGCCAAGACCCACCAGGGGTTGTAGTGCCAAGAGTGATGATGAAGATGATGGTAAAAATATATAACAAAATACAATGCTCCAACAGCCATGATAGGCTGAAACCTGAAAAAGTTACGGTAAAAAAAGTGGAAAACAGTTCAAAGGTGTTTTAATTTAATTTAATCATTAAAACGGAATTCCACAAAGAACTGCATACTTCAAAATTATATTTACAGAAATTTAGCTTTTCAGTGTTAATATTTCGTCATGATCGTAGAACAATGACGGATGTGCAAAAAATTACATATTGACTTTTTTTGGGTCGTTAAAAAGTGAAGAAAAGAAGCCATCTAATGGTATATAAAAAGTGTATTTTTTCTCATTAATTTATCCGTCGTTATACGAAGTCGGTATAAGGACGTTTCTGATTTGCGTTCGTAGAACAAGGCAGCATGTGTAAAAACGTCGTTGTACTGCGCTGACTATATTTGAGGTTTGAAAGGTATCAACTTTAAATAACTAACCCAAGTTTCAAAGGAAAATTTTTTGTGGTTATCGAGCTATGGACATAAAGTGTCTTTGAGAAAAATCACACGCGTCGTTGTTCTACGATTGTGACGATTTAAAGACATAAGGGTGTCACGGACATAAAGAGCAATCTAGAAGGAAAACATCTAAAATGGTACAGGCACAGAAAACGGAGACCCCCAGACCATATGGTAAAGCAGGCAATATCTGTGAAGCTTCATCGATAGTCATTCAGAGGAAGACCAAAGATCACGAGAGCTTCTAGAGCAAGGTGCCTTGTATCGCTTAAATGCTTAATGAATATCGATTTTTCCGGTTTCGAAGATAAAAATCAGTTCGAATTCGAATCATTCGGTTAATCGGAAGCCTTATATGCCAATTTAAATAAGAATATCTACATGACCTCCAGAAACGGTCGTCATCACTGTACGCTTGCGGTAACTGAGGGTTTGGACTGTCTTTGAATATGCGTTTGACCTTTGGCGCCCACGTGCCCTGCTGTACTCTCAGAACAGCACACTACGACCTATCATGGCCAAACACTATCGACTCGGATTGATCAAGCAAACCCGCCCGCTCCTGTAGCCATGGAGATCCCCAGATGTGTGTGCGTAAAGCGCCCCGACCTGTATTCTCAATCCCCAGCTGTCGAACCGAGCGAAAGACATTTGGCGAGACAGTGTAGAAAGGACTCCCATGTCAAACATTTATTATTATCATTTTTGTTTACGTCTCATTTTAAAAACAAAGCATTTTGGCTTAAATAAAGAGACAAAAAATATGAATATATAAAGAGTTTAGTTAATAAATCTAAAAGTATTATTTTGTTGCGCTTGTCTCTGCCTTGGGCCTGCAAACAAATACGAGCAACCGATATTATATTCACCAGACTAATAGAAATATAATTAATGAAAGTGTACTTTGTTTTCACCACTTATATATTAAAAATATCAACATGTTTCAGGGCCAATGGTCCCTTCGTTAGGATACAATGTATTGGCCAGAGAGGTCGTAAAAACACGCCATAACACCCCAGAAGACACAAACCAGAAGATATAATGTATTGATATTTTCAGTGAATGGTGAAAATGGTGAAAACAAAGTACTTTTTTATTGATAATATCTATTAATAATTTCACCACAAAAACATTTTGATATTTTTGAAGAAGTTAATAAAAATAAGTTTATCGAGGCAAGACTATCGCTACGCGATAGAATTCTGGTACCAACATTCATGTATAGAAGTAAAGCCTGGAGCTGAAAAGTAACGAAAGTAGACTGAATGCAGTAGAGATGAGATCACTTAGGGCCGGTTGCTACAAGTTGAATTGAAATAAAAGTCCGTTTAAAGAATAGACTTTTGCGTTCTCTACCAATCAAACGGTCCGTTTCCGTAAAAATCTATGTTTTAAACGAACTTTTATATTAATCCAACTTGAAACAACCGAGCCTTAGACGAATATGTGCAAAATTCATTTATGATAGAGTAAAGAATGAATATATTAGTAATGAATGTAAAGCTGATCTTAGCATAGTTAATTGAATTAAAAAATGGTTTTGGCATTTCGTGCGAATAAATGAGGAAAGAATGGTAAGAAAGATATATGAAGCGAGGCGCCAGAAAGAGAGGGCGACCGCGGAAGACACGGCATGATCAGATTAAACAGATACCGGAAGTTGTTCCTGTTAGTAGCCTCAACAATCGTCGAGCTTGCACGTAGAGATATATGAATGTAGATGAGGTGAGAGTTATGTCGAGTCAGAAGAGTGTAGTACCCTATCCTCTCCGCCTACTCTCTCTAGATAAGTTAATGGTGGATACAGTCACACGGACACGGCCCGATACAGGGTGTGGAAAAATATCGATAATGATGTGTTTTACAATGAAATGTAATAATATGAGTTACATAAAACGCCGATTATTTGTTCTATTTTATTTTTCAATTGATTCATCAACATGGTAGATTGATATTTTTTTAAATATTGATCGTATTATTTGTATAAATCTAAAAATGTCCTTAGGTTTCATGGCCGTTCAGAATCTTCTGTGTATAGTTTTATGGGATATTCTGCCGTGTATATGTGACCTCTCTGGCCAACGTTTCGGATCCCATTGCAGGGTCCATCATCAGGGCTAATCTTATATTATTTGATTAATTACACCTACATGTTTCAGAAATACCTTTCCATCCATATATAACACCCTGACAATGGAAAGGTATTTCCGAAACATGTAGGTGTTATTAATCAAATAATATATGTAGATTTATAGAAATAATACAATCAATTTTTTTTGGTTCTTTTTTAAATCCAATTTTGCGGTGTTACGTGTGTAGGGAGTAATATCTTGGCTTTACTGTATTGAACTTATATTGTTCAGCAGTCAGGTCGGATGACCTTTCTGCCAACCAGTCCTCGTACTCCCGCGAGGGTTTGGCCTCCTCTGGACGGCTGTGAGCTTTGATTTTGTTTCCAGCAAATATTTTACTAGGATTTAGTTGGATATTATTGTACAATCACTATTTATTTATTTACTTAAATTTTTAGATCCAGTCTATTCGCAAATCCAGAAAAAAAAAATTGGTTACTTAACAATCTCAGAAAAAAAATTATTTCGTAGCTTTTCGGTAGTTCAAAACTATTTTTTTAACAAATTTATTAATCAATTAAAAAAGACATACAGAAAAATCAAATTGACGAAAAGGTATTTTAGCTGCTCCCGGGATTCGAACCAACGGACCTCCATTCTATCCGGGAAAGGCGCGTTATCCAATTTTGCCACGGCAGCTTGTAAAATTGTAAAGTTTTGAATGCAGTCACTGAAGATATCTAATTTAAAATGTACCGAATACTAGATTTTATATATCTATCCCTTCCAAAATCATGTTTCCTATAAATTTTTTTGGCTATGCTTCCTATAAAATCTCGAATTAAGTACATTATAAATTAGTAATCCTCGATGATTGCATTAATGTTTTTTTGGATATTGCCGCCTTTGCTTTTATACCCCATGTATGTAGGTACAGTTGCCGGCAAACTTCTTGAAATTTTTTGGCGTAGTCGGGGAATGCGCAGAAGACAAAATTTGGGTATCTTTGGTGGAATGGTACATGCGCAAACTTCCCCCCACTGCGCCGTAAAATTTCAACATGTTTGCCTCTTTTTAATTGATTGTCACTATTCCACCTTTTTAATGCAATCCATTTTTTTTTAAATTAAGTCAAATTATAGAGACGTAGCTATTTATGTATATGAAAAACGTGCATAGTCATAGGTTAGCCCAGGGCTTATGACCTGTATGAGCGTGATCAGTTTACACAATGCAAAGTTTTTTTTTTATATCTTTATTGTACCCGGTTCAAAAATGCCATTTTTTTCTTTCGGCCATTTTTGAGGCTGATAAAATGTTTATTCTTTGAGAAATATACTCTACGAAAATTGAATTTCCTTCGTTTGCGATCGATAACTTCGGCTACAAAGAGTACTCGAACACTATTAGGTAGGCAAATGGGGCTTTGATTTGTATACCAGAATGTACTGTACCGAACACAGTGAAGTTTATTTGAAGAGTCTACGACAACCCAGTGATGACGCGTTGATACCCGCAAACCGCTTAATGTGTGTGCTACCACAAATTTAGATTTTCGATTTGACGGCATTTAGAATGGCATTTTTGACACCGTATCATGGTAAAAATGCTTGCGATGACGTAGACTAGAGATTTTTTCACAATGCTTGGGTGCGATGATATTATTATAGATGTCTCATAGAGAAGAAATTATATTTTTTATGGGAAAGTAGATATGGAAGGCTTTGGGTATACATACGGCTGGCTTAGTGATCTCCTTACACAATGTAATGTTCGCCATTTCCACCCATGATAAAATACCACATCTATCAAATTTTTGGAATTGTATATATATTTAAGTTTTACAACCCGTTTCACGTGTGTGTTGTAATTATAATTAGCGCTACCGGCATCCAAAGCTTTTTCATTTCCGTTAATTAAATACAGATGTCACTAATGAAATATCATATAATGTTGAATGTGTGCCCACTCGCGTTTTTTGTTCAAGAATTGTGATTTTCTTATTTAAAAATGCCTTAGAAATAATAATTAATAATAATAATTATCTCCACTTCTCCCAGATGTGGAAATCAAGGGTTTTATAACCGAATTCACATTTTTTATACCTTCTTTGAGTTGAATCTCAAATTTGAAATTTATACTGAAGTTTTTTTTTGATATATTTATTAAATTTTTTTTATATTTATTACATTGTAGATATGCCAAACTGCACAGCAGTTTTACGGCAGTTACAAATCATAGAAATCTTTTATGTGTGCAATTTTCAAATTTTTATCTGTTCCCTCGACAGAGATTAAATTAAGCAGAGATAAAAGAAATTACATCTGTAAGAGGGTGTGATTTTTAAAGGCTCAGATATTAACTATTGATATTCTTATAAAAAGTAACTATACTCTTATCTTATATATAAAAGAGCACAGAAGATGAGAAATTACTACAAAAATTGAATTTTGTTCATTCATTACGTACGTAAATTAACTTTGATTTGTTGACCAGAATATATTGAACGCGATGCAGTTTAGGTATTTGGAATGGCTAGGACAATCCAATGATGAGTAATTACGAAAAACGGCGTGGGGCATAAAACAAAAATGTCCGCCATTTTTGAACCAGACAATAAAAAATTAAAAAATATATTTGACTTACCAAGACCTACAAAAAAATGAGTTTTTCTGAAATAGTATGGGAACCAATGTTGGACTATATTAAATGGAGTGCTCCAATAGACCAGAATATGTACTCTATTTTATTTATTCAATTAATTCAAGTAAATTTACTTAAAGTTAAAGAATAAAATAATAGGTACTAATATGATTTATTAAATGTATTTTTAATATATTAAGAGCAATTAAGTTTTGGCTTAAAATAAATATGTTTTCTGCTTGAAGTCTGAATGTTACCATCGAACCGTTGATTTTGAGGTACTTAAAAAAGTTTTGCAATTAAATTAATACTTAGAATTATCTTAATTTATTTAAATATTTACCGCTGCATATTTGTAAAAAAATAAATCAGCCGATAGCTCATTTTACAGTTCATTCATCCTGGAAACGAAAATGCGTCGTGCAAGTTGTTCCGTCTACCGCCGGCTCTGAACCGATTTTGTAAAATGTTTCTCGAAGAGAAGTCCATGTGTTTCAACTTGAGTAGTTAGTCATTGCGAGACATACCTGTCTGTGTCGTGTACCTAGTGTGTACAGGGTGTGTGCGGGTCTCCGTGACCGTCACCTGGGAGCCATTGAGCCGTGAAAACGGATCATTCACCGCCGCTGCTACACCCCGCCTGCCAGGGCCGCCCTGACCGCCCTGACCGCCACATTGCCCCGTACGAGGGGTATAAAAAAGGCAGCCATATCTCGAAGAATAAAAATACACTAGCAGGCGAAGCCGATTGGCCTGCGGGCGCCTATTTCGGCCGCGTAGATATATTCCAAGATCACAAGAAAATCAAAGAATTTACTGACTGAAATCGACGTAGGGCAACTAGAGGATCGAGATGGAAAACTTCTAATTGATATAAACAAAAAACTAAAGAGTGTATAATTGATATCAACACATTTTTAAAATGGAACTCATAGAATTGTCACATTCTTATCAATAAGTTCTTGAATGTCGTGTATTTCTGCATCTGACAAAGGCGTTTTCCTGTGTATGCTCAAGTCAAATCAACAGAAATAAAGGACAGTTCTGTGTGTAGTTTTCTGGGATATTCTGCCGTGTATATCTAACCTCTGACCAGACCAGGCCTGGACCTTTGGCATATGGAGTGGTATCCTATCCATTAAATCGAAATATTACTATATTTTTAATAGTTTTTCAAATTCTTAGGTAGCTAGGTGTCAAATGAATGAGCTTCTTGTTATAGGAATTACAAATAAATCTTATTTCATTTAATACACACATTTTGTAGATAAAATGTTTGATCCGAGAAAACCGGAAATTGTGATATTCGTATTAAGCGATTTGGCGGAAATAGAAATGCCTACAAATCCACTTTCATTAATTGGATTATTCTGTTTTTTTATAGAAATCATAATATTGCGCGCCAGCAAAAATATTAAAGAACCCATTCTTATTGTGAGGTTCCAATTTCAGAACAAAGTTCTGCGAATTTTTAAAACCAAATTTATTAATCGATTAGAAAGACAGACATACAGAAAAATCAAATCAACGAAAAAATATTTGGCTGCTATCGGGACTCGAACCCGCATCTCCTGTCTATCCGAGAAGGTGCGTTTCCATTACGCCACATCAGCCTCGTACCTCGTCCCGAAAGTAACCAAATATTTTTTCGTTGATTCGATTTTTCTGTATGTCTTCCTAATTGATTAATAATTCAATATATATATGTAAAAAGAAACCCGTGTTTCCCTACCCGCCAAGTTTTCTCCACAACCAGCCACAACCACCCACCGGTGGTTATGGTGGTGGATAGCCCTTGGTGTCACATCGAAAATATGCGAGTTTGGTGGGGGTGGCTGTGCGTGGGTGGGAGCGGGTGACGAAAATGTGCTTTCTAGCACATTGTTTTGTTATGGGAAGGCTGCAATGCTTCAGATTGTTTCAAAATAGGCGCGCCGACTGTGTCGGTGAGTCTAGAAGGTTCCCGTAAAACCTTCTCTAGAAAGTTCTGGAAGGAGAAGGTTCTAGAAAATTCCCTAAAGTTCTATAAGGTTCTAAACTGAGTGGCGGAATGTGTCGGTGTGTCTAGAAGGTTCCTGTACATTCGATAAATTTCTCGAATGTTCTGGAAGGAGAATGTTCTAGAAGGTTCGCGAAAGTTCTATGACGATCCAAACAGTGTACCAAAAATCTGCGCGTGCGAAGCCGCGCGGGCACAGCTAGTTTATTTTTAAAAATATATGACATCTGCCTCAGAGTAGAAGTAGAGCCTTTTCTGGCCCGAAAGGGAAGTCCAGCCCTGCGCTAATGGCAAATTAGTACCTCCTAGCCGGTAGCGCACCTTGCGCCGCGCAGGAGGGAGTGACATTCCAAATTAGAATTTTCAAATCGATTAGCGATCTGAAAATGGAATCGAACGCAGCTGTTTCCGTTACAATCTCCGAATGTTCACTTTGTTCGGCGAATCCATTCGTCGCCACTAAATAAATATTTCGGGACAACGCAACGTGCGCGGCTGCTATTCTGCACCGGCGCTTTCGATCTCGGCTTGCGCGGCCGGTAAAAACCGTTTGTTGATGCTGGGCACGTGTTTGTAGAATCTTTATACAATATTTCACTAGAAAAATGTACCTGCGATGTAAGTTCAACAGCAGTTTACTGTGATTCGTCTTTTTTATTTAAAAACAGAATTTTCTTGATCAAATTAATTTTCTTTGCAGTTACTTTCTTATGAACGGGAAAGACAGAAAACGGGACACCATCGACCTCAATTTCAACATAAAGATCCTCTTATTCCATTAACCGGTATTAATTTAAACATCTTAGTTTTTTATTAAATTGTGTAGTAAAGTAGTATAGGAGTACCAAGGGTGGGCGTGCACCCAATGATGGACAGTCAAATTTAAACATCGAATTATTATTCGCTGTTGTTTCCAGCCACTTAAAATAATTCTAAATTACCAAAAAACTGAGTTTATTCAAAGGGAATAGCTATATTCCAAGTCTGGCAACACTGAGTTAAATCTTTGAGTTTCCCACTATTTATTATTCTAGTTATGTGTGAAAAAAGCAGAGATTGCTAAAACACTGGCTCTTCCACATTCTTGTTGCTCGCACCAACTCCGAATTACGCTCACCCATAGTAGGAATGTGCCGAGCTTAACGATTTGTTCACTAACGTTGACATTTATCTTGTGTCTCCATACGATCTAAGACTACAGCATTCTGCGTTGCAACATTAAATTAATATTTAATTAATAATGCGATGCAGGATACTAATACAGTTTCACTTATCTTAATATGTTATATTGTTAATTATTTTATTGTTCTTTATTGCAATTATTGTGACTAGCAGTTAATCGGCGTTAGCCGATTGCTAATATTGCGTTTTTGAAGCCATCATAATAAAGAAGATACGTGGCCGTATACGCTTTCCAGTTTGACAATATTCATTTCCAACGATACGAATATTGTAACCTAGAAATTGAACAACAAAAATATAATTACCCGCAAAAAAAATAAAATTTACTTAAGAAAATATTAATGTTTACGTATTTCGCCTCAAAGTGACTCGATTTTTAAATAATGATTAGTATTTATTATATTGCTACACATTAAATAATATCTAAGTAAATTTATTTTTTAATAATTGTATTCCTCCTTTCTTAAAAAAAATCATACGATTTGGTTCGAAGCCGGCAGTGGAAAAATAGCATATTACGCGTTTTAAGCGCGATTGTAATATAGATTAGGTATATTTAGTTTTTGAAAATGCTTATTTTCTTTTTAATGTTGGATATTCGCACTCATCTAGCCCTATGGCACGTCTCTGACTGTCCGATATCTCTTTTTTTCCAAAATCCAAAAATCATGCAGGTAGACGATTAGCGTAGAGAATCAACAAGGAAATTCCCACGTTTGCAGTGTCGGTGCCGTGTCATGAATTGGAATTAGAGTAATAACATGCGCGCGGTAATCGTGCCTTTAGCGTCCCTCCCGCGCTCGGCCGGGCGGAAAACTACCCCGGCCTGTACTGCGCCCTGCACCCTGCACCTCGCTCGCCAGTCAACCGAATCATTTACGTGTTGACAAATTGTCGGCGATCAGCCAGTCCATCGGTCCTACCCATTGCCTGCAGACTGGTTTATTGAACCCCTTCGTTTTTTATTGCGATTAAGGGCGCTGTTCCCTTGGGAGGGGAGGCAGTCAACCTATTCTTGTCTCTTTCAAAACAAGTCTTCGATAACGTCTCTTTCTCAAGAAATACCTAAAATGGTTTTAATTTCATTAATGTATATTATAGATGTCTCACAGAGACGAAACTGTATTTTGTGGAAAAGTAGGTATAGAAGTCATTTTTTGGTCTACATAGGAATATTAATTGATGAATGATATCTCCGTGATAAGAAATCCAGCACTACCGTTCTAAAAGATTTGAACAAACTCAAAAATATTCTGAATGGTTTTAATTTATCCATATTGTACGCACCAAAAGACTCCTCAGTACATCTGAAATGAGTGTCGAGATCCATAACTGGAAAAACTCTCGAAACGTAGACATAAGGAAAACTTGCAAAATAGAGGGCATAACACGATGGAGTAGATCCCGAAGGAGATTCCGGAGGGATCACGTAGCCAGGATGGACAGTGACGGACTCTTGCATACAGCAGCTAATGAAATCCCTTCTGGATGACGCCCACCGGCAAGTACTCCGAAAAGATAGCTGGACCTCGTCATTCCAGAAGGCGTAGTTTCTGTAAGAATAAAAATATTGTTAAAAAATTAGATCTTAATACAATATTTCGATTAAAATTGGTCTCGAGAAATTCTCTTATTTTTTCTGCGAATTATTTTTCACAAACTTTGTTCTACACATACACGTTAAGATATATAACTCAAGTAGTTACCAAATAACTCTACGTGTTAGTAGTACTTTGTTAAGTGTAATTAAATCAATTATGTTGCACTACAAAGTAACTGCCATTATTCATATCTTTCTGCGAAATTTACTTGTGCACTGGAAAACCAGTTACTTTACTGACGTCATAGATCATTACATTGTTAACGAAAATAGTTATAATAATTTCAACAATTAACTTTTCACTATTCATGTTCATTAATATAACGTCGACCGGTTTCTTTCCGAAAGAAACATATTCTATGCTTCAACTATAATTTTATTTATTTTATTTTATTTATCATAATTATTTAGTTCCACACATAATGTTGTGTGGGCTAATATATGATTTCACTTAGACATATTGCATTCAATCTAGTCATTTAAAAGTTTTTACAATAAATTTTTTTCACTCCAGTTTAAACCTCCTTATGTTCTCCGTGTTTTGAATTTCCTTCGGCAGGCTATCGAAGTTTTTTATACATCATAAAATTTTGTGAGGTGTCTTTCTTTTTCTTTGATAATCTTATGTTGTCGCTTCCTCTTGTATTGTAAGAATGAAAATCAGCTTCATCCTGTCATCAAAGCATTTGGGTACTAATCCGTGTTTAATTTTAAATATTTGCACCGTTACATTATACTTTATTCTTTGATTTACGGTTTCTAGTCCTAGGGCATTCAACATTTTTGTTATTTTAGTCACTTCAATATTATGCGCATCACTCTGTTTTGTACTATTTGTAGTTTCTTTAGCTTTCCTTCGTTGCTTATAAATAATTAACAGAATTCAGAAAGATAAAAAATTAAACCATAGTTTTCATTAAAATCCTTATAAGGGTGGTCTTGATTTCCATTTTATTGTACAGAATAACAATCAGCTTTTGTTTTATAACAATCTTAAAAAAAGAATTTAATTCTAAATTTTCCATATTTGAATAATTTTAGAATAGTGCCAGAAACTAGGTACTGGCCCAAACATCTGAGATAATTTTTCATTTTTTGTGTTCCTGTATGTACTCGTACGTTTGACAAAAAAAGTATGTAAGAATGCATTGTCATCGACATCAAGTCAATGTGCAAAATTTCAGCTCGATTGGATGACTGGAAGTTTGTTAATTTTCACTTCCAAGAATTTTCCACATTTACGGCGTTGAAGGATTTAACAATTTTCACGCAAATAAAAGTATGTTTGCATCCAAAGCGGCCCGTGTGTATAAAGGGGTTAAATTGAACGCACTGTTTGCCAAACAGATAATTGTGGTCGACGACAAACATGGCACCCTTAAATCAAAGCATTTACTGCATTATTTCAATTACTCGAACCCTTCTTGTATATTATTACCACGCGGTCTGCAAATATTTTGTGGCGGTAAATATTTCCAAGAGCGCGGTGCGCATAGCGATATATAATAATACGGTAGTATCTGTATGCCTAACCTCAAGCTGGATACAACGGAAATTAGGAGCGCGATATTGGAATCGACCGATACAACAATAAATAAATCAGTAAAGAAATTCTGCACTCTCACTACATTAAAATTATTTCGGCATTGGCTCTGTCACCCACCCTTTTACCAGATTATCATCTCCAGTGCTAATTTACCAAAAAAATATTTATCAAAATGACACTATTTATAAATGGTTGTGGTACAACTAGTAGATTATGCACAAGTTTAAATGCTGCATCGTTGGCTGTCATATAAAAAGCTCTAGCATCTTTTGAAAATTTATATCTAAGTATTGAACAATTGAAAGAGTTAGAAACAGTTTACTTCTATTTTTTTTCAAAAAAACAATTAACCCTGATTCGAATTGATTTCACAAAAAATTGAAGTTGATTTAAATGTAGTGAAAATCACGGGCACATCTGATGCTTTGCATTTACATTTGTTAAGAACTACGGTTCAAACATATTTGAAGATAAATGCCTATCAAACTCAGCTTCAGACAATTGATTATACTAATTTATTTGGATATGAGGAGATAAATGGTCACCTGTAGCCACAACAAAAGACGAAGCAACCTTTCACATAGTCTATTATTCAGTCCTATAAATGCGCGGCGGATTGTCGAACGATGGCCTGTAATTATAAAAAAAAATTAATTTACTTGTATTTCATCGTGCAAGTGTGTAAACAATAATTGTAAAAATATCAATAATTGATTATTTGTATTTTTTTAATGTATGTATCTTTAAATTTGCCTTTTCTCGTTAAATATTTTTTAAGAACAATTGTTATGTATAGTCCGTCTAACTTATCTGAAGAATGGCCAAATTTGGAACTAACGACGCCATATTGGATTATCTACAGCTGACAGACCTTTGACAGACTTTGTTTACAGAGGGGTTCACAACTGTTTCGATAGTTTTTTAAGAAAATTTTAGATTGTCACCATGCCAAAAACCATTAAAAGCGGTGTTCGGGAAATAATCTTGAAAATGCACACGTTTTTTGAAGAAGAACAACGTCTAAAAGCCCCAAATATACCGTTTGATTTTGTTCATAGACTTATTGCCGCCACTTCAGGTTAGTGCTGCCATGCAGTTATAATGATTTTCCCATACTTAGTTTTTTATTTTACTATTATACAATTTCTTCAGGTATTTCTGAATCGGCAATTTACAAAATAGTTAAAGAAGGTAAAGTGGCCGTGGAAATGGGCATTAAAATATCTACACCCGGAAAAAAAGAACAAGGATAAGTGGAAAAATTGAATTAGAAGCCGTAAGATGAGAAAAGTTTTAGAACATATTTTATTCGATAATTTTTTTTACATAGAATTTTTATTATTTATACTTTTTATTACATAATTCATTAACGAGTTCATTTGTATAAACGTCTTTTTTCAAAAATAAACTTTTGTATTTATGCACATTAAAGACTGGTTGCATCAACTAACTTTATAGCAATAGTTCATTTAAAGCATAGATTTTTACGAGAGCGAGTTGTTTGATCGGTGGAAAATGCAAAATATCTATGATTTCAACGAAAGATTACTATAAACCAATTTGATACAACGGCCCTAAACCGATTGATATCCTTAGGTTTTACTGAGTTAAACATGGTGGTCATGATCATTAGGTATAAGGCACCGAATAAAACCGGCGCCACACTGCGCGGATCTTCCGCCGCGTCTCTTCTGTCATGGAACATCGCTACATTTCTTTCCATACAATATGCGCTTATTAAACACACTACGCGGATGATCGGTCGATCTATTTGCTTTGATTTGATTTGGCGCAACGGAAGAAACGCGGCGGAAGTGTGGCGCCGGCCTAAAAGAATTATTATTGTTTGTTTTTTTTTCCTGAAAATTGTATTTTTCTTTGATTTTGAAAAAACGCCATTTTGTGACGTTGTGTATTTTACGAATGTATATTTTGATGAATTTATTTGTACGTTAGTTTACATTTTTTGTTTTTTATCGTGTCGTATACCTTCTTAACGACTTGTTTAAGAAAAAACGAATTTGAATAAAATTCCCTACAAATGAGATAATTTTTAGACTATGGGCAGTACTACAACGATTGGGACGCCCTCCTTTATTCTCCAGATAAGTTGGACGGACTGTAGTCCTACTTACCCGTGCGTAGAGGGGGGAGGGGGGTATAAAAAAATTGGACAAACAGGGTTTCTGGCAATATTCATTTCGTTAATCTATAAGCTATTCTGAACTTGGATCAATTGCCAGAATGCGGTCCTCATATTATGCATACTCAAGTCCGCCCAGCTCCGGGCTATATATTTTATTCCGTAGATCTACAAGATAACACGAAAAATCAATAAAAAACCTAATCTCTCAAAAATGATTCGATACCCTTTCATTCAATACTCTTAATATCTAAATACAAGAAATTCTCATTTAGCGCTCATGGCGTGTACCCACAATTTATATCCTTCTGGTCCACGACTTTTAGATTGCAGAACCATTATATTCAGTAACATTGAATTTAGACAAATAATAGTTCAGGGTCTCTTTGTTTCGCTACACCTTTCGCTCTCCACGATACGGGTGGATGTACACACGCATATATAGCAACCGTCCAAGTATCGAATATTTCCATAATTCCTTATAATGGCCCATATTATTTGATTGCTCGTAAAATATAGTAAACTGCCCCCTGAATTGTTTGTTTGGTCGATATCTGCAGACGGACGAGCACGCGATGGTGATGCAGGTGTATTAGCGCTCGCTGTGCACCCACACAGCGCGCCCTCCGCGTCCGTCATTCTACACGAAGGTCGTTTAGCGAATCAACCCCGCTCACCAGTCTTTCATTCCTCCTTCCGTGTTCTGCTTCACTGATATCCTGCGCCGTATCCCCAGTCACTGACTGGAGCTATCCGCTTTGCTCCGGTCTTCTCCCGCCTCCATACTCTTCCTCGGGCAGCCTTAACTTACTGATTAGTGCCACTTGAGCATGCGCAGTATTGACCTTCTTTAGCCCTTGCTTATTAGTGCCATGTGTGTACGCACATTGCTAAAAATAAGCGTGCTCATTAGTCAAAAATCAACCGCCGGCTAATTTATGAGCGTGCTAATGTCATTCACCGCGAGAAGTGGTATCTTTTGAGCATGTGTGAACAGGCTTGCTTATCATGAGCGTGCTTATGTCATTCGCGGGCTTCGCGGCTAGTATTAACAATGCGATCTTCTCAGTCCGCGACGGATGAAACAAATATGGCGCGTTGGGGAGACGATAAAACATTGCTTTTCGTGACTTATTATAGAAATCACGAATGTCTGCGAAATACTCGGTCACCGCTATGTAAAAATAATATAGCGAGAAATAATGTTTATGAAACTTTATTAAAGACATGAATGATTCAAATCTTACAATAAAAATTATAAAAACTAAAATCAAAAATATTTTGATTCATTGATTAAACCCAGGAACTGTTTTGATTATTGGTTCACTTGAATTTTCTATTTCAGTTTGCAAAGTTTCAATTTTGAACTATATATAGTTCCTCTCCATTCTATGACAAGAGCATGCCACTAATAAGCATGTGTGTTTGATTGTTAGCTTTGAGCATGCTTAAAATAAGCATGCTAATAATGAGCAAGTGTGTACGCTAAGTGTGTAAGTTAGGGCATGCTAGTTTTGAGCATGCCAGTAATAAGCATGTATATCTGTACCTTTATTTCTACACATTTAGCCACCGTAAATAACATTTAAAATTATGTCCGAAGTTGTACAAGCCCAATTTGGCTGCTTGCAACTTGCGGGAGTTCTCCGTCTATTTCATGTAGGCAGTCTCCGATACTCTGAGTCGTAGTTAGCTTAGCTACTGTTGTATATGCTTTGTTGAAATTGTTTGATTAAAGGCCCCAGAAAAATGTGTCCGCTCGAACCAGACTCCGATGTGTGATGGTGATGTAAACCTTTGCCATACAGCTGGTACGCCGAACCGATTTTAAAGTCGTAATACATGTCGAGAAAACATACTCTTATACCGAGTATTCTTTGGTAACAAATCGACCGCTATTATGTTCCTGTAATCATTTTCTAAATAAAACTCTTAGTTTGACGCATTATTTTGAAGTTTGAATATGATAATTTCGCTTTCGAATGTTTGGGCAATACTTTGGAGGCCCGACAAGAATGAACTCCACGCGATGCAGAGCTGTTTCTAGAGGACGCTACGGGACTAATTGCGATCAAATTAAGTTTGGCCCCCTCTGGTGGCGTGCCGATGGCGAGCTGCGCGCCGATATCGAATACGGATAAATTAGAATGTCACCCGATATCTGAGGCCGGCATTATTTATCTGTTTAATGTGCTACAGGTCTACCGCAGACGGAAGAACCTTTCGCCCGAATTTGCAAACCAAACTGTCCGCGCCGAGTTTTAGTGATCACGAAAAGTGAACGTCAAATGTCACTACATCGACCGCTGATGTTTGGTTCGTCAGTTGGGTAAAGGTGAATCTCCCTGGCAACAGTTAAAGCTGATTGCTCGCCTGGCTCACAGTTTTGAAGCGAAAATGGAACAAATATTTATTACATTAAAAATTGTGTAGTTATAAATAAATTGAAATGGAATAAATGTTTTTAATTTTATGTCTACTTATAATTCTTTGGTGTATTTGAAAAACAAACAATTTTTGCGGAGACCGGATCTAATAGTACATAATTCCAAAACTATTTAACAAACTACCTGTGTTAAGGTATCACCTGTGTGTATCTGTTTATAGTATTTATCATTAATTCGCCCGAGGGTGACATCTGTGTACACTCGGGGAAGAAAGGTAGCATTTGTTTTAAAACGTGAAATTAGACACAAGCCTTACCTCCCCTTCAAGTGTCCCTATTCACTTTAACAACTAACTTCATGGTGTCGCATTTCCGCTACATGCTGCGTGCGCAACTTCCGTTACAATTAAAATTATCCTGAATGCGCCAAAACAAGTATTATTTATAAAATGGTAGATGCGTATTTCTATAATCTGAAGCTACTTGTAGGTACTGGTCCATTCCTCAGCAACTCCTGCCAGTCGCAACTCTATCACATCTATAATTAGTTCTAACTATCTAGGTACAACGCTTTAACTCCTCGACGTCGTTATCTACGAGTGCTATGCACATTTACGATTCTCTGAGAAAGATTTAGAATTCCAGCTTAGCGGAATACGAATTACGGCTATTTCTACAAAATGTATGGATTCTTCAGAATACGTAACTATTCATTTCATTTTGTGGTTGACAATAATAAACAAATACATACTCGTTTGCTGAAAATGCTTTCTGAAAATCTATTAAAAACTATTATTATATTGCATTTTAAAAATTTTGTTACCTTAAAAAGAAATGCCTTCGAATCGTGATATATCATATCTCCACTCCATACGACGACGTGTGCAGTGGAGACAACGACCCTTACAAAGAAAAGTGTAGAAAAGCTCAAATGCACGCGACGATCCATCTACGCCACACGATGGACTCCTAGTCGAGTCCATCGTGTGGCGTAGAGTTCTGAAGTCGAGACCTTGTGAGGATAAAAGAGGCGTTGGAAACCTCAAAGAGATGGGCCGATAGATGATAAATTGCGAGATTAAGGCTGAAAAAGAAGAAGAAGAAAATTTTAAAAATTGGGCAGAGGACAGAAAAATATTTTAACGTCAGTCTCCAAAAAATTGAAATGATTTCTATTACTCTTCAGCGCGCTTATCGTACTGTCATATTGTATTGTGCTTAAAGTCCTCGCTTTGGTGAAGTAAGCCATACTTATTGAAATTCCCAAAAGCTGGGGCGAGCCAGGTTTTACAATTCCGGCGTCACCCGAGGCATTTGAGGAAAATTCCAAATTTGTATCGGCCAATGGGCGGCGCCCCCCACCCCCGGGCGGAGGGCGTGCCCGGGAAAATCGACGCTTCCCGCCGATTGGTTCGGGCTGACCAATGGCGAGCGAGCGCGCGGCGGTCGTCATCCCTCCGAATGAAAATGGATATTTTTTGTCGCGTTTCGTTCCGATCATTTTTCTTGAGCGCTTTCTTCCCCAAAAGTTGCATGCGCACTTTGTCGGGATTTATCTATACTACCCTCCGTGCGACACGTCACGTCGCTTAATATGGCGTCGTTATTTTTCAATGAGTTATTTGTAAAATATTACAGCAAACTCGATTCACAGATTGTTTATTTTCTGTACTATTCGCCAGTCTACTTGACTCGGATCAATGTGCCTATTGTATTTATTATATTAGATGTGTATTTACTAACCAAGTATAATAAACTAAATCATAGAATCCTCGCGAAAAAATTACGACTAATCAATACTAAAAAAATTCTTTATAATAACGTTCCCACCAATAATATCATTCTAAATAATCAAAACCACGGCTGGCGTCGAATTTTATTTATTAGTAATCTGTCATCAATGAGCGTTCTAAATTTCCACCTGAAGTTAAAGCCGCTTTTTATACAAATAATAACTCAGGTAGACTTTTGATAAATTCTAAAGATAAAAAACATAAACTTATCTACTTAGGGATATATAAACTCAGGTGTAACGATTGTCCTGCATTTTACATAGGAAAAACAGCTAGGAATATAAATACAAGAGTCATTGAACACAAAAGATGCCTAAATAGTGGGGGTTATTCAGATTCGCAATTCATTTAATAGAAATAAATCACGCATTAGACCAATCTTTGAGTGAGATGTACTAAATGACATGTACACGTCTCGATAATTTAGAAGCCTTAGAAATAAAAAAAATCATTAAAAATACTTAATCAACAACTAGACTTATAGCGTAGCCCAATTCTAGATATATTGCCATTCCAATTAACTACACCCATACCCTCTCTCTCTTCTCACCCAACCCCCACCACAGTTGACGTTCTGTCTCTTTCTTCCCTTAATGCTTTCTTGATTGTTTGTAATTCTGTTTTTATTTAGTTAATACTGAACCCTGATGAAGGCTCAGCTGTGAGTCGAAACTAGTTGGTTTAAACTCAACAAAGTGGTGTTAAACAAAGAGTTATTTTATTTAAAGATATGTGAGGTATAAAAGCAAACGCAGCAATATCAAAAAAAAAAAAATTGTTTTGAATGCATTCACCGAGGATTACTAATTCAAAATGTACTGAATTCTCGATGTTATGTATCTATCTCTTCCAAACTCAAGTTTCCTATATAGTTTATAGACTATGATTCCTATAAAATCTCTAATTCAGTGCGCTATAAATTAGTAATCCTCGATGATTGCATTATTTTTTTTTTTTTGAAATTGCTGACTTTGCTTTTATACCCCACATATTATAATAAACTTTTACGCCTAAAAATACTTCTCTCTAAAAGAGAGTGTTTGGTGTCTGTAATGAAATTATGTTGAAATGAGTGAATGCGCTAACCACAAAATGGTCGTATAATAAAACGACGTGGAGAAGTGCGATGGATCTCGATTACAAGGCGAGATAGAAGCTTGGACGCATGTGCGCGAGTGGCGCGCGTGATGCAGCAAAACGCTAATACAATTAAAATCTGCTTTCGTTTTTATTTAGTTATTTTACTCTCGATGGTCGATACCACCGCGGCTCGCCAGGGGGCGTCAACTTTTCCGGGCACACTATTCAGCGGACCGCGTGGGGAATTAAATACTCATTTACACGAGTCGCGTTCAGCCTTATGAGGGCATTCTGTGCTAAAACTTTGTGTACTCGAAATGAAGAGGAACAATATTGTAGTAACGATTCTGGTCCTACGCTAGATATATTATGCAGGGTGTACCAGAGCTAGCAGCAGAAACTTGGCCGGTAGACGCCTGCCTATGTTACGAGTCTAAAACGTTCAAGCAACCATGACCTAATATCAATATGCAATATCAAATTTGCATTTTTTTCAATATTTCTGTATTATTTTTTGCAATAAGTTGAACTGTCATTACGATTATCGATTATGAAAAATTCATTCGCTTTAATGTCGAATAATATGATAAAAACGTTGCAGAAATTGAAAAAAAATTTTTTTACAAGGATTTTATCATTTTATTTGAGTTGTACTAAAGCAAATGAATTTGTCATAAACGATATAAGTTACCATAATGATAGTTCAACTTTTTGCAAAAAATAAGTCAGAAATATTGAGAAAAAATGCAAACTTTGATATTGCATCGATTCTTGGTCATAGTTGCTTGAACATTTAGATAACATAGGCTATTTAGATAACATAACATAGCTGCCGGCCAAGTTTCTGCTGCTGGCTCTGGTACACCCTGTATTTTATTTTTTTATTATTGGTGATACGTAGCTTAAAAATTAAGAACGATAATTTACTTATGCATCGCTGTTACGATACATGTATCTCATACGAGCAAGACCTTTTTGTCGTTTCTTTTCATGTCTTGTTCCCCTCTTTCTCGTTTCTCTTCACCGCGTAGCCTCTTGTGTAATCATTTCACCTATAGGCATGCGTGTGTACCAACTTTAATAATAATATTTCCTCGAATAAGAGGTATTATCTCTAAATAAGGAAAATTAAATGTTATTGACTAGGTCAGCTAATAAGGTAAAGCTAATAGGTAGCGGAAAGTATTAGGTATTAGGCCCTAATTTAAGGTGGACTCACAATATCTATCTATCCACGGAGAGGCAACAAGCACAGAGCGACCGGTTCGGGTTTGCTGGCCCCTGGTTCAAGCCCCATATATATATTTATTAGACACTAACAGGATAATGGGAACATGATACTCTAATAATAAAATATTATAAATGAAGACCATGCCCATTATCCCAATTAAAAGTGTCTTCCGCAAGCTTTAACAACATGAATATGTGTAATATATACTTAGCGTATGAATGTGGTGTGAACATATAAGAAGATGGAAATAAATAATTTATATAATGGATCTATAGGTTCAGGTCATCGTTTAGAAAATGGATGTTGTGTATGAGTGAATTTTTGAACGATGTTAAGGTATCTGCAAGAATATCAGCATCGATGTTAGGATCAGTACAATACATATTATATGTGCGACACAACCTTGTGATGGGAGAAAAGTAGTGCTGGCTTATTCTAAAGAACTCTGGGTTTCTTATACGGGGTTTAACATGCAAATTTATGTCAGATAGAGAAAGAGAATCAATAGCTCCACCGAGAATCTTGTGTAGCACAATGAGATCGGATATTTTCCGTCGGGACGCGAGTTTTTATTATGTAATTTGTTTTTTTAGCTCTGAATTCTAACGAAATTACGAACGTTACACGAAGTTACGGGAACAGACATACAACAGACGGACAGGCAACTTAATTATTTATTTATTTATTTATTTAATCATGGAAGACCAACAGCACAACAAATTATTATTCTGTTATTATAATTATTATGTTATTAAATAATTATTATTCAGAAGCATAGAAAACATTAATATCATATAGATGGCCAATTACAGGTCTCCACATTTAGAATTATGTTTGATATACATATATTTGAGAATTCTTTAATATGAACAGTTTTTTAACCAGAATACTTTGAGTATGCCCAAATTTTTCATAACAGAACTGGATTGTTGTCACAAGGACATCAATAATGAATATATACACAGATATCGCTAGATGTCTCATTTGGCGACATCTGTGGTCATTCAAGGGGAAGAAAAAAGCTTTGTGGGTTGCAAGATCCTTGCAACTCACATGTGAAACGTGGCGCATAATTGAAATATATGCAACTTCCAAAAATTAATAGACATGCTATTCTATCGTGGGTGGAAATGGCGAACGTTACATATGTGTAAAGTGATCACTTAAGCCAACCGTACGATAGTCCTATGTACACCCAAAAAGACTTCTATATCTACTCTACCTTAATAAAAAAATATACAGTTTCGTCTCTGTGAGACATCTATAATATACATTAATTGAGTTTTTTAACCTGTCTGTTATGAGTAGTTAATAAACTGTAATATTATTTATAAATATTATAGTATTTATCCTCTCTCTGCTCCGATACTACCTTCCCTTCCCCTTCTACTCGCGACACTTGACTGTGCCACACGCTGCAAGTGACCTAATCGGCTTAACATACTTACGTTGATTAATCAACATTAGTTGTCGCACAGTTATATTAATGCCTGAGATATAGTAGCCGGCAAACATCTTGAAATTTTTCGTCGTAGTGGGGGGAAGTTTGCGCATGTACCATTCCACCAACGTGACCCAAATTTTGTCTTCTGCGCATTCCCCCACTACGCCAAAAAATTTCAAGAAGTTTGCCGGCAACTGTACCACTCGGGCATTTCGTATTATTTCGTAATCTTGATCTGAGCCAGAATAATTTCTAATGTAATATATATAATAGAGCAAGTAATGGGCTTCGATTACTCGGGTGTCGAGGTGTCCAGCAGTAACGGCCTCTACGAAGAAGTAAGAGAGCGAGCAAACAAAGCCGCAACTGTGCTGGATGCTTGAGAAATGCTATCTGGAGAAACAACCACATGCTCAAGGAGAGCTGTGGTCGTTTCTCCAATAAGACCTGTGTCCACTCAATCATGACGTACGGTACATCTGGTACCGACTCCCGGGAAGACAACATAAAAGATGGCGCATAGCTGGACATCAGTATCCCGAGAACAGGCTCCGAGCAATGACAGGACGCAGTCCTAGATGAAGCAGAAGAAGAATATTATCCCGTTTAGTCGTGTCAGAAATATTGTAAGTACCGTGTATCTCCGAAAATAAGACATTGTCTTACTTTTATTTTTGGTCCAAAATATGTGTTACGGCTTATTTTCGGGAGATGTTATGCGGTGGGATGAGCTACAAGATTGACCTCACAAATCCTCCACAATTCCTTTTTTGTTCATTTCACTCTTTTTATCTAAGGCTAAGGCAGTTACATTATAAAAATGAATTTAGTTAAATGTCAAAGTGAATGGACGTACTGAGTCGAAGTTTTTGACAGAAATCTCGAATATGTGTTCGTATGTAGCTATGGCTGTGGCGGTTGTGCTTGACAGTAGTGTATAATAACTAATAACCATAGATAAACTAATTAATAACCAGCGTTAACGCACCTACCCACCCCCGTCCTCCGTAATGACTTATATCAATTAATGTATATTATAGATGTCTCACAGAGACGAAACTGTATATACATTTTATTTTATTAAGGGAGAGAAGGTATAGAAGTCTTTATGGGTGTACATAGGACTTACGACCTATCGTACGGTTGGCTTAAGTGATCACTTTACACATATGTAACGTTCGCCATTTCCACCCACGATAGAATACCATGTCTATTAATTTTTAGAAGTTGTATATATTTCAAATATACGCCACGTTTTAAATGTGAGTTGCTAGGATCCTCACCGCGGAAAGTACACATATACAGTTTCGTCTCTGTGAAACATCTATAATATACATTAATTGATTATTGATGTCCCTGTGGCAACAATCCAGTTCTGTTCTGAAAAATTTGGACATACTCAAAATATTCTGATGACTTATATTGTAAAAATATTGAAATTCATGGATTATTTTCGGAGAAACACGATAGGCAGTAAATAAAGTTTATAATGCTTTCTCAAGTTTCACTGTGATAAATTCTTGTTTGAAATTGTGGTATTTTCTGTCTCGTGTTAATATATTTAAGAGTTTTTATTAGAATACTCCGTTCATTTGAAGATGCGACTCAAGTCCGCCGAAATGGTTGTCGCCGTTGTAATATGAATATATTTTACAGACCAGAATAAATATATATATTTAAGAAAACACATTATTATGAAGTTGCAATTTCTGTAAATTAAAAAAAATATATATTAATCAATTAGAAAAGACATTCAGAAAAATCAAATAAACGAAAAAATATTTTAGCTGCTACCGGGATTCGAACCAACGAACCTCCACTCTATCCGGGAATGGCGCGTTATCCAATTTCTCCTAGTACGTTAGCGTAAAATTTTCGACCTTATATTATGTAGTCCTTTTTTAATCGATTTTTTTTATAGATATGCGAACACGGATATACGTGTCATATCAATATTGTTACTATTTTCAAACTAAACTAAACGCTTGTGCTTTAAAATAGGACTAACTTGCTGGTATGGAGTGAGGTTCGAACCTGCAACCTTTGGATCACGAAGCGAGAGTCCTAACCACAACCACAACAAGCTATTCTATTTTATTTATACATATTTTATAGACTAAGACGCCTGTGTGGAAAATCTTTGGTCGATAGAGTGAGGAATGAACAAATTAGAAGTGAATGCAATGCTGGCGTAGTGTGGTAGATAAAATAAAGAAAGGAGTGCTGAGATGGTTTGGTCACGTGTACGAGGAAAGGATGGTTAAGAAAATATACGAGGCGAGTGTTGAAGGCAACAGGAATAGAGGGCGTCCGCGAAAGATCTGGCACGATCAGGTACTACAAGTATTTGAGGATGGCCCTGTTAAAAGCCGCAACACCCGTAGAACGTGTATGAGAAGATGAATGAATGTGGCCGAAGTAAAAGTGGTGTGCCAGGATAGAAGAGTGTGGCGTTCAATCCTCTCTGCCTACCCCTGCGGGAAACGGCGTGTTGGCTAGTTAGTTAGTTAGTTATTTTATACATTATTAACACACATGTTATTCCATTTTTTAAGCAATCCACTTTTTACGCTAATGTACTGCCGTGGCGAAATTGGATAACGCGCCATTCCCGGACAGAGTGGAGGTCCGTCGGTTCGAATCCCGATTTTTTGTTCAATTTGATTTTTGTGTGTCGTTAATAAAATAAGTTTTATAATAAATACGGTCCGATTGAGGGTCCCTGGCGTCACGGTTGCCCACCACCCGTTACCCCATTTTCCATATTTCCCTCACTCATCGGCCGGCTCCCGCGCGGTGCGTGTCTCCGGCTCCGTTTCGCCGCCAGTACTCACCTCGCTTTCACGGTCAGCGCCGGTCGCAACCGACAAACAGAGTAATTGCAGCAGCCGAAAGTGCGCGTCTCAGTTTCATTCGTACTTAGTAAACAATCATCTTGTGAAGTGGACTTTTAATAATCGATACAAGTACAATTATTTTTAGTGAATTTTTTTTGTGGTACACCCCGAATATTGTTATTCTTTTTTACATTGAGTTACGATTTACTTTGAATTAATAACACAACGTCGAATTATTAACTGCGTAATATAATAAAAGTTATATATTAATTGTGGGGTGTAAAAACATTGACAGCAATATCAAAAAAATATAGATATATAAATCTTATATTCAATCCTGATGAGGGCTCAGGTGTGAGCCGAAAGTAATTGGTAATAACTAAGTTATGAAGGATTAATAATGAACGGAATTCGTGATTTCATAGGAAACATAGTCTATAAACATGATTATGGAAGGAATAGATACATTAAATCTAGAATTTAGTACATTTTAAATTAGTAATCCTCGGTGACTGCATTCAAATTATTTTAGATATTGCTGCCTTTTCTTTTACACCCCACAATTGGGATTTTTTTTAGTCATCCGCTATCGTTTGAACTTTACTATTTTATTTTAATTTTTACCAAACTAAACTTTTCCAATGCTACACACGTTGAATAATCTTGTCACTACTACAGTTTTGTATCGAATAGTTACTATACACCCTACAAAAGAGACCAGTCGTCTCGAAAGTAATCCATCGTTAAAATAATCCAACGTTTAGTTTAGTAAAAAATTAACTACCCTGTAAATGGAGATGTTTAATATTTTAACTTGAAAACCGACAATTTATAGATCAGCTTTTACGACAATTTTCAACCAAATTTTCTGAACGACAATATTCCAAACTACAGTAGCCTAGACTCTGAGCAATCTCTCAACGGTGAAACTTGTCTCTAGAGTGACCGTAAAGTTTCATATTCAAATTAATAAAAGGCTGGCTATTCACGCAAATCATCCTTATATACCTAACTAGAAATTGTAGAAAACAAATCGAGTTAAATATAAATGCTCCGATAATATTCCTAGATCATGTTGGAGGTACTGATAATATTGTATTAAGTAAATTTCATTTTGATTTAATTCCTAGAACTCGCAGTTGACGTTTAGGTGTCCGGACTGCACGCCCGCCTGCTGTAGTTTAAATTTCTCTCCGCATATTATAGTAGGTATATTCAATTAAAATGAATGATTTACCGAAGACAGTGTACTGACCTTTCGATCAACGTAGAGCTTATTTGCGTAAGCGTGCCTTAGACATTGTATGGACCTTTGCAGTGCATCCGAATTAACTGGCGCTTCGCAGGACTTCCCCCTGCCCTAGCCCTTCGACCTAAATTTGCGGCGAGCACTTTCCTCAAATAATAATAACACTTGTGAATATTACGAGATTATATTAAATTCAAATATCGGACGTTAGTTAATAAAAAAAATTTCGGTAAACTGAATTTATGAAATTCGGATACTGAATTCCATATTTGAATTGATTGATTACACTACGAAAAACTTCACGCCGGCATCATCTCAGCGAGTCTCTGGATAAGAAATCGTTGATATTTATTTTTTTATATTTTTAAACAACTAATAAGTATCCTTATGAAGCTTTTATAAATATTGGCATATGAATTCTTCGCCCAAGCGCGGGATTTTCTAAAAAGCTATTCGAAAAGTTTTCTAAAATGTATCTACCGTTACTAGAAAAATTCTTCCACTATTTTGGTTAAACGCTAATCACCCGTCTCCACCGGGACGATCCCGGTATTTTGCGACTGCTAGTGTTGTAATGATTCGAGTAAAAAAAAAATACTGGCACAATTTTTAAAATAGCAAAAGAATCTAACCACTTTTGTTACTGATTTAATGTGACGTTTAGGATGATTTGAACAAGTATTAGAAAATTTAGTCTTTTATGGACACACCACTAGTGATGTGATAACTGCTATCGTCTTCTGCAGTACTCATTGACTACTTAACAGTGGCGTGCACTCGGCATTTTGAAAAAATATGTACTTAACTAGAATTTCCACGAAATACATTATGTATTTAGTAATTTTCATATTATTCAGAATTCGATATTTCATAATATTCTGTCAGGTTTATTCATTTCTAACTATAAGCGTCTACTACTTGGATATGTTCTCGGGAATGCGTTTGCTTTCGTAGTATTTGGATTATTGGTTTATTAGAAAATGCATAGTTAAATAGCTGCTTGAAATTCATTTATCAGATTAACCTATAATACGAGATAATAATAAGTCGCATCCGCTATACCGAATTATTGGGGTAGTTTGTCGCCCTTCACTCGCATTGGCACTCGCCTTCCTACTCGCATTGCCGCTCGCCCTGCCACTCGCTTCATTCCGTCTAGATCTACGGCTCTCGACGGTATATTATTATCAATAGGCAGCAGGTAGGAGCCGCTCCATCATTTCAGCCGACACTGATCATTGAAGCGTTTCTTCTTCAACTAATAAAATTACAAATGATCGACCTAATATTTTTTCTTGTTTCGTACTGACACCAATTTGTTTTCCGCGGCACCAGTTTTTACCGTTCGTTATTATATAATTTGACCTCAAAATAAAGTCTATTTATATTTCGATATTTTTTACAAAGACCTCGGTAATCTACTTACAAGAGAGGCTCGCTTACAGTCAAGTGCAATTTTAAATTCGTGGAATATCCGCGAGTTTACTTATTTTTAAAAAGATTTTTCCCAAAGTCTCGCATCTTGACTGCTCGGCTCCTGAGCGTGACTGTATTGCACGTGCGAATGACACACTTTGATCTATATCAAAAGTGATATTTGTGTTCAAATCAATGAAAAAACGTACTTATTAGGAAAATACGTATACTCTCAGACATAGAGGATCAAAGTACAGTATCTAAACTCGCTCATCTTCCAGAGGAAAATAAGCGGTAAAAGACATGTACCATGGGAAACTGGTATACCTCTTTCCATTGAAGAAAGACAGTCGAATTTGTATATGTAAGCCGAGCGTGCGACGTGCATTGTTTCGTTGTGTCGGTGTTTATTCCCGTAAACGCCAACACGTCGTACGCACGGCTTACACATACTAATTCGATTGTTTTTCTTAAATGGAATGAGGGCTACCAGCGTAGCTCGACTGAGTCGGTGAATAGATTTGTGATCGCCGGTAGGAGATGGCACTACAAGAAGAAGATTAGGAAAATGGTCCTTCAATAATGAAAATATTACCAAGATCTTTGTACCTGGGGACATAACGACTGCTAAGATAAACTCTACTCGCCTTTTATAAGTCGTAGGATAATCTTATTTCATAAGGAACACAATTCCAATCTAGTTAGCTTCACTGAGTATTAGATACAACGGGATAAATTGATGGCAATATAAAGTACGCAGGTAGCTCGGGGAAAATAAGCACACGAGGCGAGTCGAAGGGTTTTCCCAACACCAGAATAATTATATATAAATGTTGACTTCATACTTCCGTGGAATCCGTATCCTTTGCATGGCTTTAAATAGACCTCGCCGTTAAACTCGTTTTCTAAATTTACTTTATCTCCGTAGAAGGGTAAAATAAGATAAATAAAGGGAAAAAAAGTTGTAAATATCAATAACAATGACGCGACTAAGTTATTAGTTGTGATGTGAAGACTCGTTTGTTTTGCTGCCAAGACGTTGGGGATTCGCTGCGTCACACTCTGAGTACGTCACAGATTTATCAGAATGTTGCACTTCTGGAATACAACATTTCCAGCGCTACTTCAAATAAGTCGAACACAAATTAATATTCATTTTGTTCAACAAATAATTACATAAATAGAAAAAATGCCCGAGTGGTTCAGGGTCACCCGTACCCAGAGGGACCGCTAAAATCGATTTTTTTAATTCTAATTAACCGTGAATTGTTATGATTCGCATTTTTTCATAAAAAATAAGAGAAATAGTGTCAAAATTTGCCGTACTACATCTTGATCTATTCGAGTTTCGCGCATCTTCGCGTGCTACGATTACTTCGTGTTTTATGCTTTTATGAATTGAAATATAAATATTCGGGTTTTCTTTTTTGACGACTTTGTCATGTTTCTGTTTAAAATAAATCTTCTGATATTACTACTTATTGTATTTTTGCTCAATATGTTTGTAGGGTAGAAAGCTTAAAGATTGTTAGTGATTATTTCGAACTTTACAGGAGAGCAAAAAAAAAGATGTTTTAATCCCATTTTGTCCATTTTTATTTTATTATTAAACGATTTCGTGTTTTGGATAAACAAACATGCGAGTGGAAATAATATTAAAAGAAATATTGATGAAATTAGATTTAAAAATGTTATTTTGCCCTCCTGTAAAGTTAGAAATAATCACTATCGCCCTTTAGGCTTTCTACTCTCTGTATGTATTATTTTTTAAATGATGTTTTGTTTCTGCGGTCCAAACATTTCCCTAAATAACTGACGGTGGGCCGCAGACATTGATTTTTAAAGCGAAATTCATCTCCATTTGTTTGAGTGATCTCCATCTAAAATGAATATTTAAAAAAAAAACGCAGGAAACCCGTTTGCACGGCACGGGTCTAAATCGTGCAATCCGAGATGATGAATATGTTTTTATAATTATCAAATCAAACAAAGCTAAACAAACCTTTCAATTTCCAATAATATATTCGATTGTACAGTTATCTCGTTGCTACTAGCAAAAATTAAGGAGAAGTCTTCTGCATTAAATTTTAAATAGAAAATATTCTTTACATTTTGGATGTAATATCTTTAGTTATGGAGGTACGCGACATCAAAGTTTGCATTTTTATTTTCAATACTAGCCGTGCACCCGTGAAAAATCAAGGGACGTAATAATTGCAGGATTTTGAAGCCGAAAATTCATGAATAGAAAACCATTTGTTTTTTTTTAATTACTGTACACTTAAACCTAAACTAAATATTAATAAAGTTATAATATAAAAATTTCAAGACCGCGTGATCTCGACCTTTGCGTGTTGCTTGTTTTACAGACGTTTTACAAATTAACGGACCGACAGACAGACAACGAAATTACTATATTTCTGACTTATCTTTTGTAAACCGTTAGGCTTTTTTATAGTTTTTTGTCGTTTTATTTTACTCGTATTAAAGAGAATGATTTTTTTAATATTCCATGTAAATTATCGTAATGATAGTCAACGTTTTACAGAAAATAAGTCGAATATATTGAAAAAAAAAATGCAGACTTAAGACAAAGTGTAAAGAATACTTTCTATTAAAAATTTAATAAAGAAAACTCCCCTGAATTATTTGCTACTAGCTTCGAGACACCCTGTACATGAATATTTAAATCTATTTTAAATAATTGAATTTGGTTCCGCTCAGAGAGTGTAGTGAGGAAATGTAAAAACTGTTAACGAAAAACAAAATAAACTAATTCGAAATATGGACAACAAAAAGTGAAAAAAACTAGTTAGAGCGACCGATGAAGCTCGTGCGGACTGCTTGACTGTCGGCATGGAAGCGCGCGCGGGGCGGTGAGGAGCGTCCTGAGGAGCGCCCTGAGGATGGAGTACCCCTGGGCCGCGGAGGAGCACCCCGAGGACGGGCGCAGGTCCCAGCCCAGGCCCCACCCGAGCGTGACAGGTATATTTACACGCATCTTTACATCCTGATCATACATTGCGACTAAATCAAACAATAATTTTTCTTGATCTTATCACTTAACTCGAATTAAACTAAACGCTACTCTTTTTAATCGCTATCACTCTTTTATAAATACTTTGTTTGAAATTACTGCGAATGGTGCCTACCAGTGATGCAACGAATACGAATATTCGTATTCGCCGAATATAATTACGAATATCATCACGAATATTCGTATTCGCCGAATATCATTAAGAATATTAAAAACAAACTATTTATAAGTGAACGCAACGCAAATAACGGTTTGACTGTGCACCGTGTATCCGAACACACCTCTATTATCGGGGATTCCCCTCATTGAATGAATGGATTTGTTGAGTTCTCAAATTCTTTTTGCTATGGAACTCAAGCTGTCAATTGTTACTTGTTTCTTGTTTCAAGGCATAACATGAGTTCTTTCATCTAGTTTTTTTGGGTTTTTAAAAAGGTTAGGTGCTCATTCCATGTAGTTTTTGTTTTGTAATACGTATTGTTCGTTCCATTTTATTTCCGATGTGTAAAAGTGTTAACTCTTATAAAATAATTTCAAATTAAATCTAATAACATGACCTCTCATAAGCGTGAAAAAAGTGATATTTATTTTCGACCGCTGGGAATGTATAAACGGATAAAAGAAATGTTGTGCTTTTTTAACAAAAATTTTCCGGTGGTAAATTTTAATTATTAAATCTCTAAGCAAAAAAAAACAGTGGTGTATTATTTATTACCTTATTGAATTACTCGTATTCGTATTCGCCGAATAGTAGGTTTGATATTCGTATTCGTATTCGCCGAATAGTAAGGTTTGATATTCGTATTCGTATTAGTGAAAGTAGTATTCGTTGTATCACTAGTACCCACCGCTTACCCAGGACATTCGTCTCCAGGTTGACATATTTTTGATACTAGCAGGCAAGGCCAAGCTGCCCCGTGCAGCCGTTGCGAGGCGGCACTGCCGCCATTGCAAACCATTCACAGTCGGCCCATGGTGCTTATCAATTTATTTAAAAAAAAAATATTATAAATCTAGAAAACATACATAAGAAAATATAAATAAGTACAAAGGGCATCCATAAAGTAAGTTTTGAAATACAAAATAGTACAAATGAGAAAAAGGAAAGAAATAAGTGGAAATAAAAAGAATACTTAAAAGTAAATAAAAATATACAGACATTCCATTTTATAATATGGAATAACATTTCATCCCGTTATCGCTTGTAATAGTCGCATTTATTTATTTCTAGGTAAGAACTGCCTTGATTATTTTGCTCGATATCTGTCGCACTGAAATTCCACGACTGAGCATATCACCGTCTCGAGCGCACTTCGCATCGATCTAAATGTCAAAACTCTCTCACCGCGGCGTGGTCCCACTATTTATACCCAAACGCTGGTTTTTCGAACGTCCTAAATTATTCTGGTATTTAAGAGGCTGTTCCAGGCACCTCCTGAAGGTTATCCCGAGAGTAGAAGATGCTAGAGGCTTTCATGTTATTTTCTTCATCGACATATTATGAGGGACCTTGTACGTAATCTCTTTAACCATTTAATATGGTGACGAGGATTCAGCTCTGACCATTGTAATACCGTCTGCAGAGCTATGACTCTTTCATATTTCATTTATTCTGATTTCCTGTCCCTGAAAATTGTACCGACAAATGTAAAAACTAATTTGCGTAACATTTTTTATTTATGTTATCGTTACAATGCTTATGTTTCGTACCTGGTATTCTTCGTTCAATTTAAATAGAAAATATTCTGTACACTTATGGCGAAATTTCGACTGTCATGGAGATAAGCGTCAACAAACATCAAAGTTCGAATTTTTTTTCAATATAGGTATCTCGCTTTTTTTTGTAAAACGTTAGACTATTACGAAAGTAACTATGTGAAAAATCACGGGACACAATAATTAGTAATAAGAACCCTTGCGTGACACAAGCCGCACGCTGATTGCGTTTCACACTCTAATTATCTAAAGTGGTAATTCCAGCAAGTTAAGAACCGACAGATAATTATTATAGTTAGATTAGATTAGTTTTGTATCGAATATTAAAAATTCATTTGCTTTACAAGTCAAATAAAATGATAAAAACGTTGCAGAAATTTGAAATAAATTTTTGTCATTTTATTTATTTAACTATTATTGAAGCAAATGTATTTTTCATATTTCATAGAAGTTACTGTACCGATAATCTTACATTTCACGGAAAATAAGTCAAAAATATTCTTCATCTAGATATTTCACCTAAAGGGTAAAAAATGTTTTTTATTCAAAATTGAATGAAGAAGTCTCCCGAAGTTCTCGCTACTAGCTACGAGACACCTTGTGTATGAACCACATAACAAAACATGAACCGCATCCTATTCTTACATTACACAGGGCAATAAGTTTTTGCACTTTTGAAAATTCAATTAAAAAAATAACTACAGATCGATAATGAATGTCTGTTCAACTGAAAGAGCATCATTGGGAAAATTGTTTCTTAAAAATCATGTCATCTAAGTGTTCACCGTGCCCACCAATGGCATATTCATCGTATGTTGAGTTATTGTTGTTGATTTCTCCAAGTAAACACGACTTTTAAGATAACGCTACAAAAAACAAAAGGTATTAATTAAACCTGGGCGGAGGAGGGCATGGGATGTCGGCTCTACGCGATATCAATTTGTTAGGAAACGTTTCATTCACCTCCGGTATGGTCACACGTCACAAGTATCGCAGGTTTGCCTCACCTTGCTGCGTTCAAATCCTCCGATCGTATCCTGGGAGTTGCCGGACTTCGGCATCTTGACACATTCTTCAGAATTAACAGCAGCAGAATGACCGCGTGCTTTTTTAAAGACTTGAAGACCGATTATGATCGCTATTTGATGACGTGGCCACCTGTCACTTTTGGAGAATTACATTTTTATTTTTTAAAAAACAGATTGTCAACATCTCATTATTGACCCTAGCTTATGGTTCTTGAGTAACATAAAAGTACAAGGTGACATATCTTGTGGTCATTTTGAATAGGATATAATTACACAATACACTTTTTATGCTAAATTAATAATAAATAATTTCTTAATGATAAATTAATATTGTAAATAATATTCGGAACAAAATGAAAAATTGTCTTTATTTTGTTCTGAATATTATTTACAATTTAGAAATGAGTTCTTGGTTACCAAGTTTATAAACTGAACACTTTTTTTGATAAATTAATAATAAATAATGTCTTAATGATAAAGTAAATTGTACATAATATTTAGAACAAAATAAGGATTTTCACAAATCAATAGTTAAAATTTAGAAATGAGTTCCGGATTGACAAGTTCTTACACATTACCCTTTTTATGATAAATTAATAATAACATCAGCCATTAAGGGGGGTGGGGTATGGTTAATTCGTACAAAAAAAGGCATGTTTTTGTGAATTTTTGTGACGACATAGTTAAAATCTCTTTATTAAAATCAATGGTACATTAAAGTATGACATTTGAAGAATATTGTGTAAAATTTTCAAGATGAAATATTAAAAAATACGGCAATGGCAGCAATTATTCGGACGCGTCTGGGAAAAAAGTAGAATTGCGGTGTCCATCATAACTTGGTGCTAGATCATCTGAAATCAAAAAATCAAACTTCATTCGTTAGATAATAGGTTTTCCCAGGTAACGCTGGGAGGGTTTTTTGAAATTTCAATTTTTCAATTTTTTGGAACACTTTGAAGGGAAAAACGCGATTTTTTGCGAAAAATATCGACTAATTTGTTATTAAAAAATATAAATTAATAACAAATTTGAAAAAAAGGCTCCAGCGTTACCTTGTAAATTATGTATAGAAATAGTGTTCAAAATTTCAAAAGGATCGGTGCAGTAGTTTTGAAGTTATGATGGACACCGACTTTGAAAACGTGAGATGTGGGGAACACGCTTTAAAGTTTTGCACACTGTAAAATTCAAAATAAAACTCAACACTTATTTTATACTTACACATAATCGGCGATGCCATGTTCATACAGCAAAGAGCTTTCATCATCAGCATCTGTTTGTCCTTGTCTACGCAAAACTCTTCCAATACAAATAGCACGTCCGGTAGTCCTCAGGTGAGCGCGTCTGTTAGCTGCCCGAGCAGGTATAGAAAATCAGTCTGAGTATCGCTCAAATGTTCATAATTTCGTCAATTTTGCTCCGATTGACTTGAAATTTTGACACAATATTCTTGCGATGTTGTACATTCATTTAAAAAAATAAAATTAAAATGCAAAAAAAAAAGTTAAAAACCTTACCCCCCCCTTAAATATAAAGTGTATCCTAATTCAGTTATCTAATAGCACTTCACACCTAAATTATAAATAAAATTGTATTCTGAAAAATATACAACATTTCGTCGCTAATTCCAGTATTGGAATGATACATCAATAACCGGGTCAGATTTTACGAAATCAATTTGGTAGTAGCTTGTTGGTCTTGTGGTTAGGACACTCGCCTCGTGATCCAATGGTCGCGGGTTCGAATCTCAGCCCAGACCAGCAAGTTAGTCCTATTTTCATAGCACAAGCGTTTAGCTTAGTTTGAAAATAGTAGGAATATTGATGTGACACGTATTCCGTGTTCGCATCTCTATTTATTTTAAAAAAAAAAAAAAAAAAATTACTGCGAATAATACCTGTATAAAGGCGCTATTCACCTATACTTAGAAATTATTGCGTAATGAGAAAAACTATTCTTGGTTGGGTCCTCACACGTTTGCAGCAAATTTCGATCGTCTCTAATATCTCCTCCAGTTCTTGTTTATATGCAAGTATTACGAATATTGCTATTAATGATGACCGAATAGTGCAGCTGGTAAATCAGTGTAACGGTACGTATTGCGTAATAATGGCGGCCGCGTCCATTTTGCTTTTCCCACATCGGTGTGCGCATGCTCCCCAGTATTGATCGAGTCGAGGAGGGAAGACTGCCCTTTAGAAAATTCTCCAACAAGAAAGCGGAGGTCGCTGAGGTTTGTTTGATTGTTTTTAAAGGCCGAATTACAGAATCTAACTATATTTTTTAAGGTTCGGCATAAAAATGTAACATGTATTTTTTTAGACGCGGCGTAGTCATTGACGTAACGAGCTTCACCGCATACTTTTCAAAAAAGAGAAAAAATATAAAAATACTTTTTATTTACGACATTTATTTATACTACCTATCGCCGATTGCTGAACTACTGCTAGGCCCTGTGGGCTTATATTGGTGCCCGCTACGCTGTCATCGGCGTCTACAATTGGCTATAATAAGTGTACCGGCCGCTGTGCGGCCGATAGTGGCCACTGCGCGGCAATTAGTAAGCTAGCTCATCTGCTACTAGCTATCGACCATTGCCTGTCACTTTTCATACGTTTCGGTTATTTTTTGTAAACTTGTAACTGGTAAACGCGTTTCTAAAGCAATTATAACATAGATAATCCGTTGCCCTGGATTCCTTCGACTTTGACTCATTTCCAACTAATAGCTTAACCTAAAAATTAAACATCCAAAATATTAGGTCCTTACATATGAAATTGGCGTTTTGCCGTACTGGCAAATTTGATCTCAAATATCTTCTCTTTGGTTAGGAATTCCAAATCCAAATTTATACAGCTATTTACTCATGTATTTGTGTTTTGAAAATTATAATTCATTTGTTTTTTCCTCAATTGTTTTTTTCTTTGCGTCACTCAGTTTACAAAATGAAAAACTTGAAATATCGCGTTATTTACGAGTACGAGTTCCACCGTGGCACCAGTGCTGCAGAAACGGCTCGAAGGATTAATGATGTGTATGGCGACGGTGCCGCAAAAGAAAACACAGTGCGTTTTTGGTTCCAACGTTTTCGTTCTGGAAATTTCGACCTGCAGAACAAGCCCCGTGGACGGCCGGAGACCAAAGTTGATAATGAAGAATTGAAGGCTATTGTGGAAGCGGATCCATCGCAAACCACATCCGAGTTAGCTGCAGGCTGCGGTGTTAGTGATAAAACTGTTTTAATCCACTTGAAGAAAATTGGTAAGGTGAAAAAGCTTGAAAGGTGGGTACCTAACGAATTGAGTGAAGCAAATCAACAAACTCGCGTTGACTGCTGCGTTGCATTACTCAACCGGCACAATAATGAAGGGATTTTAAATCGAATCATTACCTGTGATGAAAAGTGGATCCTGTACGATAATCGGAAGCGCTCATCGCAATGGCTAAACCCCGCCGAACCAGCCAAACCATGCCCCAAGCGAAAATTGACTCCAAAAAAGTTACTTGTGAGCGTTTGGTGGACTAGTGCTGGTGTCGTTCACTACAGCTTTCTTAAATCTGGCCAGACGATTACGGCAGATGTCTATTGTCAGCAACTGCAAACCATGATGGAAAAGCTAGCTGCTAAACAACCGAGGCTGGTTAATCGCTCTAGGCCACTGCTGCTTCATGATAACGCTAGACCACACACTGCAAAACAGACGGCTACCAAATTAGAGGAGCTTCAATTGGAATGTCTAAGACATCCACCGTACTCTCCGGACCTTGCCCCAACAGATTACCATTTTTTTCGAAATTTGGATAACTTCTTGGAAAGGAAAAAATTCAACTCCGATGGGGCAGTCCAAACCGCCTTCAAAGATTTTATTGATTCCCTTCCGAATATTTTTTTTAGTAAAGGGATCGATGAACTACCTATGAGATGGCAAAAGTACATAGATAGCAATGGTACATACTTTGATTAAATAAATATATAATAATAATAAAAAATCGGCTTTATGTTCCTCCCATACTAAACGCCAATTTCATATGTAAGGACCTAATATAATTGCCGTCAGAATAAATAATGCATCTCGCTTTAAAATGACTCGAATTTTAAAGAGTGTATGTAAGTTATATTTGTACACATTAAATAATATCGAAATATATTTTTAAATAATCTTTACACCACGTTTCTTAAAAAAGCGTACAATTTTTTTTAACTGGCAAGGGGGAAACACACCATTACTAAACTCGATGCAGATCTAGCGCAATCACAATATGGATTCTTGAGGCCCGGCATCCGAAGGCGTGATGCCCACTGTCAAAATTTGAAATAGAAAATTATCAATGCGAGTTTTTATTACGACATGATTGTTTACATTGTAGTATTATTATTTTTTATTTTGTATAAATCACTACATGTACATATTTTTATACAATGCCTGTCTCACTAGAAAAATGTGTGTTGAGACAGGTGAATTAATTAATCTACTTGAATATTTTGAATATTAATAACAATAGGTACCTATGCCTGTTTGGTCGTCCATCAAACAGACCATCAAAACGTTTATCACGCGCGGCAGGGTATCTCGAGTATTTATATTATTCCTACCTACCACCAACTCTTTATAGTTTTCATCGGATAATTTTAAAACATCTATATTAATCCCTTTTTACTCCCTTTATATTAATTAACTCGTGGCGTCTGCTTGCTTGCTAGCCGGCTTGCCGTCAAAAAAAAACTTTGGATCGATTTTTGACGCTTTTCCCGTGATCCAATCGAGCTGAAACTTGGCAAGTATACTCGTGGCGACAATCAAGAAGATCTATCAAATTTTCGTTAAAAAAATTAATAATATGTTAAATTTCGAATTTTTCGAAATTTTATTAGTTTTTTCAAATTTGAATCATTAGAAAAGTTTGATTAGCAACGGCGGCGGCGGCCTGATAACGTCGCGGAATATTTTCTATATTTGAATTACTCCGTCGGTATGCATAATAGGTACTTCACTACGAATGTCGAAAATCTAAATTGACTGACAAATGTTTTTAGATTAATCTTCAAAGCATGAAGTGTCTTATCAAAGCTCAAAACATCTGACATTTTAGAAATATATTAAATTTCTGTAAGTTTAGTGTTATGTTATATGTTTTAATTCGTCTTTAATTATTGTTATATTTTACAAAGAAAGGGAGTAAAAACTTGGTTTTTATGGGTTACTTTTTTTACTCTCCTTGTTTCTACTAACTACAGGCAAAACTCATATTTGTGGCGAAGTTGCAACAAATTTAATGCACTCACAAAAAAGTATAATTTAGACTCATTTCAAAATAACGCTCGCTTTCCGATCCCTTTTCAAATAAAATATATGTTATTATTTTCCACTAAATTAATTACATATAGTTTCATCAACATACTACATCTATATATATGTACACGATGTTAATAGGATATTTTGTAACTACCAGCGAAAAACTGTAATTGGCTTTCTTTATGTTCCTTCATTCTTTGTTTTTTCTTAATTATTGTAAGCTGTTGGTTTTCCGAATAAATATAAATAAATAAATAAATTAATGAATGAAATATTCAATGACTTTTTTTACTTGAAAATAGATACAAAAGACCGAGGGATCTATGACTATTACTTTCTCTTTTACGTATATATAAACATGAAGATCATAAATATTTGAAAAAAATTTAATACAGAAAATAGATTACGGTTATTTTTTTACTGTATCTGTGTATTTTTGTCATTTATTTTTTAAATCTGTGAAGATTCACTTGCCTTATCTGTTGTGTAAGTCATTATATAATTTCAGTGATTTTCCTGTTTTTGTTTTTAGCGTGATTTATATGATAGTTTTTGATGTTTTAGTATAGTGTCAGTTGATTTCGTCAGTTTTGAGAATTTCATATCCTTGTCTTCTATTTCGCCATTTGCAGTATATAAATTTTGGGGCTTCGATTTTTGTTATGTTATTGAATTTAAGTTGTTGTGCTGCTTGTTAGATCGCTTCATTTGGTGTCGTGTAGTTCAAATTGTAAACCATTTTCAGTATTTTATTGTCTTTGAAGTCTATTTGGCTTCATGTTCCACAGAAAGGGATCATGTGTCGCATTGTAATTTTTAAAATGTTAAGATTTCACGAGAAATAAAAGCCAGTTTTTTCAAGATTAAAGATTGATTTTAAGCATACTAAAAGTAGCAAGCAAACCACATCTAATATATGTAAATAACTTTTTTTTTATAAAATTTATTATAAGGTAAGTACAAATATAAATCTTACATATTTACATATTAAATTGACTTTTTTTTTACTTTGTTAGTCATGTAGTCTTCATCAGTGAAGAGAAGCTCTTGAGTCAGATAAGGGAGCCTCAGTTCTTATTTTTTTGAATGGATACATATTCGAATCATTTATTAATACGGGTGGTGATAGAAGATAGTTAGATAATGAATAATATTGAAGTAATTTATAATATACTTTACTTTGTAATACACACACACAATATGAGTTATTAAATTACTACTATAGTTTCGAGAGGAGCAGTCCCTTTCATCATCAGGTATAGATAATAACTAACTTAACTACAACATTTATCAATCTAATCAGGTAGGTCAACACTAATCATTCTTTCGATAGTCGCAAATTAAAATTACTCCACTCGGTTCCTCATAGAGGATGGATAATGAATCGTTTGGAAACCGTTGAAATTCTAAAATAATTGTATTCTAGAAACACATTAATAAATAATATCATATTTCACCACTCCTAGAGCTGTTCGGGGAAAAAAATACCCTTCCCCACCGCGAGCCCCCCTGATCTACCCGTTTAGATTGATAAATTTTGTAGTTAAGTTAGTTATTATCTACACCTGATGGTGAGAGGGACTGCTCCTCTCGAAACTATAGTTGTAATTTAATAACTTATATTGTGTGTATAAAGTAAAACACACTTTAAATTATAATGTTGCACCACGAAGTATCTGCCAAATCTTTCAATGATATTATGTATAATTGAAGTATTTTGAAAAAGCTGTAAGCTTAAACGATTTATGAATCTTTCTTGTGAAGTATATTTATATTATTTCAGCCTTTATTTGTGGAGGTGTTTATTATAGAAAAATGAATTGACATTTAGTTTCACGTAATGTATCCGAAACTACGCCACTGGTTCAACAACTTTACAATATGATTAATAAATCTAAATTGTGTTCGGCATTCCCAGAATGAGACATTATGGTGAGACAATCATCGCGCGTCGATAGCAAAAGCAAACACGAGGCCCAGCGTGCAGCTCCGAAGCGACGGAGTGCATCAAAGAAAGTAAAAAGAAAACATACTCCGAGATAAATAATAAACAGCGCTCGGACCATTGTACTCTGTGTGCATTCAGCTGCTGAACTCATTTACCATCATCAGATGCATTTAACAACTTTTCGTCATCGTGTGTCTCGTATTTCTCTTGCCTCAAATCGTATCTCTTGTATTGCTCTTGCCTCAATCGTGTGTCTTGTATTTCTCTTGCCTCAAATCGTATCTCTTGTATTGCTCTTGCCTCAATCGTGTGTCTTGTATTTCTCTTGCCTCAAATCGTATCTCTTGTATTGCTCTTGCCTCAATCGTGTGTCTTGTATTTCTCTTGCCTCAAATCGTATCTCTTGTATTGCTCTTTCCTCAATCGTGTGTCTTGTATTTCTCTTGCCTCAAATCGTATCTCTTGTATTGCTCTTGCCTCAATCGTGTGTCTTGTATTTCTCTTGCCTCAAATCGTATCTCTTGTATTGCTCTTACCTCAATCGTGTGTCTTGTATTTCTCTTGCCTCAAATCGTATCTCTTGTATTGCTCTTGCCTCAATCGTGTGTCTTGTATTTCTCTTGCCTCAAATCGTATCTCTTGTATTGCTCTTGCCTCAATCGTGTGTCTTGTATTTCTCTTGCCTCAAATCGTATCTCTTGTATTGCTCTTGCCTCAATCATGTGTCTTGTATTTCTCTTGCCTCAAATCGTGTGTCTTGTATTGCTCTTGCCTCAATCGTGTGTCTTGTATTTCTCTTGCCTCAAATCGTGTGTCTTGTATTTCTCTTGCCTCAAATCGTATCTCTTGTATTGCTCTTGCCTCAATCGTGTGTCTTGTATTGCTCTTGCCTCAATCGTGTGTCTTGTATTTCTCTTGCCTCAAATCGTGTGTCTTGTATTGCTCTTGCCTCAATCGTGTGTCTTGTATTTCTCTTGCCTCAAATCGTATCTCTTGTATTGCTCTTGCCTCAATCGTGTGTCTTGTATTTCTCTTGCCTCAAATCGTATCTCTTGTATTGCTCTTGCCTCAATCGTGTGTCTTGTATTTCTCTTGCCTCAAATCGTATCTCTTGTATTGCTCTTGCCTCAATCGTGTGTCTTGTATTTCTCTTGCCTCAAATCGTGTGTCTTGTATTGCTCTTGCCTCAATCGTGTGTCTTGTATTTCTCTTGCCTCAAATCCTCGTGTCCCACATCTCCTGCGCCAACTTACTAAGTAGGACTGTCAAATGTTGTACACGCTTATGTTGTACAAAGCAATTTTCTCACTTGACTTGCGTTATAGTATCAAATCTGAAATATTTTATACTAGCTAAGAAGGTGTGGATATTATGACATTCGAGTTCGGGGGATTTTGGCGGATAACAGATAATACAGGTACAAAAAAATGAGTAAGTATAATGTAATAATAACAAGAATGTTCTTAGGTTTTCACGACCACTCAGAATATTCAAGTTTGTATTTTCTGGGATATTATGCCGTGTTTTTACGACCTTTCGGGCCGACGTTTCGGATCCCATTACAGGGTCCATCTTCAGGGCTGCAATAATTATGTCGGCCCGAAAGGTCGTAACAACACGACATAATACCCCAGAAAACACAAACTTGAAGGTAATTATAACAAATTTGATGTTTTAATATGTTTAACGAGACAGTACTATACAACTCATATTAATTATTGCCAGACGCTTTTCGTGGAATATTTCTTCCGCCAAAAGCTTTGAAACTCTTTAAATAATCATGTCATTTACATTACTATCGATCAAATTAGTAACAAATCTGAATTTTATATATTTTATTAGGCCACTGTTTTACAATATTACCTGATACCTTAAATTTAAATGTTTTACTTGGAAATTTTTTGGTATCTGTATTACCTGTTGTCTGCCGAAATCCCCCGAACTCAAATGTCATAATATCCAAACCTCTTACCTACCATAGTGTAAATGTAGAGAAAATATTTCAGATTTGAGACTATAACGTAAGTCTGGCGGTCGTTGGCTCCTACTCTATATGTATCGATCGGATTTTGTTTCTGAAAGCCGTGTCCAAGTTTGTGAATTACGAATCGATAAATAATTAACTCCGACAATTATAATCAAAGACATCATAGACAGATCTACCATAAGAAATCACCTTACACTCACCAATTTACTGCAAGTAGATCTTGATTGGAAATGGGTTGACCCCCCTGATTCATACCTTATTTTTAAAACGGAAAAATTTTCCGTCTGGGATTTCTACTTCTAATATTCCGTTTGGTTTTTCTCGGTCAATACGAATATTCCCTGAGCTGCGTTGCGGTGAAATATCAACTCAACTGTCAAAAATAAAGCGTAACGCCTTGTTCGTACCATATTTTTCAGTATGAAAATTTTTTATGAAAAATAGGTTTTTTGTAGAAAAAATCATTTGAATATGTTAAAATAACTAGAGATGAATTGATTTTCAAGGCTTTTCAATTGAATATAAGGGAGTATGAAGTAAACATACCTGTGAATCGAAATCTCGGGCGATGCCGGGTAGTAACACTAATTATAAAAAGAAACCAAAATAATGTCAGAATATTTTGAGTACGTTTGTTCAAATTTTTCAACACAATCCTAATCAAACGATGCTATTTTTTGATAGAAAGATTTATTTATTAAGGAATCTTAACAGTTTTTTAAACATATAATGTAAAAGCATAGTGTTCATTTCATAGACCAATTAAAACGATTCACAGATGTTAAGAACAAAGTTAGATAAGATATTTTTAAGTTAATTATTTTGAATTAATTCACGAATAGTAGTAAGCAACAAACAATGTTAAGACTGAATAATGGTAAGTGATTGAATGTGAAAAAAGAAAAAGTATATCAAGAAATAAGTTAATCAAATAATGGGTGAAAAGGGGTGGGAGGTAGGAGTCAGAATAGAGGTGGAGGAAGAGAAGATTAGATATAGTGAGTGAATGGTTTAGTACATGTAAGTCGATTTAGTACATGTAATACATGTTAAGACTGAATAATGCTGATTGAATGAATGTGAAAAAAGAAAAAGTATATCAAGAAATGAGTTAAATAATGGGTGAAAAAGGATGACGAGGTAGGAGTCAGAATAGAGGTGGAGGAAGAGAAGATTAGATATAGTGAGTGAATGGTTTAGTACATCTAAGTCGATTTAGTATATGTAATCTAAAGCTTTCTGTAAGACCAATGTTGAAAAGTTCAATATCGATACAATTATTATTGTAGGCTTTGCATGCGCGATATAAAAATGTATTTTGTGTATGGAATGCTCTATTTCTCGGACCATGAAAGAGCACTTTTTGTCGGGTACGTCTGCAGAGAACATGAAAAGAGATTAAGTCCAGTTGATTGGGACAGTCGAGATATCCTCTCAGTAGTTTAAATAATATGGTTAGATCAGCACATGCTCTTCGCTGTTCCAGAGTTTTTAAGTTGTGGTAGACTATTATGGGTAGAATTGGTAAACGTTACATTGTATAAAGTGATCATTTAAGCTAGCCATACGATAGGTCGTAAGTCCTACGAACACCAAAAAGACTTCCATGCCTACATACTTTCCCATATAAAAATCGGCTTCGTCTCTATGAAACATGTATAATATGTCTCGATCAAAATACTGTCGTTTTTACTCCTTTTCAAATGACTGAAATGATAGAATTGCTCCAGTTTTGGACCATTTAGATTTTCTCTTATTTTCAAATTTGCCATTAGACGGCCCAATCTTCAATTGTGCCGGGCCTAGTGGACCGCATTTCCAGCGCATTTTCTTTTGGTAGTTCTTGACTTGCGGGTGCACCGTATGGTGATTGTGAAGCGATAGATTTTGCAAGTCGGGTGGGCTGCGGTTCGTGTCGGAAAATGTGCCGACGTCGCGCATTGTTCGCTAGAAACCGGTCACAAGCGGAGCAGTGGGTGAGCGGCTCGCGAGCGCTCAGCCGAAGTATAACGGGTTCGATCCCAGCCCGAACCAGTTTGTTTCTCTATTTTTAATGGATTATTGCCAATCTGCGCTCGGCCATTGGCACACACCGGTGGACTGAATACTTAGAATTTTAGTCGATTGTGTCATCCCCGAAAGGGTGGGCAGTGGCTCTTTGTTCGTATTCCTCGAATATATTATTTAACAACATTTCTGCCCCAAAATATATTAGACGAGTGTTGAAGGCAACAGGAATAGAAGGCGTCCGCGAAAGACCTGGCACGATCAGGTACTACAAGTATTTGAGGATGGCCCTGTTAAAAGCCGCAACAACCGTAGAACGTGTATGAGAAGATGTATAAATGTGGCCGAAGCAAAATTGGTGTGTCAGGATAGAAGAGTGTGGCGTTCAATCCTCTCTGCCTACCCTTGCGAGGAAACGGCGTCATGGTTAGTTAGTTGGTTAGTTTTATATAAATTTGATATAATGCTTTATGGATTTTCGCTTATGGAATGCGTAACGCTCTTAGAGAGTCAATTTACATCGCGATATAGTTGTTTACAAGTGAATGTAGGTACAGAAGAGTACTTGCGCACCGAGACAGGAAGGTGGCGTTCGGGAGTGCTTGGAACCGTTCTTCATCACCGCCACTCAGTGTCTCGTCGTCATCTAACTCTAGATTAACAGAAGCATTACTGAGGAAGGAGGCTGTCAATATAGAATCACAAAAGATAATCCTGGAGCGGTAACCAACAAAAATAGTATGAACGCAGATAAGGACTCTAAGGGCCAGTAATATCAACTTCATTTAAGGGGTTACCCAACCCTGGAAGGGTAAAATTTAGGTACAGTAGCCGGCAAACATCTTGAAATTTTTCGGCGTAATGGGGGGAAGTTTGCGCATGTACCATTCCACCAACAAGACCCAAATTTTGTCTTCTGCGCATTCCCACACTACGCCAAAAAAATTCAAGAAGTTTGCCGGCAACTGTAGAAATTGGGTGATTTTTTAGGAGTTGATTATTTTTTTATTGGCCCTAATTAATAATATACTTCATGAGCTCCTCCTCCGTGATCGAGATTCAACTTTTCTCGATGCACATTTGTTCGAGACAGAAGATAAGATCACGAAACTATTTAGAAACGAACTATCTACTCTCCTTGTAATAAAATTACACTATTTCTACCAGAATTTTACTCTCCTGGGGTGGTGTAATCCCTTAAAATATAAGTCTAAAGCGTAACGCCTCGGGTACGATGCGAGCGGCGAGTGGCAGAGCGTCAATGCGCCCGAGTAGTAAGGGTCACATTGACGGCACAGTACTGAGCTTAGTCATATCGTAGCCGTCTTCCCTCACTACTCGGGCGCATTGACGCTCTGCCGCTCGTATCGTACCTGAGGCCTAACTTTTTGCATTTTCCACCAATCAATCAGAAACTACTTTTTCATAAAAATCTATACTTAAAAATTCATTAATTGCTGTAAACCAAGTTGCCAAGAGCTGCAATATAATAAAGTTGTCGCAAACTAGTGTCGGATAGGGGAACACTTTGTAGATATGCAGGGTAGGAGGGAAGCTCCTCCTTTACAAGGCCATAATTCCGGCCCATCGTGACAGACGCAGCCCCCACACGGGGCCCCGCTACACGCACACACACGAACAAACTACAGATCTTACAAAACAAAGCCATTCGGTTAGCACTGAATGCGCCGCGTTGGATCAAATCACACGACTATAGACGTACCACTATAATTTGGCATCCCTATCGCGTAACAGAAGTTGTCAGGGTGTAAATTTATTACACAATACATAATGTACAGAATGTCCGGTGACCGATGTCGTATTAAATACAGAAATTTGGTCGGGCAGCACTAAAGAAACTATGCAGTAATGGCGGCCGTTCTATCTGTCAAACTGTCAGACGGTAATATCGGTCCATTATTCGCTTTTTCAGCTTCGCAAAACTTTAAAACTTCATTGGCAATTGTTCTTGCGCCATCCCGGATTGTTTAGGATGTTTTGGACATAATAGTTCAATGTATATTAGTAATCAAGATGTCACAGCTCCCGACTAAATACAAAATTGAACTAAATGACAGGGCGAGGGGTTACCGCCGGGTGCGGGCGGGGCGGATTTTAGTTCCAAATTCGCCGCACGCCAAGTTATGTTGGGCAGGCAATAGCACTGAATGCGCCGCGCTGGATCAGGATCACCCAACTACATCATGACTCAGGCGTCCCACCACTACAAGACTACATCAGACACACGGCCAAGCGTTTCTATGCAGGAATCACTTCCCACCGTAAACACTCTATCGCGCTACGACGAGACCATCCCACGACGAGTCAGGAGACCCGAGATGGTCCTCCTGGGGGGGCCTCCCCCCTGCGCCACTCTTGCGGAAACACCCACCCCCCCTATATTTTATTTTTTCTAAAGTGAAGTAAAGAAATTTTGGCCAATAAGAATTTGTTAAAGGAAGTAAGACTAGCGGTACATAATGGCGTTCTAGTGCCAACCCTAATGTGTGGAAGTGAAGTCTGGAATTGGCAAAAGAGGAATGAAAGTAGACTGAATGCGGTAGAAATGCGCTCTCTAAGACGCTTGTGTGGAAAATCTTCGGTCGATAGAGAAAAGAATGAACAAATTATAAGTGAATTCAATGCTGGCTGTAGTGTGATAGATAGAATAAAGAAAGGAGTGCTGAGATGGTTTGGTCATGTGGAACGTATGAATGAGGAAAGGGTGGTAAAGAAAATATATGAGGCGAGTGTTGAAGGCAACAGAAATAGAGGGCGTCCGCGAAAGACCTGGCGTGATCAGATACAACAAGTATTTGAGGATGGCCCTGTTAAAAGCCGCAACAACCTTAGAACTTGTATGAGAAGATGTACGAATTTGGCTGAAGCAAAAGTGGTGTGCCAGGATAGGAAAGTGTGGCTTTCAATCCTCTCTGCCTACCCCTGCGAGGAAACGGCGTGATTGTTAGTTAGTTAGTTAAGTAAAGAAACCCCTTCACTGATACACCATGACGAAAGAGCAAGGGGTCCATTAGTGACCCGGTACTCTGCCATGAGATCAAGTCGAGGGTAGGAGGAAACTAAAATACCTCTGATCCAGAGTGGGCGGCTACAAATATCGTCTTCTCCCCACGCTAGAGGCGGCTGAATTAAAATCAACCCGTCGGGCAAACGTGGTATCCAATACGCCAAAAATCCTTCCAAAAAGTTGGAAGAGGCCTATATCCAGCAGTTTAGACAATTTAGAGTTCACAACATCTGGAGCGATCATCTTGAAAACTGAGACTTTTGTGGATAAAAGATAAGTAAGTTTGTATAATATATTATCTGGAAATAGCCTATGTTATGTTTCTGATAATAACTAAGCGTGTTGTGTACGTCGCGTGATAGAGAAAATTTAACGAATTTTGAGAAAGCAAAACTTATTGCAGCGAAAATGATAACTAAATGGATATTTTGGACAATAATTCAGAATACGAGTAGGTTTAGTTCTTTGGTTTGATAATTGAAAAATGTAAGAAAAATTCAGATACATTTCAGTTGAAATATTAATTGTCACCTCTTTTTTAAATCTGTCATTATTTAATGGTCTTGTCTGTCGTGTTGAGTCCTTGTACAATTGTTATCAGTTGAAGTTGTATCATGATTTTCGAAATTACCTTCTTTTGGTGCGTTAATCGTAATTTTTTTATTGTAACGGAAGTTGCGCACGCGCAACGTGCGCATTGTAGCGGGGCACATAGCGAAAGCATGTAGCGAAAATGCGAGACTACGAAATGCGCTTGAAATTAATATTCTGGCAATATCTAAGTGTAATAATTTCGTTCGAATTCAAGGCTAAAAAACGAAATTATATGGTCGGTCGCGCGAACAGCAACGCGGCAACTAGCCAACATAGCCACCACTATATTAGGGGGACAGGAAAGAAATCAAAAACGTTATTAACTCTTAAAAAACTAACCCATAAAAACCAAGTTCTTACAACACTCCCTTTCGCTTTGAATCAGGTTTCGTGTCTATACACGCGTCGGGCCAATTACTCATATAGAGTGATTCCAATTTGAAAAACCCATTAAAATTTCTAAAAATCCAAAATTATACCATTATTATTAATTTTTTAAAACAAAAATTTGTTAGATCATTTTTATCGTCGCCACGAGTCTGCCTGCAAAATTTCAGCTCGATTTGATCACGGGAAAAGGATTAAAAATCGATCCAAAGTTTTTTCGTCAGACAAGCGAGCAAAGCAGACGCTACGAGTTAAAAGAAAGGGATTAAAAATCATCTATCTTCTTGAGTGCACGCAATGTTATTTTTTTGTTATAGCTGGATAACAAAAGCTTCCATATCGGTCCTACTCAATCGTCGACATTTTTTGAACTAACAAGCAGGACCGTGCTGCTCCGCACCGGTCGTATAAACCGTTATATATTTAATGTCCATATTTAAAAGCTATATTTGATGTCCCAGATTTTTATTTCTACATCGACCATTTTGGCAAGTGGCGTTATTTGGTAGACGAGGCGGGGTAAAGGGGTAAAAGGACGCGAGACGTACCGCCCGCCGCCCCCAGGCTGGAGCTGGAGCGATCAGACTGGAGGTGAGACCTCGGGTGGCCGGTCCGCACGCAACGTCGTCCTCACGCGCAACTTTCGATTCTGGGTGCAGCGGTGCGGTAAATCGCACTCACTGGGCGCACTTGCCCGCTGCGCATGAGACCCGTTCAGTCAGAGGGTTTGTATCGGTGAATCTGTATCACCCAAAAAATGGGTCTAAAAGACTCGTTCGTTCGAACGATGTAATTATATGACTGACATCGTTTTTTTGTGTGATGTACGCCGGGACCTTAGTTATGTTTTTTTTTACGTTCGTTCGTTTAGGTTCGTTCAAACTAGATTGAATAGGTCGCACTGCGCTAACTATTTAAAAGGATTGAAAAAAATACACACAAAATATATTTTTAAAAAAAAACAGTGTTTTTTAAAACATAAATAGCGTGTAAACAAATTAACAGATTTTGCAATAATTGTAATAAATTTAAGATAATCGTTTACTTTGTAATATTATTGAATAAAAAAGACATCTCACGAGCCACACTGTAAAAGTGGAGCAATTTTATTCATTTTTAAAACATCGAAGGTTTGGTAATTTATTAATCAATTATGTAATTTAGTTTGTGTTATTTTAATGAGATATCCGTATTTAAAATATACGTAACCTCGTGAATAAATTTTAAAATGAGGTATTTCCGTACAAAAATGTGTAAGAAAAGATATGAGAAAAAAGGGTGAAATTTGCTCAATCTGCTGGACGATCGCCTTAACAAATAGAGCCATCTTGTTCATTCTCCTCAACTGTAAATTTGTAACATTTCCAACCACAAAAAGCCTAATCTCTAACATTTTACTCTCCGAACTATCTTTAAATGTTTTTATTTTTTTATCACAAAAATTTCCGAGCAAAAACGTCACGTAGTGGGCGCGGGATATGTCTGTCGAATTGTCAGGTCGTTGATTATCCGTCTCCTTAAAATAAGATAAATACAATAATTCGCACGTATATGATTCAAAAACTAGACAGCACGTACTTGAGGACAAATGAATACACCTCGGCTAATATACGTCAGCCCTGATGATGGAACCTGCAATACGATCGCACGGCACAAACTCCCAGAAAACTGTAACCAGAAGAAATCTCGAAGATGGCTATTGGCAGACGTCGTGTCCCTCGGGGTCGTTAGTACAATCCTGGATTCACAATTTATAGAGCATTCTTGGGGCTGTTGTACTGCTGGCTCGGGTGGCACCGTGCACTATTGGGCCTGTGAATGGTACCCACCGCTAACCCAGGACCGTTCTAAGAGCAAAAGCTTCCATATCGGTCCTACTCATTCGAGTCCCACTCGAGGTTGAAATTTTTTTTCAGTTACAATGCAGGAGCATGCGCCCTCGCTCGGGTCGTATAAACCTTTGCGAGGGGGCACGTCCGCAAATACAAACATTCACAGCCCCCGTCGCGAGGAAAGTATCTTTATTAACATCATAAACATCAGAGTACATATAAATAACAATATTAAATAAAAAAAAAAACAATATAATAAAACAATCAAAATAAAGATTTCAAGGGACAACTCCCGCGGCGGCGGCGGCGGCAGTGAGAAAATGAAATAATAATTCATGAAAATAAACTTATTTTTAAAACTATTTTCATACTTCGCTTATTATTGTTGTTATTTTTCACTATGTACTTCATAATTGTTTTTCATACATTATTTATTTCATTTTTCTCTTGTTTTATTGATTATATAATTGGTTAGATTAACGTTTAAGATCTGAAATTATATTGGTATATAGAGTCGTTCTTAATTGAGCTCCAGTTGAATATTTCAAGATTTTTTTTCGATTTATTGTACTGAGAGCTTGTGAATACTCTAAATAAATAAATAAAATAAATAATAAGGCCGCCCCCAATTTGGGGATAACATAAAGAAAGGGGGACAGCGCGGAAATTAAAACAAAGAAAAGGCGACTTGCAGCCACGAAGCCAATACCGGCAGATAGGGACCTTCGAGCAAAAGCAACATCCAGCGGGGGAAGATTCTCCCACCGCTGCTATCATATTAGCCCCGCAAGATCTCCCATCGGGAGACCCACACCTTGGTAAAGCTACGAAAGTATCCGAAATTCCTTTCGCTACTGACTAGGGCCTAGGACCACTATTGGGCCTGTCTCAATCGTCTCTTTCAGACTGGAGCTGAATCGTTGCTGAGGCCGCGCTAGATGTGTGTTGAAAGTGACGCCTCTCCCGCAGCTCGTGTCCGAGGGTAATTATCCGCGCCGCACGCCGCCATTGTTTTCGCTCGGCGCGCCGCGTGACGCGGATCGCTATCGGGAGATGGCGTGCGGAGCGTCACATGCCGAGCGATTGAGATAGCCAAATGTGCGGATTAGTTATTACTTATTGGCTGTCAGCTGGCCACTGGGTTATCAGCCGCGCGTAACCCGCGGCTGTCTCTCTCCCGCGCGCGTCAGAATCCCCGCTGCTCTCTTTCAGCCTCTCTCTCCTCCGAGCTGCACCCGATGTACTTAACCTACGGTACTTAAGGATAGAATAATATTGCTCGGTGTGTTCTTTTAGGCCCAGTTGCCCAGTTACCTGAAGTAAATTTTACTCGAGTAAAATTAACCCGAGTAACTTTTTTTACCATCAGCTGAGAGTAGGCTCAATTTCGGGTTGCAGAAACGTCTTTTTTACCACTATCAAACCAATAATAAGGCTAATAGGGTGCCAAGCGGAATAAACATCAAATACCGCACATGTGTATGGAATTTGATTTATTTCAGTTTTTTACCACTGGCAATACGTACTTTTGCGGTTCAAAAGCAGTTCAAACAAACCACTCTATTATATGAAACGAACCAAACAAACGTAAATTATCGCTAAAATAACGCAAAATTAAAAGATTCATTTAATGTTTACAAATTTCAATACGACAATGACAGCGACAAAATTCAAATGACAAGTACCTAATATGGACAAATGTCACATTATCAAATCAGCTGTGAGAGGACGGCCATTTTTTTTTACCAACGTTGTTACCGTTACCCACCGATATTGGAGAGTAAAAAAAAGTTACTCATATATGTACTTCGACGAGTAAAATATTTTTTGCCATCGATGGCACAACCCGTTTTAATTAATTTAATTACTTTAGATGGCGCAACCGGCCCTTATTGAAATTAAATAAATCACATTAATTGTGCAATTTCTTTTCGAAAATCGTGGTATCGTAATCATATTTAAATACTAATGGTATTACCACGATTATTATGCATTTTATTTCATTTTGAAGTTCTAAACCTTTAAAAAACACCCTATATTTCTGGAATGGCATTTACTTATATTTTTTCTCATTTAATTTATTAACTATAATTAAACAAAAAATGTCATTTTCGTTAATTATTTTTTGTAAATATTTAAAAATTAGTTCTGTTCAGTCAAATGCGCGTAATCTTGTATCATTAATATCTCCGGCAGTCACTCAAAGGAGTAGTTTAATTATTTTAATTTTGTACTGCGCCCAAGTTATTTTGCCACCACTGTACGTAGTTTCCAGAGGAGCAGTTCTTATTATTATCGGATTTAATTCATAACTAATCTATTAGAATCGAAGAAGACCGATAATGGGAATATGAACAGTAAGGGTGAAGGGAACGTGATTTGTAATTTTGTTGGGAATACCATTACCGCATACAAGATTTTCGGTCAATATGTATTTTCAGTGTTGATTGTTTTATGTTTTCTGAATAAATATGTTCCCGCAACATGCTGATTATTGATGTTGGAATGTTATAGATTAACACGCAATTTTAATTCTCAATTTGTTGTTGTTATTAGTAGCATTTAGTGAGATATTATCTGGCCATCTGGGAATGAGAAGATGACGTAGGAATAGCGGTACAGTATGAGTGAGTTTGCGGTAGATACCAAACTATAATAAACTATGATAGATTGGTCCACAACATTTAAACTGTTGTTTCCGCACTTTTCTTGAATGAAATTAATATTTTTCTTTAGTGTATAGATATTGGAAAGAAAAAGTGCGCATAGTTGTGAATAGGGAATGCAATCCCGATCCCGCGAGATCTCGAGGCAAATTACGAGATCAATCCCGAAGCGAAAAATCGGACAAGATTATCGGGATTCATCAGGATTTTTTATATTTTGTAAGTTTTATTGTGTATGTCCATAGAACTTTTAGTAAGTACACTCGGGCCTCGTATAACACGGTTATATGGTTCCACAAAAACCTCGTGTAATACAAATCCGTGTTATACAAGGTTTGAAGTTCATACAAAATTAGGGTTTGCGTTCCAAAAAAAAATCGAAATAGTTTATATGAATATGTACTTTATTTTTTTAATAAAAATATATAAATTTACAAATTTATTGAAAAAAAAAACTATAATAACACATATAATATAATTTATTTTAATCATAATCATGTATTTTATATATGGATATTTGTATAGTCTTCTTTATTATTCTTTTTTTGTTTAGTCTTCTCTTTTTTCTTCTTTTTTAATATGTTCATATGAAGTTTATTGATGTAAAAAGCCATATATAAATAAATAAATATAATGTAGCATTCATTCATCATTCCTATCACTTAGAATAATTCTTAATTTTTACTCTTTTTCGACATCGGTTGTGAGTTTTCATCATCGGAGGAGGGCTCTGAATTTCTTGTGGCTTTAGCCTTCAAAAAATCGGTAATAAGCGATTGTCTGCTATTAGCGTATAAATCATTACGTATTTCCTTATAAAGTTCCAAAATCAGTCGTAATTCCCTCTTGAATTTCGAATTTCTTTCCGTTATAGGATCCTTTTCAATATATTTTTTTCTAATTTAATAGCCAATTCCAAGCCCTCATTTATAGTTTTTAATGTGAAACATGTGAAACATTAATTGTGGTAGTTTCATTCAAAGTTTCGAAGTCTCAACATGCTGAGTGAGATCATCACGACTCATGGTAAGTTCTGTGATGGACGCAATCTACAAATCAAACATAATTTAATTCATTTATTTTTCTGAAACCGTTTTATAAAAAGCTTGTTGTACAAAAAATATGCAATTTATTCATCCGTGTAATATAAAATAGTGTTATATAAAACCGTGTTATACGAGGCCCAAGTGTACTTAAAACTTATGTTCATGTCACATTCAAATAATGAAAATAGCTTTGAATAATAATTGCTGTATTTTATCCACCTAACTTAGTAATAAAAACTACTACAAACTCTACTGCATTGACTGATTGATGCTTGGAAAAACGCTTACAAAAACTTAGTAAAACTAAACAAAAATATGCATGAATCATTAAAATATCTCTAAAAATGGAAAAGTTATGAGATTTTAAAGATGCGCTTGCTAAAATAATTTAGTTTTATACGACGGTGACAGCGTGTGACGTCACTTGACCTAGACGGCTAGTGCGACGATGATAGGTCAAATGACGTCACAAGCGGCACAGGCCACAGTCGTTCCGCGCTAAAATACGTAAACTTAAATAATCTTATTAAGTTTTTATTTTAATTCCATCAAGTTAAATAAAGTATTATCGACAACATGAAACTTCTTCATTGCTAGTTGTGTACAAATACACATTATATCATCAACCAGTTGAGAGTACATGCACAATTGTGTAGGGATTATTTTGAAACTATCCTTAATATTCTGTGCTATTCTGAAAATAGCATTATTGGATCTTTATCCCAACACCTAAGAGACGAAAATTAAAATAAAAAATAACAAGACGTAGGTATACGTCGATATTCGGTGTTCGTCGTACTCAAATAAGAAGATTTGTATATTTTCACGTATCTCTCTCAAAGGAAACGCCCTTATTTGCGAAGTCCTGTTTCCCCGGCCTCATCTGACAGCTGGGCTCTGGCGCAAATGTAACCTCACGATTCTCATATCTCGACTAACAAACATGAAATAAGTACTAATGCTGCATTTAAAGCTTATAGAAAAAGATTATTTCATATGCACTTATTTATTTCTTCTCCCACAGCGTACTGATGTCATATTATGGTATAAATTATCATTGTCGATTTGGACCATTGAAAAGGGATATATTGTTGGACTATATTTATATTTGACGTACGTACTTTTTTCTCCCTCTGGTTACACCACCTAGGTATACCTGCGTCTCGTTTAATTATTTTTTTTATTTTCGTCTATTAAGTGTTGGGATAAAGACCTGACATCCCATAATGCTATTTTCAGAATAGCATAGAGTGTCCTTTTCTCGTGACCCGCTTTACCCGCCACTTCACCGGTGAAGTGAAGGAAGTCGGACCTTCTTGAAAATACTCGGGTGACGTTTTTCGTCCGACCATTCGCGCTCTGATTCGCCGACTGCAAAAACCGCGCGGTCAATGGGGATCGTGTTTTTATCTTTAATGGCTGATTAGTGGGAACTATCCAGCTTCGGTTAGCATTGCCTTACTGTACGGCCAAGGCCGCCGCCACGCTCGAAGGTTGTTTTAGTATTAAAATCAATGTTATGGCTAGCTGATATTTTTCGTAGAAACGAAGCACAGTTCGGGTTACATCAAACTGACTCAGCATCGCCACTCAACCTCGTGTCCCGGTCCCGACACTCGGCTCCCGCATCTTACTCATCTTCTCAGGCGGGCTTGTCGACCATTGGTCTAACAGGGCCGTTTAAACCGATCTTACCTCGAACAAAGAAGGATATTTCAATTACTATAAAATAAAAATAAAATTACCTACATTTGAATTCAGTTTTTACAAAATGGAATAGGTGTGTTTTATCGGTATAACCGTCTTAAAAAATAATAAAACATAAATATCTCGTTACATAATTTCGGGACGCTCGCTTGTGGATATGTACTATGTAGGTACCTACTATATAAAAAGTTGTTAGGTACTATATAAGAAGTTGTTACAGTAGCCGGCAAACATTTTGAAATTTTACGACGTAGTGGGGGGAAGTTTGCGCATGTACCATTCCACCAGAGACCCAAATTTTGTCTTCTGCGCATTCCCCCACTACGCCAAAAAATTTCAAGAAGTTTGCCGGCAATTGTACCTACGTACATTTAGTATCTCATAAAGAGTCGCGCCTAATTAATTTAAAGTTTTTAATATCAAGTAAAATATTTAGATGTTTTTTTATTAGACTTTTTAGCCTTCCGAACTCATGTAACAAAATTGAACTAATTATGTTTAGCCAAAGTAAAAGTGTCAAAGCTTTAGGGCCGTTGCACTTGTAGCAGTAGATTAGACGGTCTAGACGCGTGTAAGTGTAAATATAGTGTACTCAGAGTACTGTCAACTCTAAGGATTTGGAAAATATTTAGTATCTTTGTAATCCCTCTTTGTAAAGGGTTCCTCAGAGCGAATGAATGAGAAAAGAATGGTAAGAAAATATATAACGCGAGTGTTGACGGCACCAAAAAGAGAGGACGACCGCGAAAGACTTGGCATGACCCGATTAACCAAGAGGATGGTCCTGTTAGAAGCCTCACCAATCTTCGAGCTTCCATGCGAAGATTGAATGTAGATGAGACGATAGTTGTGTATCAGGACAGAATAGTGTGGGGCTCTATCCTCCCTACCTACCCCCGCGGGAAAATGGCGTGATGGTATGTAAATTGTAATCCCTAACACGAAGATAATTATAAACTTGTTAGTTTCCTGGAATCTGTAAAGCTATTTTTATCACTCTTATAGGTGTTGCACTCGCATTAATTTCATCTTCCATAGAAAAAATTACGTTATTAAACATGTTTAATAACCGATATACATAATTAATATTTAAAACGCTTAAATAACTGTCCGAAAATATGTAATTGAAGCCATTATCATTTAAAATAATTATCGAGGTGAGGACATTTAGTTTTCCGTTAATTTAGGTAAGCGGCACCAGCGGCGTACTGCACGTGCGCTATCCCAAATATCCAGCCCCTAAAAAATTTTGGTTTTTAAGAATTTTCAAAATTAAATTAAATTACTACAAACATTTTTCACGTTTGTAGAAAAACACGTGAAAACATTACCGATGTCACTCGCTGTCGGGGACCTCCCGCTGGAACAGAGCAAAACACCGCTTTTTTAGTTGCGAGTGACAAACTAAAAACAGTATTACGGCATTAATAAACGAAAAAGATATACAAAAACACGTTATAGCTAGACCGCATTCAAAAGAATGTGCGCGAAAAATATGTGTGTTGTTACGATGCAAAAAATGAACACAAACAAAGTTATTCTAGTATGTGTGTTGTACGATGCAAAAAATAAACACAAAGTTATTCTAGTATAAGAAACCTTTTTTAAACTAAAAATGTATATTTATTTGGAATATCATATTGAGGCTCGTAATACGGGCTTGCCAGGCAACTTTCCCCCCTTTCTTCTTACCGGACAAAGCTAGGGAATGGTCTTTTGATTGTGGTCGCCCTATAACAGCATGCATAATGCTGTTAATGACGGTGTACGGTGTGCGAAAACTGTATGCGGATGCCTTTTAAAATATATTGCCTTTAATCTGTGACGTATGATGATACGGAGTTCTTCATTTTACATATTAGTTTCGCATGTTTTTTTAGAGGTAAAGAAATTTAAAATAAAACGAAACACATGAAAATCTTGGTAATGGCTATGGTATTGGATTTATTGAATAGATAACTTTGTGCCATAAGTGTTAATAAATATTTGCATGGACACCCTGCTCCTGTCAAAAATCCTTTCTTCCCTGGGGAAGAGGGGAATATAAATAAACGTAGGTATAAGATGTGAGAATTTAGTTCCGGAAAACAGCTTTGAAAATATAGTCGTGGTACACTAGTGACCACTGGCGCCATCTAGATCCGCACCTCTGCGGCATTCTTATTTCTGGAAGCAAGCCTGCAACTTATTTTCTGAATATTGTGAAGTATCCATCTCACATTGGGTTGGATCAGATAAACAGGTAGGATGATCTAATCAGGTAATAATCTTTGTGCGTGACCTGACGTGGTTGTCCTCAGCCTTTTCGGGAGTTGTTGAAGGTGCGTGTCCTTTTTGCGTCGGGGTCATAAATTTGGGGGTGAAAGTGGGCGTCGGTAGTCACCAATTTGTTGTGATCGATGAATGAGAAGAAAGTTGCTTTACCACCACCCGTTATGTAACGGAAATTCTCCAAACTCGTGGAATGTTTGATTAATTTATTTAATGATAAAACAATATCAAGTTATACATAATTACGATAATAAATATAATGATAAAGACTCGACGGACCAGGGCTTCCGGCCTACGCCGGGGGTAGTTGAGAAACTGACATTCCCGTACAGGGCGTTGACTATTTTATATGTTTTGAGAAAAAGCACTCTCTTGAAGTCTAGCTGTGTGTGTGTGTGATGACGATGCTCTGGATCGAACTGTGTCGCTGCCTCGTGTACTCTGCTGTGCCTCAGTTTTGTTTACGCAGCAGGCTCGCCATGTTTGTGTGTGTGTGACCTAGATTGGTGGTTATGTATTTATGGGATGAGACCCCATAAATCTATTTTTGCTATAGATTTTCCGCGGGGAGCGCACGGTGATTTCTAAATTTGATCGCTCATTTTTATGCCAAAGTGCATACGTAGATAACAGACACCTGCACATTTAGAAATTTACGCACTTATTAGTTCAGATATGTTTAATCACCAATACTCGCGTGATTTCGACGTCATGGGCGACCATGCGGCCATCCCGGGGCTATTTTGTTCATATACGCCGCTGGATGGAAGCGTACGACAAATGTCGCTTGTAATTTGATTTCTGTACTTCCGTACACCAATCAATGGCCTGGAGGACATTCACCTTTCTGTGTAAAGAGTCACTGTAGTCAGCTGGGAAGCGACGAGGCGAGGTGCCGCGATTCTGTCATGCATCTGAGATTCCGGATTTGGCAGCCGCACTCCGAGATGTATTTAATACGGGTTAACTATTATATACAGTTACCTGCCGCGGGCATTATACTCAGCCATTGTCTATGGTTCTCGCGCCGCTGTATTTATGTAGTGGCGAAGGCGGTGAGTGTTTACATTGCCGCAAAAGACTCTCCATAAGATTGTACGCAAGTCATACTTGCTGAAACACGCCGTCAGCGCCTGCTCCAAACCTGACTGACGCTTTTTTCTTCTTTAGTAGAGGATTAAATGCGGACTTGAGCGACGTTCTCTTAAGCTTTTAAATCTTCTATTGAAATATTATCCATATTTATTCTAACTCTCTTCCAGGTATAGGGGACTTTGCGCTTCAATTTGTGGCGTTTGTCTCTTGAGTCCCATACAACTCTCACTCGAGTAAAATTTAAAACTCTATTATTAATAACCAAATTAATTAATCAATTAGAAAGATATACAGAAAAAAAATCAAATCCTCGAAAAAATGTTTGGCTGCTACGAGATTCGAACCACGGATCTCCTATTACGCTATAGCGGCCTTGTACACTTCCGTGAATATATCGACCTCATCTGTAAGTCTCATTTATTAATTGATTAACATATTATATTATCCATTTTTAGAGCAATCCACTTTTTCTGGTACGGTAGGCACAAATCACTTTGTGTAACTGCCGCTAGGGGACGCCAGAATTAACCGTTTTAATTCGTTTTTATTTTTTGGACACATTTGATACAACACACATATATTATGTTCAAGAACACATTCTTATTGTGAAATTGCAATTTTTTCAGAACAATGTTCTGGGAAAATTAAAACCAAAGAATGATCCGTGGTTCGAATCCCGGTAGCAGCCAAATATTTTTTCGTGGAATTGATTTTTTTCTGTATGTCTTTCTAATTGATTAATTAATTTGTTTTTCAATTTCACAGAACATTTTTTTGAAAAAATTGCAACTTCAAAATAAGAATGTGTTCATTATTCCTCACATTTGTCACAGATGTTTTTAAACTGGTTTATAGATTCAGAAGCTTGGTCTTGTACTAGGAATGGCGAGAATTGTTATATTGACTTATGTTCCGATAAAATGTAACCCTTGTAAGGTCGTACGTCACTAAAATGCCTGTCCAATGTCAAGTAGGCAAAAGTGAGCACTTTCGACACGTCTTTCTGTTCGAATGACACATTTTTCTAGATTGTATCGTAGAGGCATTGAAAACTTGTAGAACGTTAGCAAAATTTATAAGATGGACTAATTTGTCGTAATTTTTCATGTCGTCTTGTCCTCCTCATTGCAAGAAATCAGCTACCCCGGGTCTACGCTTCGGAATTGCGCGGGCCGGTATTTTCATCCAAGTAGAGACATGGTCACATTAATTTAGTAAAACGCCATTTGCATCAAAGCCATCTCCCGATACTGACCTTTGCCCGGATGTCGGCTAATCGGGAGATACTATCGGCCACTGTCGGCCGCTAGTACCGCTGACGTCACGCACCGACGAATCCGAATGAATGGGTGCATTATTTACATTTGTTACATATAATCTCTTTTTCCTCCTTTTTCCTGGTCCATTCTTCAGCCTCTTCACTACACTTAAATTAATTTTGCTCTCCGAATAATTTTTAACAATATTACATAACAAAGTATCCTCCTTATTCCCAGAGTGACGATTAGGTATATAGGTTATTATATTAGTAGACGGGATATAGTAGTTTTTAAGAGAAATCTCGAAGGTTACATTATTACATAATAGCGATAAAAACATGATTGTTACGTTTTATCGCTTTCCTGAGAATGGAGGAGTGCAATCGGTCGTCAAATGACGGGGAATCAGGTAATTGTTTTTATGATCTTCTGTATATACATAACTACCCTCGAAAATGCAGTTTGAAAAATAATTTCACCATCGGCAGCATCAGTTTCTTAACCGCTGCCCGATGGGGGCCTCCCCGAGTGTATACAATTATACAGATATAAACTAAACCCCTTCTTTAGGCGAGAGGATTGGGACACATTTATAAAGCAGTTAAGATATTTATACTGGCATAATGAATTATAAACAAAACGAATTTTTTACAAAAGACGTTGTTTTTTTTTAAAAAAAAAGTTAAAGTAAAAACGTATTTTTGTAACAAAGCGCGACTTATTTACCACGAAAATAATTTGTAAGCGTATCTAGTTATATATATATATATATATATATATAAATAACCTTCTCATAATTGTTTTTTTACAAAAACTGGACGTATTGGAATCAGACCATTTTTTAAGTTAGTTTCATGACACTTCTGTATATTAATTAACAAGTATTTTACGCTTTACACTCTATAATCTATTATACTATTACACTATACATAATACCTTACATATTTACATTTTCATATCCTATAGTATTATACAATCAATATAATATATCTTATACTCTACAATTCTCTCATCATATATTTTTACACCTCTGTACATTAAACAATTCTGTGTATACACTTTTTTCTTATATGGTAATCTTATTATTTTCCTATTTCCGGTGTTATAGTTATGTACATCACTATTTACCTATGGTAATTTGTTCAAAAATATTTTGGCATTTTGTTACTGAGAATGTACAAATATGATAACGTAATAAATAAGATTTTTTTACATCCAATTGAGTGCTCTTCTCGTTTCTTCAATTCTGGTGTACTTACTTTTTTTAATATGATTCTCATTGCCCTGTAGGGATGGGTCGTCGACGTATTTACCGTCGCCGAAACGAGACCGTCCACGTCCATCCATCGACGAGACGATCAACTAGTTGAATTCGTCAACTAGTTGACGCGTCAACTTCGTTACGCGGACGTCGCGGACGTTTATCTAAACATCGGGACGATAGTCAACTGTCTACGGTTTGACGCGACGCTGCTCGACGGCACAACCGTTGGTTATTTTTATTACGTTAATTTTTAAAATTTAAAGAAGTTCGAAGGAATATAGTTTCGGGGAAAGTAAAACCGCTACTTGTGCTTATATGTAAAAAGAAATATTTTATTATTTATTTGTTTACGCACATTATAGGCTTTTACATATTGTTTTATATACTTCTTTCTATATATAATAAAGAAAGAAGTAGGTATACACAACAATATCAGGTGTAAGCAGTAAAATATAAATATAAACTACATATATAAGCAGTGAAAGTATCGGGTATAAGCATTAAAATATGAGTATAAAAATTAAAAATATAAAGTACAAAGCAATGTGTGTATAAAAAAATATATTAGATACACATTATTACATGTGTACAGTGTACAGGGTTATTTGGAAAACAATAATAACCTAGCAGGACTATATTCCTGCCTTGATTATGAGTATTATTTTTTGTAAAACGTTGGACTATCACTACACTAACTCAAATCGATTACGAAAAATTCATTCGTTTCAATACAAGTTAAATAAAATTATAAAAACCTTTACATTTATTTATTATCGATAAATTTATAAATAAATACATAATTTAAAAATACTTTACATTTGAGATGTTATCTAGAAATTTATTGAAGAATACATCTTTCAAAGTCAGACTTTCACTTTGTGGTGACTTTATTAATAAATAAATATATCTGTATTATTTGTCAACTTTAGTTTAAGGCTCAATTTGAGAAAAGGAACATTGTTCCCGAAACATGTAAAAAACCAATAAAAAGTGGTGTAAACAAAATTATAATAGATTAATTTTTTTATCTACAAAGTTGAAAATAGGGAATTTATAATAAAAATTAATTAAACCTAAATTCAAGATTATATTACATATACAATAATTAATGTTGGACTCCTGAATAAGGACCATAGTTAGGTATAGAAATTTTTATTCCCTACAAGTTTGTTTATCATTTATATGCTAAAGTTGAAAAGTAAGGAAATAACACAATAATTAAATTTTAGCATCCCTTTTCAGGTAAATATATAAGAAGTCGAGATCGATCGAATAAAATATTGATTTTAGAAAAATATCTAGCCGGCCTATTAATTAATAATAGTTCAATAAAAAATAAAATAATTAAACAGAATTGTTTTATTTTATACGGCGTAAAATTGGGAATTCACCGAATCGTCGCACGTGACATCACAAAAAATCAAGTAAAAAATAATGGATAATAGCTTATTAAGCCTATCTCGCGCTACGCATGTATTCAAATTTCAAATCTCTAGTCATAGTTCGTGTACACAGATCTGCACTCTATGGTAGTGTACTTTAGAGTTGAAATAAAATTACCCGTCGAGCCGTCTATGACGTCTATAGCATCTACAAGTCGACAGCGAGAGAAATAAACGGAGACGTTTTGTCTTGCTCTCGCTCGTTGCTTTGCATTGCGTTAATCTCGAATCGTCCACCGACCACGGCGTCCGCTGTCCACCGTCTACGAATTCAACTAGTCCATGCGATAAACGTAAACGGTCGACGCGTCGATGCAACATCAACGGTTGATTTCAACTAGTCCGTCCATTCAACGCCCATCCCTATTGCCCTGTTTTTCCAAGAAATTTACGTTAGTTCGTGTGTGGTGATATATTGTGGTGGTCTATGATCGTCACCAATTTACGTAGAACTTATTCCTCCGAACCGGCATTCACCTGTCTCTGGCGGAGCACGCAGTGCGGTGAGGCATCGCAACAAGCGGCGACACTACTCCTCAGCAACACCCACGAGCGAGACGCCTCGCTTATTGTTAGCATTTCTCACTTGTCTATCTGGCATCTCGCTCCAACAGATGCTTTACTAATTATAATCACAATTCGTATAATGGCGGCTGGTAATGACACTTTTACATATAATAGGTACACTTAAATACGCTACGAATTTACGCCAGTAAGAAGAAACATGAAATAAACGGTTATATCAAATCTAATAGAACGTACTCATACTATGTTTATATTTTACGGAATGCAGGGAAAAATATATTATCTATTCGACCGATAGCCTTTTCAAGAAGGGCCATCAAACCAAAAAACTCAACATCTACCGTTTCGTAAATTTGTTTATCTGTCGTCTGTCAGAAATCAATTTTAACATCATTGTCTAACACACAAAATGCTCGTACTAATCTATTATGTTATATAGGGTGGCCCATCGGATACGCCGGATTTAAATTTTTCCCCATTTAAAAAAAATATAAGTTGGCTACTTTAGAGTTGCCAACTTATATTTTTCTTAAATGATGAAATTTTAAATCCGGCGTACCCGATGGGCCACCCTATAATTTCACTAGATCTGTGGTACAGTATTGCCAGCTTAAAAAAAAAACAAATCGTATATTTGTTATAAGAAACAAGGTGTACAGATTATTTTAAAATACATTTATCTAAATGTGTATTATTTAATATATTTAATATCTATTATTTAATATGTATTTAGCATTCGAGTCACTTTGAATCGAGATAATTGTAAATTTTAATTTTCATACGTCAATTTTATTTTTTCTGCGGGCAATTAAATTTTTGACGTTTAACTTTTAGGTTAGAACATACGTTTTTTTTTAATTTGTCCAAATTGCTTATCTGCTAGTAATAATAATCACCGCTAGGGCTTTACTCCCTGCGGTGAGAGGCCGATATCCATATTTATGTTAATGTAAATACAGATAGGTATTGATATAGCGGCTTCGTGTTATTTATCTAACTAGTTTGTCACGTATGTGGAGCTGTCAAGTCTGTATACAATTTTCCGTTAGAATCTGATCTTCCGGATGATGTTGTTACGTGCCAGCAAGGGAGATGTCGGAATGACCGCTCGCTGTACTGGTGCAGAATTACTTTTATTGGAGACAGGTATCAGTGCAAAATAATGCGTCGTTCACGGAGATGTACCGAAACAAAACAAGCAGACTTTCAGTATCTTCTGGATATTATACCGCGTTTGGCCGACGTTTCAAGGAAGCACTCGAAATCTACAAGAACCCGATAAATATTAATAGAGATGATGGTCTCAAATTATCCGGATGGTATCCGGCGCTTCAAAGCAATCTCGTCGCAGTTCCCGCAGTATAGCGATCAGACGATAGATAAAACATACACACAACACAAGACAACACATGACTACGTATTGCCACGTAACACATAAACACAGACACGGTATTGCAAGCCACAACACCAACACTCACAATAACACAACAGCCCTGATGATGGACCCTGCATGGGATCCAAAACGTCGGCCAGAAAGGTCGTAATAACACCGCATAATATCCCAGAAGACACAAACCAGAAGATTCTGAGTAGCCGTGAAAACCTAAGAACATTCTTAGACTTTCAATACTTTCTTCCTTGAGCTTCAGATGCAATCAAGGGATCGTTATACGGCTTATGAGCATTATTATATGGACAGTAGTCCATTGGCAATTTCTACCTGATTAGGTCCAGGTAGACGGGATAAAAGAACCTATACAAATGATATGAAGTCTTGTTTCGATTCGCGTCCATTTACGGGGGACATATTTCATTGATAATTTGTGACAATTGACGTCTATTCAAAATAATGGTTGTGGTTCTCCCTCAAGCCAATTCTTCGTGCTGAAGGTTAAGAATGTTGATAAACTAAAATACTGTGTACAGATACGTCGTTTTTGTCGTAGCCGGGCTTCGTGATCGAGGATTCCCTCGCCATTAGTCGTTGTTGCTGCGCCTCTCATGAGCTTTGCGATGGGAACATATTCCTATTCGAGAGGCGCACTCTCTCCCGCATATTTTACGTAGGATGCGTCGGGTTGCGTTGGTCGGTCCCGTTGACGCATGGTTGCGGTTCGCTGGTCATCTTTTAATCGTCTGGCCGCCGCAACACCATCACCCGAGAACAAACTCTCCTCCAGCTCACACGATCTTGTGCCAGCTGCTCCCAGTTCTCAGGTGCACCGCGTAGACTCAGCGATTCTCGGAGACAGTCATCATTCATTTTCTTCTGTCCTCCGGCCTTTCGCCTGTCCACTATCTCCCCATATTAGACCCGCTTCGGAAGTCTGCGATCGCCCATGCGTAACACATGTCCCGTCTATCTCAATCTCGCTTCCACAGTCATGTCTTCAATTGGCCGACATTTAGAGCGACGCAGAACTGTAACGTTAAGTGCAGCAATGTTAGAAGGATAATATAAGAAGCGAGACGGCATTTTCGCCTTATCCTCACCTCCGAGGTGGAGCATTCCTAGTCGCGCGCATCGTTCGCTATTCGCTGGTCGCGATTGGAGTTTGAGAGTAACGGCCTTACAAATCACTTTCTCTCTTTCATCCGAGTCGAGTCTCGCTCTCGCACGCACGATACCGCATTGTGATTAGCTGCTGATTAGCGCGTGATAAATGAATCGGTAAACAGTTTAGGTGTAACCTGATGCAGTAGGCTCCGCTCTCGGTCGTCGAGGGCTTTCACGAGGCAAGAGTGTTCGGGTGACTTAACCAGCCATTCAGCGTTGCTCAAAACTAGCATGCTCTAACTGTACACACATGCTCGTTATTAGTATTCTTATTTTAAGCATGATCATAAATAAGCATTCTCAAATCTAACAACCAACACACGTGCTTATTAGTGGCATGCTCTTATCATAGAATAGAGACGCTCTTGTTCAAAATGGAAACTTTGCAAACTGAAATAGAAAATTCAAGTGAACCAATAAATCAAAACAATCCCGAGTTTCCATTCGCACATTTTTGATTTTAGTTTTTATAATTTTTATTGTAAGATTTGAATCATACACGCCTTTTAATAAAGTTTCGTAAACATTATTTCTTGCTATTATATTTTTACACAGCGGTGACCGAGTATTCCACAGACATTCGTGATTCCTATAATAAGTCACGAAAAGCAATGTTTTATCATCTCCTCAACGCGCCATATTTGTTTCATCTGTCGCGGACTGAGGAGATCGCATTGATAATACTAGCCGCGAAGCCCGCGAATGACATAAGCATGCTCATAATAAGCAAGCCTGTTCACACATGCTCAAAAGATACCCCTTCTCATGGTGAATGCATGCTTTGCATGCTCATAAATCAACCGGTGGTTGATTTTTGAGCATGCCACTAATGAGCATGCTTATTACAAGCAATGTACATACACACATGCCACTAATAAACAAGGCCTAAAGAAGGACAATACTGCGCATGCTCACGTGCCACTAATAAGCATATGTATCAGTACCTTTACCCAGCCATTCAGCGCTAAGGTACTGACACATGACACGCTCACTGGCATGCTCTAACTGTACACACATGCTCGTTATTAGTATGCTTATTTTAAGCATGCTCATTCATGAGCACGTTCAAAGCAAAAGGCTGCCATACGCGCACATCGTAGAGGTGCGTGTATGGCAGCTTTTAGCTCAGTAAATCGTAGAGGCGCATCGCACATCGGTACATCGCACATCGTATCGCATAGAGCCCGTACACGTTGCGGTACACCGCAGGAATCTTCAGTTGAAAATATGGCATCGTTACGAGAAAACGCGTTGCGATGACAGGGTTTTCACCATATTTAAAATACGGTAATAAAACGCAAAGAAAAAATCGTAGAAAATGTTATAAGGTAGTTCTTGAAAAGGTAGTCATATCCAATAATAATAATTTCTATTCGGTGCGTAACTTCCTATAATTTAAAACAATTTAATTCTATTTTCAAAATGAGTATGATTTCAAAATTGTTATTAAATAAAATGAAATTTATAATTTTTTAATAAAAAATCTCCGAATTACATTCTTTTTAATATTGCAGTTTAATGTAAATTAAAACTTTTAAGTGCGTCCGTTACTATGTCGCATTACTCATTGGTATTAATCATTAATAAATATATATAATTCTCTACGTAAAAATGTCTGTCACCAAAGCTACCAGATGACTGCCGAAATATATTCATTAGTAATTTTTGACCGGATATAACTTAGTTAATTTGTTAAATGAATTGAGAATATGTATTGGTGTGATAAGTTGAAAGGGAAAAAAATAACTCTGTCTAGTAGATCTGCATAGGACGTGGAAAGATAGCGAGCTGGTGATTTCGGATGAATCAAGTCTTCATGCAGTTTTGATGATACGGTCGCCTGGTCTCCTCATCATTTCTTCTGGCTTCTTCATCTTGTTTATGATAATAAGCGAAGATAGTCGAAATCCTAAAACTTCGATTCTTCCTTTTCTTCGCTGATTCGCTTCTTCTTCCTTCTTCCTTCCAACTTCCTCTGATTCGCTCATTCCTGACTCTATTAATTTCTCTATCCAGCACCCGGCGCCGTACAGCACGGCCATCTTGTGTACACTCCCTTCGGTTTGAATCTTGTATACCTTCCGGCGTTTTTGAGACAAAATGTCCCAGTATTGCTACTTAAATCAGACAACATTTTTTCGATTTTCCACAAGGTCTCGCACTAGTCAATGGGCAATTAGATATCGATACTACTATCTCTTCGCAACAACACGGGAATGTTTGAATACAAATGATACATCATGTAACGCAGATGAAGAGCAGATCGACAAACAAAACGTTTCTCTGATAATATGATTATGTAAAGTGTGTCGATATGCTTCGTTATTGATGAAACTAAATAGAAGCGAGTATTCGCCGAACATTCAATGCGCTTACGACAGCTGTTGCGTAATTGGACAAGTCGGTTCTCTCGGTTAGGTACCAAGTAGGACTAGACAGATCGGTCTTCCGACATTTGCTTCTGTTATTTTGTACCTCTCTCTGTTCATTGTTAGCGACTATTAAGTAGGTCCTTACATATATTATTTACTATTCTTTGTCCGCAAACATCACCGAAAGTGAATAGCAGGGACTTGAGAAATCACGATACGACCTTTTGACAACAGACGTTCAAATTTTGATTCTAAACCAATTTTAACTCGAATGCATTTCGCGGTACAATTAACTAAAAGGAAAATGAAGTTTCCTTATTGGCAAATATAAATAGCAACAGTGCAATTAAGCATATTCATATAAATATAAAGAAACGAAGTAAACTTAAAAATATTTTAAAAGAAACGCACTTTAGGGAAAAAATCTTTCTTTCAAATAGACAACAAGAAAAGGATGCATACAGTTCGTTTAATTACACCGAAAAATAATAATGAATACCATAGTTTCATCCAATATAACGAATATCGGATAATTCGACTTTACGGTTTCGCTTTTGAAGCACACTCCTGCCGTTGTAATAATTCGCAAACTATATTGTCTGTATCGCACGTGTTGTATATAAACAGGATTTGCGTACGTCTTGTTTCTTACTTGTCTTACACATAAATATGGAATGTGAATATTAATATGAGAATTTTCTGCACCTACCGCTTATTGCCGGAGTTTCATTAAAGTAATACGCTGCAGTCCTTTAATTAATAATTTTCCGTTATTTAAAGATTTAGCATCTATTCACTTGAGAATTAAAATGAACAATTATGAGCGGACGTAGTATAAAGAAAGAGTGACCGAGACGGTTTGCCTCGAGTGATGCGTGAACTTGCGAGCGAGTCCTACGTCCTGGTATAGTGTTGAATAAATCTGTGGGCGAAGGGAACAATCGAATGAGTAAAAAAATGCAGGTTTTCAGGAGAGCCAAAACAAAATTTGGGAATTTTGTTTGTTTACGAAATATTTCTTAAAGTCTTTGTTATTACTTCCTTTCTTTTAACTCGTGCCGTCTGCTTGCTTGCCGGCTTGCCGGGTGAAAAAACTTTGGATCAATTTTTAACCCTTTTTCCGTGATCCAATCGAGTTGAAACTTGGCAAGTAGACTCGTGGCGACGATCGAGAAGATCTATCAAATTTTCGTTAAATAAAATTAATAATTATAGTATAATTTCGGATTTTTACAAATTTTATTGTTTTTTTCAAATTGGAATCATTAGAAAAGTTTGATTAATAGCATAGCGGCCCGATAACGTAACGGAATATTTTCTAAATTTGAATTACTCCGTCGGTATTCATAATAGGTACTTCACTACGTATGTCGAAAATCTAAATTGACTGACAAATGTTTTTAGAATTTAATCTTCAAAGCATGAAGTGTCTTATCAGAGATTATAATTATAATAATAATAAATACGCATGCATAGAATTTTTCGGCCCAACTTCAGTAAAAAATAGCTAATGAAATTAAAAAGTGTGATTTAAAAATAGCCTTTAGAACCAATAACAATATAGGGACAAACCTCAAAAACTCTAAAAGCAAAACACCTAAATTAGAAAACAGTGGCATATACAAATTAATATGTAATCATAAAGATTGCAATGCCACATATATAGGACAAACGGGAAGGTCTTTTTTAACTAGATTCGCGGAACACATGCGCTGCTATAAAAATAAAAATTTAGAGTCAAAATTTGCGGCCCATTTATTAAATGAAAACCACGTCCCGCAAGGTGATAACGAACCAAAACCTTTACATGTAGAAACAAAAGGTTTTAGGATGAATTTACTTGAGCAACTAGAAATAAATAAATATAAAAAGGATCCAAATATTAAACTTTTACATAATCAACAAAAAATGATCTTTTCTCCACTTCTAAATATTTTTAAAAAACCAATAATCAAGGACATAAATTAAAATAATATTTATAAATAACACTTGCAGTAAACGGGGAATTTTGATAATTAAGCATAACGTTAACCGAGGCACCTTTAATGATAAGTGCCCGGGAAAAAACGTGCATTACTACAGGGCTTCAGCACAAATATCTAATTACTCTAAAGGGGAAGGGGTAACTTAAAATTGTATAAATAAGTCGTTTGTACGTGGTATATCCACTGTTTGATAATGGCCTTACAAGCCGAAACAGCTGTAACACATAAAAATACTTAATCCGTAGAACTTAATAATAATATTTATTAAAATTTAATTTATTTTAAATTTCGCTTAAAAAAAAATAATATATAAATAAATAAATAAAAAAATAATAAAAAAATGTCTTATCAGACCTCAAAACATCTGACATTTTAGAAATATATTAAATTCCTGTAAGTTTAGTGTTATGTTATATGTTTTAATTCGTCTTTAATCGTTGTTATATTTTACAAAGAAAGGGAGTATAATAAAAACTTGTTTTTTATGGGTTACTATTTTTTATCTATTTTTGCACCAGCAGTTTTGTTTTCTGTGCAAGAACGTTTAACCAAGTTGACTTATGTCGTTGTTTCTTGCCAATTAATCATGTCATGTGTCCTTTTTCAAAAAACTAAAATTAATTTAAAATAAAACACAAATCACTTTGTTTTCACCACTTTATTAGATATACAAACATGTAGATTGTATATCTAATAAAGTCGTGAAAACAAAGTTTTTTTTTGTGTTTTATTTTAATAATGTCACCACAAAGTTCAAACCTATATTCAGAAGAAAAAATATTCTTTGAACAATTAAAATTAATTTATTTTTATTTACATTTTTATTCGGAAAACCGCTAAAAATAATTAAGTAAATACAAAGAATGAGAAACATAAAAGTCAATTACAGGTTTTCACTAGTATTGACAAAATATCATATTTGCGTGGTGTACATATATATGATGTAGTATATTGATAAACTGTTTATTTAAAATTGAAATAATGAAAATAATAACATATATTTTATTTGAAAAGGGATCGGAAAACAAACGTTATTTTGAAATGAGTCTAAATTATCCTTTTTTGTGAGTGCATTAAATTTGTTGCAACTTCGCCACAAATATGAGTATTGTCTATAGTTTGTAGAAACAAGGGTTGATTCTTTGAACTTTAGGAGGAACATAGATCAAGAGCTTGGATAATAATTTAAGACAATCTATTGAGCCTGAGGATATTTTTAGCAAAAAAATAAGTCAGCTATGTCGCGACGTTTTTGTAGAGGTAGTTTTATTTTTCCTTGCGAGATATGTATCTAAAGAACAACTCTGCATACTCAACTCAAAAGTCGATTTTATAGACTTATTCGCGAAGAGAAGATTTGAATGTTTAGACAATTCCGCTACGTTGATGTGCCGGGGTTGTATTGAATTTAGATATTTTTCAAAACGTTTCAAATTGTCAAACCGTCCGTGTCACGGTTCGGTAGTGTTGCTTTGTGAGACTCGAAGTTTAGCGCGCCCTCGAGAGGACAGTGGACGGGACCAGCCAGCAGCCGCCGCGTGTCAGTGGGAAAGTGAAATGAGTGTTGGTGGCGTGATGTTGGTGGAATGCGAGCGATTTGGAGGTAGGGGACCGTGAAAAGTGCTCCACTCCTCTCTCTGTCATTTCACTCTCGCACATTGCGAGAGGCTTCGCGTTTTAAAGGCAAACATAACCCAGATCAATCTTATCTTCTTCTCTCGGTCACAGTTGTTCCGCTGCTGGACATAGACCTCTTCTAAGACCTTCCAATGTTTTCTATCTTGGACTTTTGTTGCCATCTTCGACCCACAAGATGGACAATGTCAAGTATTCACCTTTTTGTGGTCTCCCTACTATTCTTTTATTATTCCAGGGTCTCCATTTTAGAAGTTTTGATGCTCATCTGCCACTGCCCTGTCTCGCTGCCTGTCCCGCCCACTGCCATTTTAGCTTTGTCATTCTCTCTGCTATGTCGGTAACCGTCTAATCTCCTCATTTCTAATTTTGTCACGGAGACTGACACCTAGTATTTGTCTTTCCATTTTGTCTTTTGTAAGTTACTGACGAAAAAACTATTAGAAGCCTTCGAGATGTGGATCTACAGACGTGCCCTAGGAAATTCCTGGAGAGACCACATTACCAATGAAGGGGTTCTCAGCAGGATCGATGAAACCAGGCACATGATGAATACCATCTCGAAAAGACGTGCAAAATGGATGGGGCATATTTAACAACATGAAAATCTGTCCAAAACTATACTGGTAGAGGGAAAGATTGCCAGAGGGCGCCCTCGCCGTGAATATCTTGAGAAAGTGTGCCAAGATATGAATTGTGCCTCCTACACAGAGCTGAAGAGGATCGCCGGAGACCGAGCAGAATGGAGAAGGAGATGTGCTTTGCTGCAAACCAAGCACACGGATTGAAACCCAGGAAGGAAGAAGTTACTGACTGTGAGGGACACAGTTTCAAGGCCATATATCGTCACTAGCAAGATATTCGAATCATAGACTTTAAATTTTAAATTTATGGGCACTTCTCTATTTTTAAGTATATATCTTAGCTTACCGAACGCAGCCCAAGTTAATTATATTCGCCTCAGTATTTCCGCAGTTTTGGTTTTCTTTTCCCAATTTGATTTTATATCCGAGGTATATGTATTAATTAACGAATACATAGGGCTTAGAAACTCCGTCTCTGGGGTCGGTATGACGCCCCACAAGTAGGGCTCGATCGGTAGCCAGAGTGGGCGAGCTAACTCAGACTAGGCCGCCGTGGACCTCCAGCTCCGTAAGGTCACGAAAGAAGAAGTAGAAACACTGTTATAACTCCTGGCAATGCTGGCAGACCCGATCCTTGTCGGTTCCAGGGCTGATAGTTTAACCTTGAACATTGTATCTGTACCTTTATTACCTCGCGAGGTAAATTGCAATATTTTAAAACTACAACTATCTTCATTGATCAAGTAATCAATTTTGTTTTATCCAAAACAACCGACAAGCTGACATCTTTTCCCCCACAAAGCGCGGTCGCGGATGGGTAGAGTATCGCCGAGACTTATTAAAATCTTAATAAACATTTTGCGGCTATGATTTAATTGTGGTCGTAATTAGTCATTGTTTTTAAAGCTCACGTTGAATTCTTAGAACTTTTTACTATGGCTATCATTAATGAATTCAATAAATAATTTTTCTTAAAGAGTGCACATTGTATATTTTGTTTATTTATATTTGTGGTTGGTGTAGTTTGTACTTATTAATGTGATGGTCCGGTTCTGCCCATAAAACGCCATCGTTAATTCACACCTTTATCTGGTACAATACAGCGATATAAATATAACAATTGGTTTCTCTCACGACCGTACGTCTTTACAAGCCAGCCTGTAAATGTGTAAATCTGGAATAAAGTGATGGGTCCGCTCTGTACTAACTACTACAATGTAGTACTACATTACATTGAAGTGTACACTTCACATCTTTTGAAGTGCAGTGCACACCACACACTACACACACTTCAAAGTTATTGAAAGTACATACTTCAAATAGAGCACTTCATTTTAAAGTGAACACTACAAAGTACAGACAGTTCAAGATATTGATAGTACATATATAATGTATATACGTTTGTAGATAAATGAAGAAATTTTTGGAAATCGAAACAACCCCCTCCCCCCCCCATGGTTTGAAAAATTTTGGGACTGAATGAAGAAATCTCTGGAAACCGAAACCACCTCCCCCCCATGGTTTTGAAAATTTTCTAGTATATAGCACACTTTTCAAGAAGCACTTCTTGTAGGTCATTATAATTTTACAATTAGTTCAATCCATTAGTACAAGTAGTGCGTACTGCCAGTGATGACGTATGGATTGGAGACTATGGCCCTTACAAAGAAAAGTGTAGAAAAGCTCAAATGCACGCAACGATCCATGGAGAGATCCATGCTTGGAGTAAGCCTAAGAGATAGAATTAGAAATGACGAAATTAGGCGCAGAATTATATCATGGATCGTGTAGCGAAGCTAAAATGGCAATGGGCAGGACACGTTGCAAGACAGGATACTACAAGATGGCCTCCCAGAGTTCTGAAAAAGGGACTTTGGGAAAATAAAAGAGGCATCGGAAGACCTCAAAAGAGATGGCCCGATGATATTGTCGCTGTGGGGGGAAAGAAATGGCTACAATTAGCCAACAACAGGGAAGAATGGAAAAATAAGGAAGAGGCCTATATCCAGCAGTGGAAAGACGAAGGCTGATGAAGAAGAAGATTAGTACTACAATTTTGTAGTACTGCAGTAGTTCGCTTCATTCGTACTACAATTAGTTCACTTCATTAGTACTACAATTAGTTCACTTCTTGATTACTACAATTAGTTCACTTCATTCGTACTACAATTAGTTCACTTCATTAGTACTACAATTACTTCACTTCATTAGTACTACAATTACTTCACTTCATTAGTACCACAGTTTCGTAGTACTACAATTAGTTCACTTCATTAGTACTACAATTACTTCACTTCATTAGTACTACAATTACTTCACTTCATTAGTACTACAATTACTTCACTTCATTAGTACCACAATTATTTCACTTCATTAGTACTACAATTACTTCACTTCATTAGTACTACAATTACTTCACTTCATTAGTACCACAATTATTTCACTTCATTAGTACTACAATTACTTCACTTCATTAGTACCACAGTTTCGTAGTACTACAATTAGTTCACTTCATTAGTACTACAATTACTTCACTTCATTAGTACTACAATTACTTCACTTCATTAGTACTACAATTACTTCACTTCATTAGTACCACAATTATTTCACTTCATTAGTACTACAATTACTTCACTTCATTAGTACTACAATTACTTCACTTCATTAGTACCACAATTATTTCACTTCATTAGTACTACAATTACTTCACTTCATTAGTACCACAGTTTCGTAGTACTACAATTAGTTCACTTCATGTACTTTTTACTACAAATGTTGTGTACACTTTGTAGTCTTCAAATTGGTGAACATGTGTGTGTTGTAGTCTTCATTTTAAAATGTAGTTTTTCCCTTCGCTACTGAAATGGCGCGCGTCCTCCTGTGCCGTCTACGCGATCGGCACACACACGCGCACTCCTACATACGTGCATCGAGATATATTACAATAGATTAATTACTTTTATTTAAATAAATCACTATTGTGACAAGTATGGGTATTATATGCAAAAATCGAAAGATCGATACATTTAATTTGCAAGACGCGCTACCCGTCTACAAGAGAAAATCGCGTGTTTTCATAGGGCGATCGTTCATATTATAAACATAATTAAGATAACATAAATTATCTACAATGTTTTTATTCTCCCTCATGTTTTATATGGCATTATTATTTTGCATTATTATAAACAGAGCCCTTTACATAAACTTCAACCTAGATCGATACACCAGAACCACTGACTTGTACAAAATCACCGGCATGCTTAACCTAGAATATCTGATATATGTGGAAAAGATAAAGATGACTTATAAAATAAAGAATAAATTATTAAAAACGAATATTATCCTTTACCGAAGCAGTGACGTACATAGACAACACACAAGAATAAGAGACTGTATAAGAAGTGATGTACCAAGGACTAATAGAGAGAGATATGGTTTCCTATACACTGATTTCTATAATGGAATCCCCAATTCCATAAAGTAGAATTATTCAATAAACTGCTGAAGGGACTCGTTTTGGGGAGGAGATAACTGTTTAACAAATCAATGTGCTGATATTTAATATGTGCACCCACTTATTATACTTTATTTCCTGTCCCCTCATACCAGCATATAATTGCTGTTTGGGAACGTGCTATTTAATTTTTAATTTTAATTAATACAATTAATTAATAAATATCGTGTGATATATAAGAGTATGTAAATAAAATAAATATAATATTATCATGATTAGGTAACCACACATTAATTACGATTAAAAATCTATTTAAAACAGGGAAATAATATAATAGTAGTCACAACAGAGCGCAATCCACCAGCATGCCTTGCTCTTTCCACAACTCCGCTTTGGTATTCCACTCGGTCTCGATGTATAACTATTCCTCGCCACTCTGAATTACAGATATTTAATCTGTTTGACGGTAGTTGTGAGGAAAGATTCTCATCCCACCGGAAGAATCTTCCTGTGTTCAATGTGTGATGTCGCGGGAAAACGACGTGGGAACGTATTCATGCGGCAAGGCTAGCAACACAAGGCAGGAAGTTGGTTAAAAAGTACTGCTGATACCGACATTTATTGACAACCTTTGAAGTAATTAGCGGGAATAGTGGTAGGTACAACGTGCCGTTTCTTCCTTCCGATTGTCTGGAGTCGTAGATCCTGATCACCATGGTAACATTAAGTGATTGCGTTTCGCGATTGCGCCTCGCCTCCATGTCACGGCATTCCGCAATTTGAAAAAACTAATCCACGAAAACCAAATTTTTATTATACTCCCTTTCTCATTGAATCAGGTTTCGTGCCTACTGCACACGTCGGGGTCATTACTCATTTGTATTGATTCCAATTTTAAAAAATATTAAAATTTCGAAAAATCCAAAATTATACTACAGTTATTAAAAAAAAATTAACGAAAATTTGTTAGATCACTTCACACCTCGTCGCCACGAGTCTGCCTGCAAAGTTTCAGCTCGATCGGATCACGGGAAAAGGGTTAAAAATGGATCCAAAGTTTTTCCGGCAGACAACAGACCGCAGACGCTACGAGTTAAAAGAAAGGGAGTAAAATACATTCCTTTCGTACTGTACCTATAATTTTTTCTTCGGTCTTAAATTTATCAGACATTTAATATGAAATTTGTGTAACGATCGAGGGATCAGATCTCAGGAGGTTATCAGCTGCCGAGATCCGCTCGGGAGATGTTATTTTTGAGAGCAGCCGCCTAGGTTCGTGCGCGAGATGTTTACTGTTGCCTCGTACCGCGACGCCGCGGCGCAGAGTAGTCGGCGAACCTGAACACGAGCGCGCGTCACTATCAGTTAGTTATCTTCGAATTGGACGTTATGTGCCCAAATTATTTTCAGATTGACACTGTACGCGGTGTTTTACGATACTGAGCACACGGATATTCCAGTTTACACTCGTATGTACACATATCGCACTTGCTCCAGTTGTCAAAGCCCGATGGAAAATATTAGGAGTGTGGGATTTAGCGCTATATTATAAGAGCGGCGGTTTATCGAAGACACAATCCTATAAATAATAATAATTAACGCCGCTAGGGCTGTGAGATACGGAATTATAATGCGTAAGTAGACTCGAGAGTGGCTCGATGATTTGGGGGCCGGTAGGGAAAATACAAAAAAAGTTTCTAAGATATCTGTATATGGGAGAGTAAGGGCATTATCCTTGGCTTTACCCAACCGAGTTTCTCCAGGGTATGCTTGGCTACAATAGTTTAGAGACTAGAAGGAATGTGTATCTGATTACGCATTTTTATCGGTTGTTGCGCGGTATGATCGATAATCCTGAAATTATGCGGAGCATCGCTCTGTATGTTCCCGATAATTACCTAAGACAACGTCGGCATAGATTGTTTCACATTCCAATATACAGGACCAACCTGCCAATGGTTATGCCTGTTGGAAGAGCTACCGCTATGCTGATCAATATTACTCTGGATCTCTTCCATGTCTCTGAGAGGGTTTTGCGAAGCAGGATTCTCCTACATCTTTGATATGAATGATTTTGTATGTTTAATATTTGCTTTTGTTTATATATGTTTATATATTTCTAAATTATTTATAATATTTACGAATTAAATTTGTGTTTGTAATGTACTTAAATGTTATATATGAAAAAATTGCGAGATAGATGGACACATCAGCGAAAACTCTGACGGTTCCGTTTAAAGTTGCAGGCAGGTCGGACTTCGTCGGCGGCATCGACAATGAGGCCCTCGACTTCAGCCAGCTGGAGGCCTTCATCAACAGCGAGGCGGGCGGCGGCGGGCCGGCCGCGGGCTACTTCGCCGCCACGCTGGGCCAGGCCGACCAGCAGCGCGCCACGCCGGGCCACCACCTGCCCGAGAGCCCCCCCGACTCGGGCTCCGAGCACCCCTACAGCCCCTCGGACTCCAAGGCCTCGCAGGCCATGATGGGCCACCAGGACCCGCGCCAGGCGCACGTCTCCGTCTCCCCCTCGCACTCGGCCGGCCTCCTGCCGCAGGGTGCGCAGATCTACACGGAGCTCAAGACCAGCCAGCTCGGCCACCACAGCCTGCTGCAGAACGCCATCCTCGGCGACCCCTACATGGAGCAGCCCGCCGACCTGCTGGACGGAAGGAACATCCTCATCTACGACGCCATGGTGCAGAGCCGCCAGGACCTGGGCCAGATCCGCGTCGACCTGGGGACCCAGATGGACGGCGGGAACCCGGCCATGATCTCGCCCATCATGAACCACCAGCTGGGCCTGGCGAGCCCCGCCGAGTGCATCGGCCAGGTGTACACGAGCCTGCAGGCCGCGGGCCCGGCCTCCAAGAAGAGGAAACTGTCGCAGGAGATGATGGTGCCTCACGTCAAGTGCGAACCGGGTAAGAAAAATTCCGAATTAATTTAAATAGCGAGAGCTGTCCGTTTCAGCTTCCTAGCAGGGTGAGTCTTTTCGTAGTTTGTTAGCGTTAAAGAGTCGCGATGAACAGAGAATACTCGTTAGCGTTAAACATTCTCAGTACAAAGCTGATGTTTGCACCCGTGTTAATGGCGCCAATATTACCAGTTTTGTTGTGCGCTTATTTACAAAATTAGTAATTTTTCACACATGCAAAGTCAGCAAACTGTCGCAATATCTTCGCGCAATAATTACCACGATGGAAATATCATCTGTTGTAAATGAAATTAGAAACTGCGCTAACAAGTAGCGATGAAAATATTTGTCCGCAAATATTGAGCCTTATTTTAATAACATATTAATAATCCTCTCATGATTCGCTGCGTCACCTAACCTAGAAATCACTAAGCAGAAATGTAGAGCTTTTCACGTTATTGAAACTTTGTATTAGGTCAAGGTGACGTATTATTCCGATTACAGCGACGGAGGAACTGGCCCCGCGCAGCCACCAGCCCGCTCCGCACGTGCTGGTGACGCTGGGCGGCGCGCTTCCCTCGGGGGAGCCGCACGGAGCGGAGTCCGGGGGAGACCCCGCCTACCAGTGCATCCGCTTCCAGCCCTTCCAGCAGAGCGGCTGGCACACGCTCTGCGACCAGGCGCTCAAGCACCTGTAAGTGTCCATTCCCGACTGATACTATACTGATATTCACACTTTTTAACGTGTTCGTGGGAATTTGAGTCCTGATGTACCATTGATCATGCTGCCCTGCCTCGATCTTTCTTTGTTGTCTTTTCATAATTTTGCTTGTTTATTACTACTATCTTTCTCTTAACATTCTTGTTAATTTTATTGTGTTTTCTATCGTTATTTTCCATTTTATTTGCACTGCCATGTTATCTTTCTGTTTTGTATCATATTTTGTCAATTGTTACGTTGTTTCTCCTGAATCGGTGTTTTACCGGTGATTTTAGCCTCTTCTAACACAAGTGCTACATGTTTTTAATTTTGTTTTGTCCCTTTCCCTCCAAGGAGGGATGTTGATCTATTTTTTTCCGTGCGATGTCTCCTCGAGTGTTCTTATATTATATTTTTTAGATTGTGGATGTTATTTTATTGTACTTTTGTAAAATCCTTTTAAGAAATAAAGACTTTTTTCGCTTTGGGACATTGAAGATTTTGCGCGACCGACTCGCCTGGTCTTGGTTCTTGTGTGACGACAGGCCGGGCGGGGAGGACGCTTTAGCATAAAATAATGCCAACCAGGCGGCGAACGTGCTGGGCCAATATGGACGCTTTTGCGCATAGAACGGCTCAGGGTACATGGTGGGTCTCCTCGATGATACTGTACTGATAAGATACTTCTCTGTGTAACCCGCTCACTCGTGCTCTCTGCAGGCCGCCTCCCCACTACCGGGTGGACGCCGACAAGGGATTCAACTTCTCCAATTCGGACGAGGCCTTCGTCTGCCAGAAGAAGAACCACTTCCAGGTGACCTGCCACGCCCAGCTGCGAGGCGACGCGCATTTCGTCAAGACACAAGACGGATTCAAGAAGATTACGAGCTTCCATCTGCATTTCTACGGAGTGAAAGTAAATATTTACAAAATCTGTTCTCTATATAAATCTACGCCATTTAAGGGGGTATTCTAGTCTAGAGGCAGAATTTGAGGTGTTTTTTCGGGTGCTATAAATAAAAAAACAAAAAATATTTTTAGTATCCATTTTTTAACAATACATAAAAAAAAGTAAGCGAAAAAATTGAAAATGTTATTAGCTTTTAAAGTGGGGGGTTGGAAAAATATGGCGCGTCAAGTCTGTCACGATTGCAACCCTCCAAATGATTTGAAACAAAAAAATAAAATAGATCTTTTATCTGGATAAATGCTGCTATCGTACTAAAAAAGCTGATTTTTTTTGATAAGTTACGGATGTTGGCAAAAATAATTAAAAATTATTTTTTTTTACTATTTTCTTAACTTTTCTGAATTTTCTAAAAATATTTTTTTATAAATCATAGTTAGTAAGATAGAGACATATATAGAGAAGATTCACACCAAATTTCAAGTAAATCAGTTGAGTAGAACTTAAGAAATCATGACAAACTTTTTGAGAAAAGTAGTTTCGAGAAAAACGCGCTATAAAATGACATTTTATACTTACATTTAATTAATCCGCGATTCCTACTCCATACATTGGGCCTTCCTCTACTTTAAAAAAACATTTTCTGCGGGTGACCTTGGATTATTATAATACAAGAGTACGTAAGGGTTTACCAGAGAATGGGATCGCAGGTAGACGGATGGTCCCTAACGTCCGATTCGTTCCGGCCCAGCCGGTTTGAATGTCGTGTCACTAAAATAGCTTTATCTCCGGAAATAATTAAAATTTTGACAAATCCTCTTAAGGACATATTCTTGAAATGTTAAGCTTTGAAAATATGAAGAAAAAAAAGATATTTTCAAATTTCTACACTAGAATACCCCCCTTAACAGATCTTGACCCATATTTTGCATATTTATTCTTTAGGGCCCTGTGGAAAACATAGGTGCATTTCCTCTCCATCCCCTCACCCTACTCATCCCCTTCCCAGATGTATTATACCAGTCTACAATGTTTGACAGATGTGACCCAAATTTTGCATACTTATTATTAAGGACCCTACGTATAGCAAAGGTGCTATCTCAGATATAAATGTAATGCACTCTAAATCAAATTCAATACTATTAATTCCAAATTGTTATCCAATACCATTCCTCCTTTCCGACAATTCCCCCTCCTTCCCACCTGTATGGCTATAAATTAAAAGGAATGCAATTCAGTTATTTTTGTTGCATATTTAATTATCGTTATCGAGACAAGTCAAGTTTGTTGCAGCTGGAATGGGCATACTGAGAAGTATTAATTATTATTCAATCAGTTTGCTTACTTTTAAAAGGGCTGTCACTGTACCTTAGTGTCCTACATTTCCCTTTTTATTTAGTAATATTTATTAATTTATGTTCTTTAACCTTTATATTGGAAACGTGTAAATGAATGATAGATAACTTTTATTAAAAAAATTTCTTATACCTAATAAAATCCTGTTTATTATGTTATCTGTAACTAGGTTGTGTTCAAACCAAATAAATTTCTGAGTTGCATTTTACAACCCAAGGAAATATAGCCACTCCATACCACATCCACCTCCAGCCTGGATCAAAATGGAAACATTTTTATTATACAGGGTTATTTGGAAAACATTAATAACCTCGCAGGACTATATGCCTGCCTTGATTATGAGTCGAAAATGTTCAAGCTATCATGACATGATCAATAGTTATGGAGATATGCAACATCAAAGTTTGCATTTTTTTCAATATTTCTGACTTCTTTTTTGTAAAACGGTGGACTATCATTGCAGTAACTTATATCGATTGCGAAAGATTCATTATTTTCAATACAAATTAAATAAAATGATAAAAACCCTAAAAAATTTCCAATAAGAATGTTTTCCAATTGGAATCCGAAGGTTTTTATTATTTTATTTGACTTGCATTAAAGGGAATGAATTTTTCATAATCGATATAAGTTACTGTTTTACGTTTTACGTAAAAAATAAGTCAGAAATCTTGAAAAAAAATGCAATCTTTGATGTCGCATATCTCCATAACTATTGATATTAGGTCATGATAGCTCGAACATTTTCGACTCATAATCAAGGCAGGTATATAGTCCTGCGAGGTTATTAATGTTTTCCAAATGACCCTGTATATAGATTTTGCAAAACAATAATACTCCTCCCCCGACAAACTTATTTTTAAATAATTCTGTAACCCAGTGGAAGCCGGGCAAGGACCGTTAAGTATTTATTATTTAATTTTTTTAATGGATGTAAACTCATGACGTGTTCCTGACTTATCTATCAACTATACAGCTCTTCCTGGATATTTTTGAGATTCTGCCATTTTAAAATGTCTCGTAAGATATTGACTTGTTCATAACGATACAATCCGTCCTTATCAAAATGCTATTCGGTAACTCCTCTGGAAAATTTCGGGACTAATTGTTATTTTTTTTACAGGTAGAGGCTCCGAGTCAAATAATTAAAGTGGAACAAAGCCAATCAGACCGGTCCAAGAAGCCGTTCCATCCAGTATTGTAAGTGTTATATACGTTTATACATCTTTCCACATCCGTGTTTATCCACGGCGAGATTAAAAATTGGGGCAAAATTTACAATTCCTTCTGCACTCAGGGTCGCGTCTTGACCGAAACGAACTCTGTATTTACCTATCCTACTGAAGTCTATTGTTAAGCATGCTTTGTATAATTGTGTATTGCTTAATCTACAGAGCATTTTAGCTGCTCTGGCATGCGTTAACACTGAATTTTTACAGACTGTTTTTGATCTTGCTGATGTGTTTTTGTTAAAGTGTTTTTTTGTAACTTATTTACAAATTATTGAAGTGCAGGTTTAAGTTACACATGTTTATTTATTTGTTGTACAGCTTTTCTTGGAATACCACTTTTTTAAAGAATTGAAACAGGTACCGACTCGAATCCTTCCTCCGTGAAAATGTTTAGCGACGTTTTCCAGAGAGGTGATAAAATCTAATTCAGTCGTTCGCCTACTGGAAAATAAATGAGTTTCCTGAATGGAACTTTCATACTGATGCCTCGAGTGGCTTTCTGCCCAGGGTGGAGCTGCAGAACGGTCAGGTGACCAAGGTGACCGTGGGCCGCCTGCACTTCTCGGAGACCACGTGCAACAACATGCGCAAGAAGGGCAAGCCCAACCCCGACCAGCGCCACTTCCAGCTGGTGGTGGGACTGCACGCGCACACGCACGACCACCACTACCCGGTGGCCAGCCAGGCCAGCGAGAGGATCATTGTCCGGGTAACCGACAAAATACTTTTATTTAAACAACATAAATAACATTTATAAATTAAACTAGGCATAATTAATTAAACATTTTTAATACATACAACAAATATTGACAATATTGGAAAAACTTCCAAAAACCTTATTAAAATATGGTCTTTGATTTTTTCATTTCCAGGCGTCAAATCCTGGACAGTTTGAATCAGACGTGGACTTGTGCTGGCAGCGAGGGGTGACTCCGGACAGTATTTTTCATGCTGGGAGAGTCGGCATCAACACTGACAGACCTGACGAGACTTGCGTCATACATGGTATGTTCTATTAATGCTTTTCTCCGATAGTTCTATGATTTCAGTTGTCTGCCACCTTATTTATGGCTTTCTTAATTTCTAATTTCTTTCTTAATTTTTAGAAGCCCTAGAAATTAAGAAAGCCATAAATAATAATGAATCATTAACCAAAAAATATAACATCCAAAAAATTCTCAGTCTTATCTTGAATATGCTCTCTTTCACCCTATCACCTGTTTCTTTCGCACCCCCTACTATTTTCCCCCATTTGGACACTTGATACTGAAAAGTATGATTGTTTATAATTTTGTTAAGTTTAATTAGTATTAAGTATACCCTGATGAAGGAATGTTGTTTCCGAAACCGGTTGGTTTTACCAAAAAAAAATTGTGGTGATAAACAAAGTTAATAAGTTTAATTATATTCATAATGAATAACCACAAAGTTATAGCAAAATACAACAGTATTTTATTTGAGTTTTTAAGTGAAATTTACTTATTTATAATTTGGAAGTGAATTAACCGGACATAATTGATACAGGTAACCTGAAGATAACGGGACACATAGTGCAGCCTAGCGACGCGCGGGCCAAGCGGGACATACAGGAGTGCGACACGGCCCAGCAGCTGAGGAACGTGCAGAATATCAGAGTTGTCAAGTGAGTTCTCAACTAATACAAATGGGGCAACTTTGTACTACATATACGTTGCGTTATTTTGTCACTAATATTGAGAGGAACAGTCCCTCATCATCAAGTGTAGGGTTGTAACGGAACCTCGCCTCGCCTCTGCATGTTTTTAACGGAGTTTTAACTTTTAAAGGAGGTGTATTTGCTTTTTGTCATTGCATGCGAAGCCACACATGCGTCTCTGCCGAGTTCAGCCGACTGACTGATTTGTGAAGCAAATTACAAGGAAATTACAGCAATGTCACCAATAGCAACCTCATAAGGATCTCATTAATAAATTAATATAATAATCCAAACCGGCTCCCACTAAACGAAGACCCTTTGTTATGATGGAAATATAATACTAGATTTCAAGCCTTTGTCCCCATCGTGCGACGTCGCCAGGGTCAGTTCCAAGGGAGCAACTGCTTAGTCGAGCCGGTTTAATTTATGAACCCTTAAGAAATCGCTTAGAAGGTGACAAAGCTATAAAACTGTTGTTTGTTAAATGTAATTTGCCTCTTATTAATTTTGATTATCAATAGGTACATTTTTTTCTTCAAAAAAAGTTGTTTTTTTTCGATTTTTTCTTCATTAACCCCCCTCCGCTTCTGCAGAGGCCAAACTCTGGACTTGCCTCCATTAAAATGGCTCCGTTACAACACTAATCAAGTGTAATCAATAACTACCCAACCTATTAGAGACACAGAATGGGGAAGGGTTTTTTCAGGAGAGGTTAATAGAAATATTGACAATAGTGGTGAAGTGTCCTCTTGTGATAAAGTAACTCAAATATATAAAGTGTAATATTTAATTAGTGTAAAATAAAAAATTTATATTGCACCACAAGGTAGCTAACAGCAGACCAAAGAACTTCTGGATGACTCAATGCTCCAAAATTCTACAGGGAAACGGCTATAATTTGTGTATTTTTTCTCTGGTTCAGGTACAGCTATAACCCAGAATTCGCCGTTCATTCGGGCCTCAGCTCCGAGAGAGATCAGACTGTCCACTCGGACACGGGTGTGATTGCGCAAGAGGTGCGGCAGGTGCTGCCGGAGGCTGTCAAGGAAGCTGGCGACGTGGTGCTGCCCAACGGGGACACCATACACAAGCTGCTGGTGGTTAATAAGGTATCGCGATCTGCACTCTCGTTAGACTGCGCCTATGTGGGGGAACGGTGATGGTAGTTAAGGAAAATGGCCTTATTGAGACTAATACGCCCGAGATGAATTAATTTGTTGTACACTTTCAGGAAAGAATATTTATGGAAAACATCGGCGCAGTGAAGGAGCTGTGCAAGATGACCGGACACCTGGAGGACAGGATCGACGAGCTGGAGAGGATCAACCGCAGACTGTGCAAGATCAGTGCTCTGCAGAGGAGAGATAGCACCAGCACCGGTCAGTAGCAGATCCGCATTTATTCTGTAGGATACAAACATATTGCGGCTTTGGGAGATAAATGAAAACACTGGAAATCAATTAACGATTTATTGATAATTAATTCACCAAGTCACTCGACACAAATTAATATGCATTATTTGGCAATTTATCACTCGTCTATGAACACTTTATTATTGTTTTACTCGTAGATGTTTCGCTTTATATTTTGCTTCAGTTAATCTGCGCGTCTGGTATCATAATCTGTACAAAACAACATGAGTGGCAGCGGCGCTGGCCCCGCTATTTATATGAAACACATTGTTTTTTCGAATCCTCGAGAACATTCCTTACATTTCTAGTATTTGCAAGAAGGTTTCCACCGCTTCCAAACAATTCCAGACGTCTCCCGAATGTTTTAAATAATCCTACCATGCTGTAGGGTGTTCTAAAGCATTCCACAGTGTTGTTCCAAAGTGACATATTACAACAGGGGATTCGGACAGTGTGCAATTGAATCTGGATCCTAGCATCTCGTTACAATATTAATACAGTGTAATAATTGTTTACAGTTGCTTCCCGCTTCTCAACATCAACCAACAATTCCATATCAGGAAAATCCAACCACAGCGAGGGCAACACGTCCAGTCAATTCTGCGATATAGCCAACATCCCTGTTCCCTACCAGAAGTATGCGTGCTGCCAGAAACACGGTAAATCCCTCAAGAACGGGAAACACACGTGCGGAGAAAAATATGCCTCGTCCAAATACGGCAATTTCTATAATGCCAACAAGATGAATGCCTGTGTCAAGTATTACACGGCCAAACATCACAGTTTAACAAAAGAAATTTACGATCATCCGAATCATTGTCATAAAACGCATTCTTGTCACGGCTCTCCGAAGAGATCTCAACATCTCGATGACCAAGAAAAGGGTGTTTGCGAGAATCCTAGATTTCCAATCAATTTTAAGTCTAAACCCGAGAGTAACGACAGAAATTTAAAGAACGATTGTTCCGTTTCCATGTTGACCATCATGAAGGACGTGGAAGCCAGCGGCAAGTGTTCGACGGCTTCATCCTTAGACAGCTGCAGATGGTCGATGCGAGACGTGTGCAGAAGTCAAGCTAAGTGCTGCATCAGACGAAGAGGAAGCGATTATTCTTCATCTCGAGAGTTCTGCTCCAACAAGTTTATTCAAATTGTGATTGTTATTCTGGTCATGATTATGGCCTTTTGGTGAGTTCTTTCAAAGTTTTTACAGCCCATAAAGACCCTTTTCACGGTCTTCCTTATTCAGTTTTCTGCAATCGCAAGACATCTCTTTCACTTTTCCAGTTCTTCGTTTTATTTATGATACTTAAGTTTTGTTTGATTGTAACCTGTGTTCTATTTTCAGCCTGACGGCCATCTCCACACTTTACTTTGTGGAGCATCGCGAGAGGCTCGCCAGCATAGAAAAAAGTCATTCCCGGATAAAGATAGCGGAGACCGACCAACGTGATAACCGGGTGTTTGAACACGGCGGTAAATACTCCGAAATGCATCCGACTGCCAGACACGAGTACCAGCCGAAACGGTCGCAAATGAAAACCAAACCGCCGGACTGGCAGGACAACAGCGGCAATGCTCCCTACTCCAACGGTCACACGAGAGAAAGGACTGTGGGATACAATAATTATGCAGAGCGCTCAAACGGCATAAGGAAAGACGAAGGGAATGGATTAGTAACTCACGAAGGATTAGAAATGAAGAAAGGTCAGCTTATCACCACGGAGATGTCAAATTTTATTGATAATTTGAAAAAGACCTCAGTCATCAACCAACAGGTACGGTTATATTGAAATTTGTGTAGTGGGACTAGTTTTATTTTGAATTATTCTAACATTATAACAGATTGTTAGTTAACTTTGTTAAAACCACTACCAGATTTTAGGTCTACCGATTTCGAGACGTACCCGTCTCTTCGTCAGGACCAACACTACACCACTACATTCACAACACTACACACCTCAATCATAGTATTGTTACACTTCCACCAATAATTGATCACATGCGTGTTAGTCTTGTCAGAGACAAACATGCACTGATTAACCTAATGAACCATCAGGGATCTACCAAAAGAGAGTGAGAGGGGGCGGGGTCTAAAATGGGTGTTACCCCATCTTTTGTGACCATTAAATTAAACAAAGGGCTATATGGAAAATTAATTTGGTTGTTAATTAGAGGTGCTCTATTATTAACCGCCTCCCTTATGTAAAAAATTTCTATTCTAACATTTTTTGGATTTGTAATTAGACACACAATTTTTTTTAATAGTATTTTGTCTCCCTCTTGGCTCCACCGAAAAACTCGTAAATGTCATTTATTTAACTTTATTTCACCGTGTTACAGAATATAAAGCCTTCAAAACAACCCTACACTGTGAAGAGCTCCAAACTGAACAAGGACACGCCCACCACAAGACCCACAGCTTTCAAAGGTATTTATCTGATTGGACCTCCACAATACTTATTGAAATCCTTGCTTGTATTAACTGAATTCTCAAGCATTCGTGATCCTTCAAAACCCCCACACTGGATTTTTCATCAATTATTCATTACGCCTGTTAACCGGTCGTATGCCGGAGCGTAGATCTCCGTGACTATTTTTATACCCTTTTTGTGCCGGAGCTGAGATATGCGCTCCCTAGACAAGTATGCGAATTCGACCTATTTTACCTGCGTTTGTGGGTTTTTAAAGCTTATTCTTAATCTTCTGTATCTAAAGTTTATTCTTAATTCTGTATCTAAAGTTTTTGAATGAATGAACGAGTTCTATTTGTCAAGTAACCTCATTTTCCGCGCAAACTGGACAAAAAATCATTCCAAATGTCGTCTCCGAACCGCTCTTTAATTGTGTTATTTATCTGTTAAAATCTTTTAAATAAATAAGTGTTAAAATTAAGTATTTTTATATTCTTTGATATATTTAGAACGAAAATATTGAAATACAATATCTTATGTGTTATTGGTTACATGGTTTTATTCGATAAACATGTGCGTACATTTCTGACTGTAAATTTCGTTACCTATTTTCATAATTGATGGATAAGTTATTATTGAAGTATAAGTAATTATTGAAATCTGTGTATAGAGAATTATTAGATTGTTGATTTTTACATGCATATAGCCATCACAAAAATGTGTCTAAAAACAGCAATCATGTGCAGAATGGCGCGGCAGATAGCGTACATTCCGCGTTACGTACTGGCGGCATATGACCGGTTAATAGCATTTTTGTAACTATTACGCATATACATATACATATTATAAATTTCATTGTTGGATATTTTAGATGAACCCAAATCTATGTATATTTTAATGAAGAAATGGCTAATCGAAAATCAGTAACACTCAATAATGACACAAGTCATCGGTATGACTGTCAATTAATTCAAAAAAATTTGTTTTAGAAAAATCTCACACCAAACAAGAAAGTGTCAACGAAAGCAACGAAAGACAAAATGATGATTATGTTCGTATTCTGAATTCCAATTCAGAAAGTATCAATTTTTTGGCTAGCAACAGTCAGAATTATGCGCAGGGTGGGGGGATCTCGAAAGCAGTGGATCCGATCGGTCGACCTGTGAATTGCCACACTGGCGAGCACATGCACTCGGAGGACGGCGTTGCCACAGTTAACGCAAACCATTGCCAGGTACTGACTTATTTTCCATGACCCAAATCCATTTTCTATCAAATTTACTACATAAATTAAAGTTTCCATTCACACCATTACTCTAGCCGTCATACCACTTTCCAATATCTTATCCAAATCTCCATTCTCCTACCCAATACTGACCATATCTGCTACCCAGCTAAATACCTTGAAAATACTCTTTTTGAAAATCTAAATAAGTAAAGATAACCATCATTTTGGTTTAAGAAATGAGATTATTTTACTTAATTTTTTATTTAACTGCATTTATTTTAAAATTGATGGTTTGTGTCTATTTTTCATGCTTTCTTAAGGACTCAAATGTTTGGATACATTCCTCCAGAAAGGTGAATTTTTATACTATTGTATTTTGCTATTATGTACTTTGTGTTATCCATTAAGAATATAATTAAACGAATAAACTTAGTTTATCACCACTTAATTTTTTTTAAAAACCAATCGGTTTTGGAAACAATGTTCCTTTGTTTCCTATTGTTGTTTCCGAAACCGGTTGGTTTTTACCAAAAATTAAATGGTGATTAATTAAGTTAATTCGTTTAATTATATTTGTAGTGAATTTTTAAATTATTTATGTAATATCAGTGTAAAAACTATTTTAATTCAACTCCTAATCTTTCTGTAGAGATTGTGCTTGTGCTGGGAACCACAAGGGCTCACTTTTTAGGAATTATTTTCTAAAAACAATATTTAGTATTCACGGTCATTGAATTTAATTTACTCGAGCCTGGGTGTTTATGCGATGTGTTTTGCAACAGCAGTTGGGCCTCACAGCCTGTTGTGATATTAAAGCAATAAAATAAATACATAAGTAGTTGTTAATGACGATGTTTATTTCACAGATTCATTGCTGCGCTGTAAATACTCCTTCGTCAGATTTTGTCCATGAGGAATCAGTAATATCTGAAGTCGCAGAGCCAGTACCGAAAGTGAAGACTTTAGATAACATTACGGCCTCACTACCTATATTGATCAAATCGAAACCGGAAGATCCGCAAAAAATTCCCATTCGCCTCGACACAGAACTTCCAAAACACGTCAAAAACATCCAAAAGAACCACTTTGTTTCCCCACCTCTCGATCAGGCTGAAAAAGTTGACGAAACCATCAATGATTCAAAAGAAATCAACAATGTATTACCCAGCGCCAACGCTGATGAAAAGCCACTGAAAAATAAGCTGACTGCCCCGCAAACGGGCATTCGCCATCTGTCGCCAGTCAACGTAACGGCGGCTAGAACAGTCCATTTTAATCAATCAGATTCGCGGGACTCAGTGCCCAAAGAGCACGTTAGTAAAAAGATCGCCGAGTCGGAGCTAGAAAGAAACATGCTGCCTAAATTCAATCTCACTTTCTTGAATGAGAGTGGCGCCAAGAAATTTGCGCCAAATGCATCCAAGGGTCTCACGAGTGTCGAACATGTTCTGAAGAAACAAGGAAATAGACAAAGTTTGGATATAAACGTGCCGGCAAATAAGACAGTAGACGCAGAAAGAAGAATCAAGAGACAGGTTGCCGCATCTAATTTGTCTGAAACTGACGAGAGAGCTGATTTTCAAGAAAATGACTTTCTCCAAGGTTTTTAATTTGATCGCACTTTTTGATTAATTTATTTAACTTGTCCGTGACTATCCTCAAATATAGTGTTACGTAATTTTGTCATTGACTCACTGTCTATTTGTCATAGATTATGTAATATATTTAAAGTATACAGTAAAACCCCGTTAATTCGAAACCCGATAATTCGAAATTCGCCATAATTTGAAATTTTGAAAACCTACGAGTCCCAAAATGCTAATTTCATAGTAGATTACCCCCGATAATTCGAAAACCCTGATAGTTTGTAATTCGAAATAATTTTTAGACCCTTGCGCCATAAATCAATACATTTTAGTTCACATACATAATTCGAAAATATTTCGATTTTTTTCACAAGTGAGAGCAAACACATATGTCAATTTCGAATACTTTAGTAATAGAAATGTGGCGGTCTTTGTATAAGCATAATAAATATCGCATTTTCAAAATGATTTCTTGAAATATGCAAAACACACTTTTTAAAAAAAAGTTTAATTTTTTACAAAATTATTCGTTTTTTTCATGAATTCTACGATTTTTGGCGAATTTTGCCATCGCATCATGATTTGAGAAGTGAGAACAACAAATATAATATACTTTAGTAATATAAATGTCGCTGTCTTCGTATTAGCATGATAAATATTCCATTTTCAAAATGATATCTTGAAATATGCAAGAATACAAAAGTTTTTATTACTATACCAACGAGTTTTACAAATTTTGGCGAATTTCGCAGTTGTATTGCGATTTTAAATTTTTTTTTGTACCTTGAATTTCGAATTAACGGGGTTCCACGTAATTCAATTTTTTTTTTTTGGTTCCCTTGAATTTCGAATTGACGAGGTTTTATTGTAATAGAATGAGAAATTTGTGGTTTTAGTAAATGGAGGAAATAATTGTTTTTATTTAATTTCAGAAAATTGCGAACACGTGAGCCTGTCTGTAAAAGGCAGTGAATTCAATGTCACTCTGGGCTCTGACAAATTCTGCTACAATGATGTTGCGTTACTTAACGTAACTTATCACGTCCCGATGTCTAAATACATGCCTGACAAAATTTTAACTCTTACTTTTACGTAAGTGTTTTTTTAATGATATTTTAGCTTTACATTAAATTTTCCTACAGAACTTATAATACTTTTTCCCTTTTTACAGATCTTCCCATATAAAAGACTTTGTACACTGCAAAACTATAAATGCAATCTACTCCAAGAACGAGGATTGCCTCGTTCACGGAGACGCCACCAACTGGGAGGCTGTGGCTCCGAGGAAGACTGAAGTGTTTGGCAACACTGCAGCGTACAAGAACAATGGATCACACTTTGAACTAGATATTTCTGGAGTTATGTCAGAAGTACTAGTTTTCCGTGCACCTATGTCATATGCTAACCAGGTGTGTTTCAAAAATTACTTTTCATTCGTTTTAGTGCTGAGCGCGCACCTCGCATCCTCTCAAAATTGTAACGAGCATGGTGATGTTCATCTCGTCGGTGTTTTCGCACACGAATTAGACATAGCTTATTCATAGTTTGTGTGCATCCTTTAGTTATACAGTATCTTTTTTAATTTTTTTATCATTTTTAACCCTTTGCACTATAAATCAATACGTTTTAAATCACTTATTTCAATTTTCTTTATGAAATTAAAGTTATAAAATAAATTTCGCCCACCTGTGTGGAGTGTCCTTTTGGTTCCTTAGAATTTCGAATTAATGTAGTTATGAACAAAGGAGTCTTCTGTGTGAGTGTGAAGAAATTGTCCAAAATGCTGATGGTGCAATGACCTGCCTGTTGTGCGGGTATTACTCGTGCCTCTATTTGCTTATGTGGCATTCCTTGCCACTGTGTGTGTGGCCTAGATTGGTGGTTTTCTGCATTGTTGTATAAATTCCACAGAATCTTTTTTTATTGATGAATCAACGTCAGTCATCATTTCATTTCATTGCCATTGGTTAAGGCGGTACATACATTTTTCAAGCTGTCAAAGTGGCGATATGCGTCGGATAGATCATGCTACTTCAATATGAGATCGAGACATGAACAAACGTCATATCAGATAAACCTTGTAAGAGCGTATTTTTACATGTCCTTGTGAGATACAAAGGTTGCGAGGAAACGCGACAACCATATGGAGTACCGACGTTTAAAATATATGGGAACGCAAGTCATGCTTGCGTACTATTATTAGAATTTTAAATGTTTTAAGTCTAGAATTGAAAAAAACGTATTTATATTTCTCCAATAATTTAGGTGTTGTAAAAAAAAAGTAAACAACAATTTTTCTTATATCACTGTTTTTTAATTTTTAAACACGTTTTAAAGTGATTTTTTTATGAAAAATGATTGGACTACGCGAGTGCGTCCGCCTCTCCCGGCTGGTGCGCGGATTGTGATCTCCAAACTGCGTAATTTTTTGACACATTTCATACTATGGAATTTTTATTTTTAAATATTAATTAACGTGTTTTTTATAAAAAAAATTAGCTTTTTAATAGTGAATGAAGACTCAAAGTGCGAATATAGATACAATATATCGTTTAAAATCATATTTTTATATGAATAAACAACATTTGAAAATGACCAAAAATCGTAAATATTTAAGCATGTTTGAAAAATGATATCTTTTTTAATATTGAATATTTCTTAATTTCCTACGTACAGATTCTAGATAATTAAGTAAACTTTATATGTATGAAAAAACATATTATGCTTACATACAAATTTTAAACGAATCACACTTTGCCCGGGAACATTAAAAACGTTTTTTTTGCCGCGGCCTGTGGATTAATGCCTATATTTTTCTTAATTATTGTAAATAATGTTCAGTTTATTACTTTTATATAAGAACAAAGGTTCTATCTAAGTTATCGCCCTAAAAAAATTGCAATCTATCATATACATTCTGATATGAATAAATAATAAAAACCCACATTTTCGTAAAAAAACACTGAAATATGCATTTGCAGTGAATTCACCGCCTTAAAATATTAACCAATAGCAATACGGAAAATGTAATTGTTATATAGAAAGGGTGGCAATATTGAAAGCAAAAAATAAAACCATCCATAATTCATACTTTTTATAACTATCTGAGTCTGAGTTGACACATCCCAAAATACAAAAGAAGAACCTTTAAATTTTGGTATAAGTGAAAATCAAGTATAATTTTTATACATCTGTTGTACAGTAGCCGGCAAACATCTTGAAATTCTACGGCGTAGTGGGGGGAAGTTTGCGCATCTACCTTTCCACAAAAGAGACCCAAATTTCGTCTTCTGCGCATTCCCCCACCACATCAAGGAATTTCAAGAAGTTTGCCGGCTACTTTACCAGAAATTGAAGAAAAAAAAAGTATTTTTTTGTTACATAGCGGTTTAAGATATACCCAAGGAAAATGGCTCAGCAGTAAAAAGGTTAAATTAGACAGTTCAGGAAGTTGAATTTTCCTCAAGAAGTTTAATTTATTTTTGTTTATTACAATAGAACCTAATTAATTTGAAATTCAAGAGACAAAAAAAAATAGAATTATGTGACTTAAAATGTATTGCTTTATGGCGCTAGGTCTAAAAAAATTTTCTAATTTAACAGAATTACCAGGGTTTTCGAGGTATCGGGGTTAATTAACTATGACATTACATTTTGGGACTTGTGCATTTAAAAAATTTCGAATTATGACGATTTAAGAATTATCGGGGTTCAAATAAAGGTTTATGGTTTCCTCATACTGGCTACCTGTGAGGAGCCATCTGTGAACTTCTCCACGGGCGGCTGCTCCCTCCCTAGATTCTGTCATCTCAGAAAATAAGTTTTGGTTAAATGACATTTTTTAACTATTGTTTTTCACTTTTTAGAATGTGTGCGACCTGTTGAACAACAAATCGGGCGACTTTCTGGAATACACAATTCATTTATTCAGGCATTGTGAAATGTGAAAAGACTCCACGAAGAGTTGATCTTTGCAGATCTTAAATTATTTACTGCGGAGCCTTGCTGTATCAAACTACGGGATGGCGCTGATTAATAGTGGAACAAGATAAAATCTCACCTCTCACTCTGTTACTGTTTATGACTTTTCAAGATCTCAAGTCCTTTCTTGTTACTTGTAATAAATAAGATTTAAATTCACGGAATTTTATTATAAGTATGTAATATAATAATTATCTTATACTTCAATCTTTTTACGTTTTGTTTATAATTTTTATTGATGATATTCAAATCTTTATAATTTCGGCAGTTTCCTATTAAAATCATTTAATAAAAAAACACAATTTGAAGTTATTCCTTTTAGTATAATTGTATAATGAAATTGTATTACATATTTTAATTATGTGTATATATATAACTTTGTAATATGAAAAAGTATGTTCTTTTTTTTTAAATACATATGTACAAATAGAATTTTTTAAAGATTAATGCACTTGTATTAAATACAATGATATCAGTCTATTGTAACCTAGTTTACTTCAATAAAATATAGTACTTATATATAGTTATAATTTAATTGTTCTTAAATTCAAATACGTACCTAGTTTACAGTAATTTTTATTATACAATGTGTAATTTTTTTGAATAGTTGTGGACTATGCAACAATTTACGTACACTTTGAATACACTTACGGAATATTTTACATAAGTACTAATTCTTATGTATTACCATAATTGCGATAAATATTTCATTTAGTAATTTGTGGTACCTATTAGTGATGTCTTGTTAATACATGATCTGACAAATAAATAGTTATGGTCATTTACTTATCACAATATTTTTAAGGTTATATATTTTTCAGACAAAATATTTTTAGAGATGCAATTATAATTTTATTTATTTATTCTTGCAATTTTGTGAGTATAGGCAACTTCATTACCATATCAGTTCTTATCATTTATAACTAAACTCTCAATAGATATGTTAATTAAAATCATTACATGCGGTATTATAATCAGTTGTGACTTATTCACAAAACTTTAGACAAATTTAACTATGTTCTTTGAAAAAATTTCAACTCAACATTATGTGAATCCATTTGAAATGACTGTCTATTTGACATGCTTAATTTAGTGCTAATCGTCTAATTATACTCTTTTGAGAGTATTTTGTAAATATTTAAAGCAATAATTATTATAAAGAATATCAAAAATTCGATTACATATATGTATGTACATTATTTTTGTTTGTCAAAAGATTACCTGTCTATTTTATACGACCCAGAATAGTTGAGTTTGGGGATGCAAGAACAGTGAGTAGTTCCTTAATCAATGCCAAATCTTATGACTAATCGTAGTACTATCAGTTTGTATAACTCTGCGGTATGCGCTTGCAAATTAGGTACGATTGTAAAAATAGTTTCCCTGGCCCATCCGCAACATTGAAGATTAGTATTTTCATCATGGAAACCCAATATGCATGTCAATACACTGTTTTAATTTTCATAATACACAGTGTTATATTTTTACTGAACTTTTCTGAAATTCCATCATTTTTCCATTCTTCCGAATTAAGATTTATTCTTTACTATCGCATTTAAAAAAATATGTATTAAGTTTTTAATCGCACTGTTCTTGCACCCGATTGCATAATAATGTTATATTTATGTTGCAGAAAGCAGTTAAACAATGAATGAAGTTTTTAATCACTGTACCATACATGACATCTTGATCAAATAATGTTTACTCTTCACAGATATAAAAAAGTAAAATATACAATACTCATTCTGTGAATGTCTACGTTACCTTCATTTCAACTTACTTTCCTTGTGTGCAATAAAATCTGTACCTAGAAAATCTTCACTGATACAAAATGATTTCCTTACGTGTACATAAATATGTATATTTTTAGTGTATCTTTTATGCACACATAAATATTTAAGTACTTTTATTATGTTCAAAGCAGAAAGGTAGACCGAGCAACTAAATGCTGTGATTTTTATTAATTTTCCGTCCAATGAGGCAATATACTATTAAAAAATTTCCACAATAAAAATCAAAAACATATTTTGACCTTTTAATGCTCAATTTAAATTTAATATAAGTAATATAATACAAATCAATTATTTTAATGTTAATAAGTTTTTGTATTGCCTAAATAATTATCGAGTTGGCTTCAAAGAACAACTTTATTGCATTTGTATGTTTACTCTCAACATTCCCATATGAAATTATTAAAGACAATTAATTTAATAATATATGATTACATCACTCATAGTTTATAGAATATATATACATTATATATAAATCATAATATATAGACTTTTAGCTACGATTAAGGATTTTTCGTTTACTTATAAAACATTCTACATTCATTCACGACTATTTGTTGATACAAATATTCTAGTATCTAGGGCCCCATTCCAAAATGTAATATATTGCGCATGTAAAAAAACTAGTGGAGTATGCCATAGAGCCCCAATTTATCAAGTATCAATGTGACTTTATACATTACTTAGTGCCTCGACAAAAAGATAGAAACCGGTGACGCTTCCCACAGACGTTAACAGAATTGTGTGCGGACAGTTTTTTTACATCATCTAGTTCTGATATTTTTTGCTGTGGATTGATTTTATTTTTATTTTACGTCTCAAAACTTTTATTGCATTAAATGCACATTCTTTTATTTCTATTAGTTGAGGATTGATATTATAAATTAGCCTTTTAAATAATTTCTAATATTTATTTTGTTTACCTTCCACAATTGAAATAATTTGTATTTCATTAGTGGAAATGAATGTTTGTAGTACTTTTCAATACTAAAATTCAAGCATTTTAAAGTATTTCCTAATTGAAATACATAATTCCAATGATGGATTCTTTTGGATCAATATTACTATTTGTAATTTTTAATTTTTTGACACTTTCCCAGTCACAATTTGGTTTTTAATAAGATTTTGACAGTTTTTTAATATTAATTAAATATGTTGTTATTACCGAAATCTCAGAGAAGCTATTGAACATGGATATATCTTCTGTTATTTTGACTTACGGAGAATTTCCAAATGCAAATATGTAATGAAATCCTACAAATGATTGAGTGTAATTTAGTAGTTAGATATGGTAAGAATATTTTAGTCTGTAAGCATTGAATTTATTTTGACTGTACCTGTGTATTGTGTATTTGTTGTTATTTTATTATTATTATTATTATTCTGTTATTTTACTATGGCATTAGTTCAACTATTTGAAAATACATTGTAAGAATATATGTACTTTTTTAAAATGTACCTATGATTTCATTTTAACATTGGGAGATATGATCACAAATTACACATATTTCTTTTAGAGTTTTTAAGAAATCGATTTGCCTAATTCCTTTATATTTATAAGTAGACTAGGAGTATGACAGAACTTTTAAGACTATGTCTAATACAGATTTTATTAATATTTTTCAGTCGTAGTTAATGATTTTTAATCTATGAACTCTTACAAATATCTCTACCACTCGTTAAAAAAATATGCATTCTTTAGTTGTACAATATTTCAGTATGTAATAACGTGTAATATTTTATAATCTAAATAATATTTTAAGAGCTCATCTGTGTGAGGTACTTTAGATGCACTTAATTTATTGCGAATAAAATATCATTCTTACAATAGTATCCGGTTAATTAGCCCCAAAAACTGCGAATCCAGGTTCCCATCGTTATCCTAACACAGCTGGACATTAATAATTTCACCACAAAGTTGAAACCTTCATTCAGAAGAAAAAATATTCTTCGAACAATTACACTTGAACTTGTTGAAGCTACACTTCGATTGAAGCGAATGTTTTGTAACCGTTTTGTTACATTTATATTCTGTACCTTTAAGATGTTTTGATTATGATTAAAAATGAATTATACAAAATCCAATAACATGTTTGGTCCCAGACTGAGCAAGAGAGTTTGAAAATGATAAAATGGCCATTACTACAGCTGTTTTGATAAATGTTTCCAGAGAACCGTTATACCTGAATCGGCATTGGAAGTGAAGTATTTTCGGGGCAATTGAAATTAATGAATCCATAAAATTAAATATTTGTAAATATTGAGATATTGTAGAAATTTTCATACGTATTTTTTAAAATGATGAAGATTTGATGATTCACATTCTAGCACTCTGAATGCTGAAATCTATTTGATTGATCAAATGAGAATACTTAAAAATGTAGGTGGGATATAATTACATATATGATAATTAAAGATAATATAATAATATAACTGGACATTCCCATCTTTATATATGAATCCTTCCTAAGTTTAATTCTAGTCCTTAAAGTCTATCAATCTTGATTTAGTTTATAGAAACCACAAAACACATGATTAATATGTGTAGGAGTTATTTCAGTGCCACAATAAAATTATCCTTGCAATATTTAGATAAAATGTTAGAAGCACTTTCAAATATGTAGATAAATTATTATTAGATGTACCTCTTATTGGGAGTGATTAACAATTTAAAGAAAGTGTTTAAATTAAATCATTTAAATGTAATTCCACCACAAATTCACAGTTTCAAAATTAAAATTAATTTAAAGTAATCTGATACAACTTTTTTAAATAAATAAAATGTTTTATAAGAACAATTTAATCACTAAGTTTTGATCCACATTGAGGCACCCATAATCTTCAGAGACAACATTAGAAACGAGAATAATGGGTGTCTCCATTCAAAGAGCTTAGGCTTATATATTACAATAAAACCTCGTTAATTCAAAATTCAAGGGACCTAAAAAAACATATCGAATTACTCGGAACTCCGTTAATTCGAAATTCAAGGAACAAAAAAAATTAAAAATCCAAATAAAATTGCAAAAATCATGAAAAAAGTCATTAATTCAGTGAAAAACTTCTGTATTTTTGCATATTTCAAGAAATCATTTTGAAAACGAAATATTTATTATGCTAATACGAAGACCGCGACATTTATATTTCTAAAGTACCTGGTATTGATGTATTTGTTCTCACTCGCGAAAAAATTGATTTTTTTTTTAAATTTTGTAAAATTTAAAAAAAAATCTAATTATGTGAACTAAAACGTATTGATTTACGGCACAAGCGGCTAAAAATTATTTCGAATTACGAATCACCGAGGTTTTCGAATTATCGGGGTTTATCTACTATGAAATTAGCATTTTGGGATTTAGATAGCATTTTGGGTTTTAAAATTTTCGAATTATGGAAATTTCGAATTATCGGGGTTCGAATTAACGGGGTTTTACTATATTACTCAACAGTGGATTAAAACTTAGTGTTTAAATTAAATTTTTTCAATAACGAACTTCCACCCTGTGAATGAAACAATGTTAATTGTTTTATTTTATTTTTACCCTATTAATTGATGAAAAATATGTGGCAATGCGTAAATATTGTTCTTCAGTTATTTTCTGTAAATATATACCATTTTTTTACTAAGTCAATCTTGAGCAATGGTTTTCTAAATTAATTTTCTTTTAGGGACTAAATAGTGTGAGGTTGCAGAAACTGTGAATTCATAATTTCTTTAAAATTTTGGAGACGGAAAAAGAATGGGAAATTTAGTAGATTTGCAATTTCTTACCGCCTAGTAAGACAACCGAGTACAAAATTACAAAACTGGGCACACCAACATACATCTCATATTTATCTAGCTATTTATTTTCTACATTTTTATTAACAACCGTCAAGTCAAAACAGATTTTTAATTTAAATAAGTTGAATGCAAACTGTTTTATTTTTAAATTAATTCATTTAAATGAAAGACTTACAAGTTTGCTGTTTCAAAATCATTAGATATTTTAATTTCAGTTTACTAATGAGCGAAATTAAGAAAAAAAATTAAAACTCTTCTAATCTCGCATTGTCTGTTTTTCTCATGCATGTCTTATGGAAGAAAAACTATATTTAATTTAGTAGCTGTATCTTCACCATTTATGTACATTTCAAATCATAAAGATATTAATGGTATTGAAAGATTTGGCAGATACTTTGTGGCGCAACATACTGTGTGTGTATTACAAAGTTAAAATAAAGCATACTTTTAATAAAAATAAAAATGGTAGTTTGTTTTAATTTGGATTATCAACTTCACCACAATATATCAAAACAATACAAAAGTCGATATGTATATCAGCAATTGAATAATATACACCTAACTGTATAAACAGCATGAACTTTCTAACAATAAAGATGTTGTACTTAATCAATAAAGTGCACTATGTGTGTTTGAATCTGTATAGTTAAAACATTTATACTAAATATGGTTTATTGAAATAAATATTAGTTGTGAAATTATTTGTTTTAATTCAGTCCCTCAAATAAATATTTAACATAACTTTTGACCTGGTTGATCTGGACATTTGTTAAAGCTAGATTCATGAATGGTATCATTTCATTATTAATTTACATAGGTAACGATAAAGTAAGGGGGCATTCACGTACAATTGAATAGCAAACAATAAATAAAATACATACGGCACGTATTGGAAGACAATAGGAAAGAGTCATTTCCGCACTGACACCTGACATTTAAGAATATGGAATTCTATCCTCTCTGCCAAACTAATAAATTACATAAAATAAGTCTAGGCACCTACTTTTTTTTAAATATGATGGGGTAAAACATTTTTTGTATGGTAAACCTTTTGAGCTTGGTTGGTCAAACTCGGTCGGTATGTCATATCAAGACCAGTCAGTGGTTAATCAACTATCAATTACTAACTATAAACTCACCGTCGCGGCCGATTCACGGTGCGACATTTGACATTCCCAGTCACGCCCCTTCCCAAAAAGAATGAATAGTATCATAACTTATTATTATTTTTTGTTCATATATTATTAAATAAAAAATATTTTATTAAATAGAAATGGAAACACAGAATATGTGTCACATTAATATTCTTACTATTTTCAATCCAAGTAAACGCTTGTTCTATGAAAATAGAATTCCATAACTTGCTGATCTCTTGAAATGGGGCTCATACCACCGACAACTGGATCATTAGGCAAAAATTTTAACCACTAGACCAACAAACTCTTTACTTTACTTTGACTTTGTTTATTTAATTATGTACTTTTACTTTACACATTTAACTCTCCGGGTCATGCTGTAATGTTTTAAATCAACCTAACTATAAGTCAATTACATAAATCAATGAAAATATAATATGTTTCATATAATAATGTTATCACAGTAGAGAAATATACTAAAAAATAACCCATAATTGAGAAAATTTTAGAGGTATTGTGATCTTACCGGGAATCGAGCCTGGAAACCCCGAGTAATATATCATGCCCTCTGGACCATAGAATAAAAAATAGACACTGGACTACTTCTGCAGAAACCTTGCGAGAATATCATTTATCTCTTATATTAGTGCTAAGGTAAACTGTGATTGTGACTGACTGATGAATTGTAACGGTGATTAGTATATTGGTAATGGTAAGTGTTACTTTACAGTCGAAGTTTAGGATCTAATGTCCCGGAGATTGCTCACTAAATACATAATTTATAGTTACCAACCATCATTACAATCACAACCTATCTCCTTCATACTCTGTACCTGAATGCTCCCTGAAGGCAGAGAGGATAGATTCTTTACTATCCTGGCACACCACTTTTGCCTCGAACACTTACATTCATCTTCTCATGCAGTTGGTTATTGAAGCCATTAACAGCGCTATCCTCAATGTCAAAGTGGAAAGATTGACAAGATGCAAGATGGCAAGAGGCAAGAGTATGATGTCAGAGATAAATCTGAAAGAAGAACCACTGAAAGGTTGAATGAAAAGTGTATGTATGAGCTTAATATCGACAGTGCGTGAAAACACATCAGAGAGTCCAAGGAAGTGTGCAATGTAATTGTCCAAGGGAGGAGGAAAGGAGATGCATGGTGTGATGACGAGACAAAATAAGTTGTGAATGAGAAGAAAAAAGTGAGGTGTATTCACAGAATATAGACCAAAAAGGTGTAATCTATAAACCTACTTATTATTTATCTATGGTGTAATCTCTTGGCAGCGAAGAATGGAGGTGACACATCAACCCTGATGGTGGACCCTGCAATGGGATCCGAAACGTTGGCCAGAGAGGTCACATATACATGGCAGAATATCCCAGAAAATGAGAATGAAGGAGATGAGTGAGATGACGTGTTTGTTATACTAACTCAGATCTTTTCATAACCTTTAGAAGTTTTTTAAATCGGATTACCATTATAAAAATACGTAGGTAATATAAAAATTATATACATAATTAGAAAACTTTTTTTCATTATACTTAGTAACTAAATTCTACTTTAATATGTCTGTCAGTAAAATTACGTCTTGTTTAAATAAGAAAGAGCTGTTTAACAAATAATTGCTTTTTTTTATGTATGGATATTGTATTGATATAAATTCCTCTTTTCTAAGATATAACGATACAACTGTGCCAATAGATGGTCAGTAACTGTAGTGACTAAAATAGTGAATTATATAAACGCTTTAAAGTACAGAGAACACAAAGACTATTATCGTTTGAACAAAATTCAATTTTTGATCTCGATACTTACTGGCTTCAAACTGATATTTTCCGTTCCAGCCGTTACATTCAATCATGGCCGCCCATTGAAATAAGGGAAAAACAACGGTGTCCTATCTGTCACTCGAACGAAAAAAAACTAACAATACGGATATGTTTTTTCACTTTTGACGCGTGTAGCATCCTCGTCGCCTTAATATACAAAATAAGTAATTTAGTTAAAGTTCGTCATTCATCATGCGTGCTTGATACACCTGTTTGCTTCGTAGTTATTATGCATGAATAAATCTGGTGTTTATAATTAACCGCATACACCGGACGCGAACTTTAAATACGTACCAATACGTACATACATCTTGCAAGCAACAGGTTCCATTGAGTCGGTGTTTTTTTGCTTATTGCTAGTTTCTTGTTTACTAAGAGATTACTTGCCGTCTGGCCAGCGCTGTCTAGTGAAAGATAAAGTGACCGTATGGATAATATTATAAATATTGTCATATTGTGTGAACCGTAAAGTCAATATTTTACGAATAATAAATATGCTGAGTGATATTAATACGTTGGCGTTTTCACTTTCTTAGTGTTATTCATAAATTGTGGGTAGTGTAGTGTGGTGACAACTATTATCTTCAGTATTGCATTGTTATTGTTTGTTGCTCGCTAAGTATTTATTAACAAGCGTGCTTGATTTGATTTTTATAGTTTTTCTTTGTGGAGGAATGACTAACATATTTTGCATCGTAAAATGTACGAATCCATATATAACGTAACATCCAAATATGCATCCGTGTGCGAGTGTTTGAGTTGATTAATCAATAAAATGATGCCTTCAAGTTTATCTCTGAACAGCAATCGGGTGAAATCTATCACGAGTCGCTTCGAAGTCCTGAGCGAGCAGACTAAACCTGGAGACAGGAATAATGCGGCCAAGCTGCAGAATTTAACAACTGTTCCTTTGAATTTGAAAAAAGTGAATATTCCGCCCAAGGAAAATGTGCTCCAGAGATCTTCACTGTGCAAAGTAAAGAGTGCCCCCGACAGCAGTAAGTTCTTCACCAACAATATTGTCAATTCCAATGCAAATACAAAAGACAAATTCGGCCCGTCCCGCAATTTTGGAAACAGAAAGAGATTGAAAGAAGACAATGATTTTAGTGATGAAAATGTTAGGAAAAATGAATCTAAAATTAATAACATAGAAAAAGAAGTTAAAATGTTGCCAAAAAGTACAAATATTCCTAGAGTATGTGATGAAAGTATCGAAGAGGATGCTGGCAAAGAGAATGTAAACCGAATAACGCTTTCTCGGCAGTTTAGTGATCCGACAAAAAGGTTACACAGAAGTCCGGCATTCCGATGCGACAGAAGTGAAAAAATTCGCGATTCCCGCAAGAATAGTTTCAATAGCGATTGCTCCGATCATTCTCCGCAGCCTTCGGAAACGGATCGTTCTAAACTCAGCAAAGACAAACTGAAAATTCTCGGGCTGCTGCTGGAAGAGAAGATGAAGCAGGACAACTTTGAGTTCTCTAAACCTAATAAAAGGGGAATTAACAATTATAAACTCGAGACTGATAACCGTAATATCGCGAGTGAGCCGCCAGCCGTCCCAGAGGTGGAATCCTGCGGCGCAGTTACGCCGGTGGATGATGGACTAATTGATAATGTGACCAATGAAGCGTTGAATAATGATGTGCAAATTCCTCAGCATATCTTAGACCAATATGCCCAAGTTATTAAACCCAAAATAAAAAATGCCTTTGTTAAAAATGTCAATGCGCAAAAAACAGAAGTCATGCTCTCCGACAGCGGCGTCAGTTCCGAGAGTGAGAATCTCATATCTGACGATCTGGATGAAAGTCGAGTCTCCCCAAAACTAAAAAGTTTCAATTCCATTCGGAATAATTTTGAGGGTAAAAGTTTCAATAATCAAAAAAGAGAAGAACTTCCCAATAGAAGAAAGCTACTGAAGCGATGCGTCGACGATCATTACAACCAATTTTATGATGACAAGACTAACTCGAGTTCTGAACACCTTATAGACAAAGACTCTTCTAGAATTTCTGTCGAATCTAAAGATAATTTGAATGATGGCACCGAAGACACACTGGAAACTAGTACAGTTGCGCCTCACAATGAATCAGGTGAGAATTCTCTTACGGACACATTGAAAAAAGTTCTGAAGCAACCCTTACCCGCTGGACCCCCTCCCAAAAAGCCACCTAGAACTTTTGCCGCTTTGCCTACGGAACAAGCGACCACCTCTAAGTCTCCCGATCTGCGTTTCAATTTTGAAAACACGAAACGTAAACTGCGAGAACTAAAGGGAAAACTGCCAAAACAGCATCGAACTAAAGAAGAGTCAAAAATCATGCTTGCCAAGATTGAGAATGCTCTCATTAAACATGAAACTGGCGGTAAAATCATGTCACCAAGACCTGCAAAAAAATTCAATGATGCCGATATTTCTGGAAATGAATCCGGCAGTGACCTTACTAAAAAATCATGTAAGAAGGATGAGACTTCAAAGAGTTTGAATGACTCAAAACCGAAAGATGTTCACTATATGTGCACGGAAATTTTGGATTTACACCTTCTGGTAAAGGATAATTGTACGAATTCCAGTAACACAAGTTTGAATTCTTCAGAAAGTCTTCAAGCGTCAAACTCATTTACAAAATGCTTCAACTCTTTAAACTGTACGGGCAACAGCAGCTTAAGAAACTCTTCCGGGGTTAATTATTCCAAGTTTGGATCTTTTCCTAATTCCAATCGAAACTCCACAAGCACTATGTGTTGCTCCTGTAACTTTAAGAGTCCCAAAGATTCCAAGTCTCGCAGAAATAGTACGGAAGACTTTTCCAGCCCTTCGGTGCGGCTGAGCACCTTTCTGCCGAGCCCTAATAGAAGTGTGGAAAGTTTCGGTGCCACGCAAAAAGTGTGCGAAGTTTGTCAAAACAGTCCCGAAAAACAAAATCAGTTCACGTGCCATATAAATAATACCAGCTCCCCGGAAAGCAGCCAGATTGTGTCGCACGAATTTGCCATAGGAGATTCTAAATCCACATTCTTCATAGACCGAACTGCCTTCGCTAAAAACTCTGATACAAAATCTCAGTACGGAGTTTTAAAAAAGTGTAAGTCTCAGGAACATATTTACGCAGAACCGTTTGAATTCAATAGATTACCAAATTCTCCCACCAGTCCTCAAAGTAAATCGATTCTCCCGCACGACAGCAAGCCCGCACTTCTGAGAACGAGCACGCAATTGGAGGATGGATTTGGGAAAATACGCGAAGCAGATTTCACAAAAATAATCACCAATGCGCCCCTACAACAGAACAAAGATATTTTTGGAAATACCAAAAGGCTTTCATCTTCAAATTCCTACTTCGATGCCGCCGTAGGTCCGAATAAAATCTCTTCAGAATACGCGAGCACATCACTCGAGAGTTTCAAATCTGATAAGGATCGTAACATGAAAGATTTCAAATCAGACTATAAGTCAAAATCTGGATCTAAAGTTAAGGATATCTTAATGAGGCTCGAAGGCGGCCGGAACAGTTTGAGAATGAACAAACACAGAAGCACCGACGATAGAGTAGGTTCATCCATCAGAAGAGTGCACCGGGAGAAGAGTTCCTCGCCTATCAGGAATTCGAGTCGCAACATCCATTTGTCTGATGAGAAGAAAAATGATGAAGCCATAAACAAGGTATTTGAATATTTGGTAATTATTTGTTAAATACATACAACTCTTTTACCCATTTATAAAATCCTTCATATTAACTTCACTGTTGGTCTCGAATATGATAAAATCTTGAAAGTGAAAATGAACCCGCTGTTATCTAATCGAACTGAAATTTTACACATTGACTTGATGTTGGTGACGATGCATTCTTTCATACATTTGGGGTCACACATACAAACAAATGCACACAAAAAATGCAAATTTATCTTAGGTGTTCGGACAAGTACCTACTTGTGGTACTACTATAAAATTATTTAAATCATGGACACTTTAGGATTTCTCTTTATTTTAAATTTCTACAAAACAAAAGCTGGTTGTTCTGTAAAATGACAACCAATGCAATAAAATGAAAACAGTTCTTGCATATAAAGGATTTATAATGAATAATGAATACTATTTTTTATGGTTTAATTTTTTTATAGTACAAGATACATGAATATTGATTGTTTAAAAACTTAATAATGACTTGACATTGGATGGATAAATGTTTTGAGAAATTTAAACAATTTTTAGCAGTGAATTTTGTCTTACTTTCATTTCAGCATATCAATATGATTGGATTGAATTTGGGTGTTTTATATTTGATAGAATAAATGTGTACTGTATGAAAACATTTAGAAAGAACAAATGCATACTGTATAATATGATTCCATTTCCCTATCAGAGCATTCATTGTGTATCAGGATAATGACATGGTGTGGATGACCTGTGAAGTTACACTGTCTCATTATTATACAAGCCCTTAAGAAAGACTTACTTATTCAATAATGTATATTTTCTAGTGAGTTATACTTGCATGATTTGTTTAGATTTTAGGATCTTAAGTAATTCCTTGTGGAATATGATTTTGTTTACTGATATCCACATTACTGATAAATAATATTTCTTTGTATATCTCTGTCTAACACCAATCAGCGTGACATCACATATTATTTGGATAAGAATACCTACCTTATACCTTTCTAACGTGACACGTTTAATGTGCTAAAATTGTTAAAAATTAGCTCTTTTTTTAATTAAGGTGTGCTGATATTCAATTGTCACATTGTGACACCAAAATTTTGAGTAACCCTGTGGGTAGCAAAAATATTTCAGTCTTGCAGTATCTCAAGCTATACTTATCTAACAACTGTCAGCTGTCAATGTTCCTTATTGTACATTTCAGGATATCTTCTTAACCCTTTCCCGACTAAATAGATCACTCATTTTTATCACTTCGTACTTTTCAAGTGGGTTAAATTATTAGTACTTATAATTAGCTGCGCTGCCAATTCAACTATACTAAAGACATGTTGACTTATCTAACATCACGCTGCGGAGGTAGGCAGAGAGGATAGAGTACTACACTCTTCTGTTCTGACACAACTCTCGCCTCATCTACATTCATACATCTTAGAATACAAACTCGACAATTGTTGAGACACTCAAATTAGACATTTTGACTTCTACATTAGAATATATGAATTGTCAGAGAGAAGGCTTTGAAAGTAGTCAAACTTTTTTTATTTTACTTCTAACATTTTTTCCATCTAAATTCATTGCAGTTATAATTTTAAGACGAGATAGAACTAGAGATAGCCTGCCAAAAGAAATTCAAAACACAGTGAAATATAAAGGAGATTTAAACAGGAGTGCAAAAATTTTATTATAAAAACTTTTAAATGACTAGATGGAATGCAATATGTTTAAATAAAATCATGTATTAGCCGACACAACATTATGTGTGGAACTAAATAATTAAGATAAATAAATACCGTGACGATTCCCAACGATACTGAGATTTTGTATTTTTTCTTTCTAGCTCCCTTTAATCTTATAATCTTTTAATATTTCTTTGGGATTGACTTATTTTTTTATTTTAATAAATAATACCACACACCTTGTTTAGAGTTTTAGGGAGACTAAGAATTTTGAGTGTTTTCACTTCGTCCATCCAATGCGCAAATTAAAAATATTTCCCGAGCTCTAGAACGCAGACACAATTGGACATAAGTTTGATTGTTGATAAATCTGACTCCTTTCACAAAAATATTTTTTTTAATACCTGAAGTGTAACTTTGCAGATGGACTCTAACTAGAGGTGCGATTAAAATTACGTTTAAAATTAAAAACCTTTATCGGGTAGTGTTTCTTTAAGTGCACATATTATTTCTTCAATAATCGTAAAATATCTGTGTCAAAATTATATATTATTACTTAATAATAATAAGAAATAATTATTGTCTAATGAATAAGTAAGATATGTGTTGTCTAGAAGTGCATTTCTATATTCCTTATCAGCGCTTGACCATAAATACAGATGATGCAAGTCTGTTTGTCATTAAAATCCCCAATGCATGCGAAATAAAAGGGTTTATATCAATAATCACTTTGTATACACAGGGTCTAGTAGCTAGTAGCAAATATTTTGTACGTGTAAGCCGTGCGTACAACGCACATTGTTTCATTGTGTTGGTGTTTATACGTTGTACACACGGCTTACACATTAATTCGATTGTCTATCTTAAATGGAAAGACCTAAACTAAGGCACTTCCAGAGTGGATATATATATATATATATATTTTTTTTTTTTTTTTGAAATAGTATGTGTATTCATGTTTTCGGCACAACTGTCAAATGCGTATATGGCGGACCAATCGGGCATCAGGGTTGATTAAAAAAAATCGGAGTTATTCTGTTTAAATATAATTTATTTGATTTTAATCAGTTTTTTTTTTTATTCAGATTTTTTTAATTTGGAAGTTAATTATTGTTGAGAAAAAACTAAATAAATTTTGTTAAGTTTAATATTATTAATAAAATTAACAAAAATCACAATATTCGTTCTTCTAAAAAGGAAGCTTTTTTTTAAAAAATGCAGTAGCATATATATTTAATAAAAAATATAAAATTAACGATAATTAACAAGCTCTTCTAAAAGTCAGAAATTTTTTAAAAACCACATTTAGCCCAATAGCATTTTGTCATATTTAACAATAAATTAACAATGAAAATAAAAAAGACTAAAAATTAATAAATGAACATAAAACCATTTGGGTTTCACCGCAGTCACTTATATTTACTTACATATAACTTAGATGTTATGTTTTTATTGGTTTTGTCATTTTTCCAATTTAGTTTTTTCAAAAGGAAGACTAATTTGGCCGCCCTGTCGGTGCCCAAACTTCTATTTTTTATTTTGCTGTGCACCAAATTGAATGCCGAAAATATTCTTTCGACCCCAATGGAAGAAGCAAGATTGCTTGATTATACCCAATTTTCTTCGGTTATATATTTTTTTCATATTATGTATTGGCTGATTTGGTTGCAGTAAAAAGGTATTGATCTATCATTGATTTTTTTTTAAATCGCTTGATTTTAGTCGCACTGATTTTAAATCATCTCAACCTGTCGGGCATCATAAAGCCTCCAATCCGAATATTCGAACCTCGAATGTATTCGCCTGTTTTTAAGTATTCGTTATTCGAATACTTTAAAAACTATTCGTAAAGTATTCGCTCATATTTATATTATAAGATTATTAATACTTTTCTAAACGAAAAAAGTTTACGAACCCTGGAAGTCATTCAAGCATTTTTAGGTATACGATTTTTTCTCAGAGTCAGACATCAAAGATGTAAAGGTCGTAAATTGTCGGACATTTTTTGCATTTGCCTTTTTTTAAAGTCTTTTTGCTTTATTGTTTTATAACTTACGGTTAACACACTTTGTTTTGTCAACGATGGAGTCGGCTTTCTATTATTGTTTAGTATTAAGTTCTCATAAATATTTGAGCCGACGAACAAGAAGTTATATACAAAATAATTTAAAAAAAACTTGCACTTGGTGTGAGATATGAAGTAATATTAGGTCCTTACATATGAAATTGACGTTTTACCGTACTGGCAAATTTGATCTCAAATATCTTCTCTTTGGTTAGGAATTCCAAATCCAAATTTTTACAGCTATTTACTCATGTATTTGTGTTTTGAAAATTATAATTCATTTGTTTTTTCCTCAATTGTTTTTTTCTTTGCGAGACTCAGTTTACAAAATGAAAAACTTGAAATATCGCGTTATTTACGAGTACGAGTTCCACCGTGGCACCAGTGCTGCAGAAACGGCTCGAAGGATTAATGATGTGTATGGCGACGGTGCCGCAAAAGAAAACACAGTGCGTTTTTGGTTCCAACGTTTTCGTTCTGGAAATTTCGACCTGCAGAACAAGCCCCGTGGACGGCCGGAGACCAAAGTTGATAATGAAGAATTGAAGGCTATTGTGGAAGCGGAATCCATCGCAAACCACATCCGAGTTAGCTACAGGCTGCGGTGTTAGTGATAAAACTGTTTTAATCCACTTGAAGCAAATTGGTAAGGTGACAAAGCTTGAAAGGTGGGTACCTCACGAATTGAGTGAAGCAAATCAACAAACGCGAGTTACTTGTGAGCGTTTGGTGGACTATTGCTGGTGTCGTTCACTACAGCTTTCTTAAATCTGGCCAGACGATTACGGCAGATGTCTATTGTCAGCAACTGCAAAGCATGATGGAAAAGCTAGCTGCTAAACAACCGAGGCTGGTTAATCGCTCTAGGCCACTGCTGCTTCATGACAACGCTAGACCACACACTGCACAACAGACGGCTACCAAATTAGAGGAGCTTCAATTGGAATGTCTAAGACATCCACCGTACTCTCCGGACCTTGCCCCAACAGATTACCATTTTTTTCGAAATTTGGATAACTTCTTGCAAAGGAAAAAATTCAACTCCGATGGGGCAGTCCAAACCGCCTTCAAAGATTTTATTGATTCCCTTCCGAATGGTTTTTTTAGTAAAGGGATCGATGAACTACCTATGAGATGGCAAAAGTGCATAGATAGCAATGGTACATACTTTGATTAAATAAATATATTATAATTAAAAAAAATCGACTTTATGTTCCTCCCATACTAAACGTCAATTTCATATGTAAGGACCTAATATATAAACATATCTAAAATTTTGTCAGTTATCGAGAGAATACTGACTCGTCTGTATCTATTTTTTTAATGTTTTTATATACATGTATATTTACAAAATTGAAATTTTTTTTGTTTTTTTTTTAATTTATATTTTTCAATTCAACATTATTTTTCAATATATTTTTTGTTTTTTTTTTTATAAATAATATTTAAAATAGATAAATTCTCTACTATTATTATGTTTTTTTTTTAAATATATAGAATGTATTTATCTATATTTATCATCCGAAGTAAATTATTCCATTCTTAAAAAATTTTCGAATATATTCGAATATTTTATCATTAATTATTCGATATTCGAATAGTTGGAATCAGGAATATTTGGAGGCTAGTTGTTCCGGAGAACAATCTTCGTGTCTGTATTATGTATAATCCGAGATGTCTCACTATGTGTCAATTTCGAGAACATTCCGGAGAACAGTTAAGTGAAGCGTATGTGTACAATTAACAGTTATTGCGGAACGGTCTCGTGTGGCGGCCCTGTGGGAAGTTTTGGTCTATTCGGGTCTCTTTTTTTCCCACGGAGTGAAACATCGCGAGTGCCTCTTATCAGACTTTCCCAACACCCACATTTTGGGTTTCATAAACCCAACGCATATCGCACGAGCCTAGTTTCGGGAGTGTTGTATATTTTTCGTTACCTTCCTGTCATTTTATGTTGATACTAGCTGTAAACCGTCAAAAATGAAGGTACTTTTTACACGCCGGTTCCTAAAGAATAAGTATTTAAATAAATAAAAATAACTTGGTTAAACACCACTTATATTTGTTGTCGATTCCGACAGGGTTTCGCTACGACCGTAGCTTCTTTAAGATTCTCCATGAAGAAGATTCTCTTTAAGATTCTCTTTTAGAGATTTTAGATACTCTTTAAGATTCTCCTACGGTCGTAGCGAAACCTGGTCGGAATCGACAACAAATATAAATGGTGTTTAACCTAGTCATTTTTATTAATTTAATTACAATGTCCCACCACCAAGTGTTTGCTTCCCTCGAAAATTAGAATAAGTATTTCTCATTTGTAACGACACTCGTGAAATGTTTAAAAGGTAACGACTTTTATCAAAATATTTGAACATTTTTCTGTGGCCGGCAGTGATAATTTTATACCCTGGCGATATTGCTGGGCGGAACATGAAATGGTTCGCGTCTTATGTACTGTATGCACTGTATTTTTGACGAGTAATGCAGTCTCGGCGGTAGCAATATCGATATCGTTGCCGCATTCGGGTTTGCTGGCCCGGGGTTCAATTCCCATCTCCGTTTTTAATTTTAATTTCGGTTTTTTAATCGTGAATTCGAACTAAATTTACGGACGTTACGCGAAGTTACGGACAGACGGACGGACAGACAACGAAATTATTTGTTTGATTTTTTTATTAAATTAATCTAAAATGTAAATTTTATTTAAAAATATAACTTAATAGTAAATGTACCCTCTCAAAGAAGGAACAACAAAATTAACATTATTAAAGAGTTTAAATTTGCAATGTACAACGTAAATTAACGTAAAGTCTTTAATAAGTAACAAATTTTACATTGTAAATTTAAACTCTTTAATAATGTCTGAAAGAAATTGTTGCATTGTAAGTGCCCAAGAAATACAAAAAACAAAATTAACGCCTGTGGTTATTTATCAGTGGTTGTAATTTCAAAAATTTCGTTAGGTTTTAAATACAAGACTGATTATGTTTATGAGACTTTATACCTTTTATTTTATAATATACAGGACAAATTGGTTCTAATAGGTCTGGGCATTTCTAATAGGCTACTAATAACTGGTGGTATCAACTTGGATTATAGTAATATTCTGTAAAAACCATAGATTTTTACGAAAACGCAGTAATTGATGGTTTACACGAAAGATTACTTTAAACCGAGTTGATACATCCGGCGTTAATAAATAACATAAGTGTTTTTACTGACATTTTTTTAATGCTATTTAGATTTAAAACTAAATTTTTAAACAATAAAACCCGTAAAATATGAAAACAACATCTATGATTTGAATCATACGAATATGATTTTTTTAATTTATTTATTTATCTTAATTATATAGTTCCACACATAATGTTGTGTTGCCTAATACATGATTTAACTCAAACATATTGCATTTCATCTAGTCATTTAAAAGTTTTTACAATAAAAATCGTGGTTAAAAATTAAAACCTCTTTATATTCACCGTGTTTTGAATTTCCTTTGGCAGACTATCGAACATTTTTAAACCTCTGAAGATCATACAATTTTGTGAGGTGTTTTTCTTTTTCTTCGGATGTCTTGTGTTGTCGCTTCCTCTTGTGTTGTAAGAATGAAAATCCCTTTCATCTTAAATCTTAAAAATGAAATATTTTCTGCCGGAAAGTTGTGCGTCGGACAGTCCGCATGTCGGACAAGCGGACGTCGGGAAGTTAGTTACAAATTTAACTCGTTCCCTAAACTCCCCAAAAGTTTCGGTGAGACAAGCCCGCATGACTTGGATTTGCGGATTTAACCACTCGAAGAAGAAGCTCGCCTTTCTTAACACCGAATCAAAGGTGATCGTTGGTTACTGACTTTAATTTATTTATTTATTTATTAACGCCCTATAGGGCTTTTACAACAGATAAGTAGAGCGCACATTAACGGAATATATGTTTAAAGAAAAAAATAATCATAACATGTAAACATAATAATGACAAAGTGGAAAGAAAATACTTAAAATACAGATACGAATATATAAAGATAAATATAATATAAAGTAAAAAGCAAGTATATAAAAAGCAGAAGCATAAGAAAATTATAATATTATGGAAATTTAAAAACAAAAAAAGTAATAATGTAGAGTGAAAAGATATAGCACAAGCTTTGAAAGTCATAATATAATAAAAAATATACATACAATATATATATACAAAAATATACATAAAACTATACATACAGTGTATTTTTTTATTAGTAGCTTGTTGGTCTTATGGTTAGGACACTCGCCTCGTGATCCAAAGGTCGCGGGTTCGAACCTCACTCTAGACTAGTAAATTAGTCCTATTTTTATAGCACAAGCGTTTAGCTTAGTTTGAAAATAGTTAGAATATTGATGTGGCACGTATTCCGTGTTGGCATCTCTATTTAAAAAAAAATACTATCAATTATTTAAGTCCAATTCGACAAATACTAGTAATCTTTCAATACACCTTTTAATATATGTTTGAATAATATACAGTTATTGGCAAAGGCGTCCAGTTGCTCGTATCTGTTTGCTAGTCTAGGAAGCCTCTGCAGTGGGGAATTAAAGAAATAGTTGGTAGCTGCAGTTTCCACGACAAAACCTGCATGACTTCTAATTATCAACGGAACACGCGAGCAGATACAGTTGCCGGCAAACTTCATGAAATTCTTTGGCTAAGTGGGGGAATGCGCAGAAGACGAAATTTGGGTCTCGTTGGTAAAAAGGTAGATGCGCAAACGTCCCCCCACTACGCCGCAGAATTTCAAGATGTTTGCCGGCTACTGTACGTTCTAGTAGTTGAGGACAGTCGATAGTACCATTTATTAGTTTGTGTAAAAAGAGAAAGTCCGTCACCATTCTTCCAGTCTCTAGTTTATCAAGACAACAATTTTAATACTTTCGGCACGACCCGCTGAACGAGAAGCGAAAACAAAGAAAATTGTGTAAAAACAGCACAATTAGATTGACCTGTTGCAACAGCGACTTCCGGTGTGCTCGTCAGCTGCCATTGTCCTGGGAAGTACGTTCTGTGTGTCATTGCCGTTAGTCATGCCTGCTGCCGAATTCGGAGAAGGGTCTGTCTTTGGTAAAGTAGCACTCGGGTGTCTTCACTTATTCGCTACTGCCGGGCACTCGCGACTAGGGTATGCAATCCCGAGATTAGAATTTCCAATCCCGCGGGATCCCTACGTTTCGGGATCCCGAATTCTTTTGTGTTTTTTTGTTTATAGAGCTGAATAGCAATTAACGACAATGCCTTGCATTTTTATATCAGCAATTTTAATAAAATTTTCATTATTAACCATTGCGTTAAAGTTTTTGTAGGCATTTTTCCAAGCATCAATCAGTCAATGTAGTAGAGTTAGTAGTAGTTTTTATTACTATGTTAGGTTGATAAAATGCAGCAAATATTATTCAAAGCTATTTTCATTATTTGAATGTGACATGGACATAAGTTTAAGTACTTAGTAAAAGCTCTATAGACATATACAATTAAACATACAAAACATAAAAAATGTTGATCAATCCCGATAATCTCGTTCGATTTTTCGGTTCGGGATGGACCTCGTAAAATGCCTCGAGATCTCGCGGGATCGGGATTGCATTCCCTACTCGCGACAGGCTTCATAATAGAAGGATCAGGAACATTCTTCTTCGGAAACTGCTCAACTGTTATCTGACGGCGTAGCGTGAAAATATTTCAATCCTGTAGGAACACGCACGTTGAGTCTTATAACGATACTACATTCACGAATACGAATATCAAGCCTACTATTCAACGAATACGAATAATTCAACAAGGTAATAAATAATACATCACTGTCCTTTTTTTACCAAGAGATTTAATAATTAAAATTTACCACCGGCAAATTTTTGTTCAAAAAGCACATTTCTTTTATCCGTTTGTATATTCCCAGCCGTCGAAAATAAATATAACTTTTTTCACACTTACCAGAGGTCGTGTTACTATATTTAATATGAAATTATTTTACAAGAGTTAACACTTTTACACGAAACGGAAATAAAATGGAACGAACAATACGTATTACAAAACAAAAACTACATGAAATGAGCACCTAACCTTATTAATAACCCAACGAAACTAGATGAAATAACAACTTGAGAACTCAACAAATCCATTCATTCAATGTTAGGGGAATCCCCGATAATAGAGTGCGTAGGTGTGTTCGGATGCACGGTGCACAGCCAAACCGTAATTTGCGTTGCGTTCAGTTATAAATAATTTGTTTTTAATATTCGCGATGATATTCGGCGAATACGAATGTTCTGTAAATATCTACTATTCAGCGAATACGTATATTCGTATTCGTTGCATTCCTACTTGTAATCCTGATATTGCTAGACGGTCTCGTGAATCAGTAGAGCACCATTGTCGCGCTGGGCTGAGAGAAGTCTTTCATTGTGAGGAATGCGTTCTCCAAGAGGTGGTTGCAGATGTCGGCCACGTCTGTCTCGCTAAGAGCAAATACGATGAATGTGAAGAATCGGTTTATAATCAGTATTTTCAGAAGGTCTCTAAAAAATACATTTTTGCAAAGACGCGTAAGGGTATTTTGCAGAGCTCCGGGTATGACCTGTCTCTTGTGAATAATGAATTTTAATGTATTAGGTCCTTACATATGAATTTGGCGTTTAGTATGGGAGGAACATAAAGCCGATTTTTTTTATTATAATATATTTATTTAATCAAAGTATGTACCATTGCTATCTATGCACTTTTGCCATCTCATAGGTAGTTCATCGATCCCTTTACTAAAAAAACCATTCGGACGGGAATCAATAAAATCTTTGAAGGCGGTTTGGACTGCCCCATCGGAGTTGAATTTTTTCCTTTGCAAGAAGTTATCCAAATTTCGAAAAATATGTTAATCTGTTGGGACAAGGTCCGGAGAGTACGGTGGATGTCTTAGACATTCCAATTGAAGCTCCTCTAATTTGGTAGCCGTCTGTTGTGCAGTGTGTGGTCTAGCGTTATCATGAAGCAGCAGTGGCCTAGAGCGATTAACCAGCCTCGGTTGTTTAGCAGCTAGCTTTTCCATCATGGTTTGCAGTTGCTGACAATAGACATCTGCCGTAATCGTCTGGCCAGATTTAAGAAAGCTGTAGTGAACGACACCAGCACTAGTCCACCAAACGCTCACAAGTAACTTTTTTGGAGTCAATTTTCGCTTGGGGCATGGTTTGGCTGGTTCGGCAGGGTTCAGCCATTGCGATGAGCGCTTCCGATTATCGTACAGGATCCACTTTTCATCACAGGTAATGATTCGATTTAAAATCCCTTCATTATTGTGCCGGTTGAGTAATGCAACGCAGCAGTCAACGCGCGTTTGTTGATTTGCTTCACTCAATTCGTGAGGTACCCACCTTTCAAGCTTTTTCACCTTACCAATTTGCTTCAAGTGGATTAAAACAGTTTTATCACTAACACCGCAGCCTGCAGCTAACTCGGATGTGGTTTGCGATGGATCCGCTTCCACAATAGCCTTCAATTCTTCATTATCAACTTTGGTCTCCGGCCGTCCACGGGGCTTGTTCTGCAGGTCGAAATTTCCAGAACGAAAACGTTGGAACCAAAAACGCACTGTGTTTTCTTTTGCGGCACCGTCGCCATACACATCATTAATCCTTCGAGCCGTTTCTGCAGCACTGGTGCCACGGTGGAACTCGTACTCGTAAATAACGCGATATTTCAAGTTTTTCACTTTGTAAACTGAGTGACGCAAAGAAAAACAATTGAGGAAAAAACAAATGAATTATAATTTTCAAAACACAAATACATGAGTAAATAGCTGTATAAATTTGGATTTGGAATTCCTAACCAAAGAGAAGATATTTGAGATCAAATTTGCCAGTACGGCAAAACGCCAATTTCATATGTAAGGACCTAATATATTTTAAATCGACAAGTTCAAAACATCGTTGAATTTGTCATTGTGTGAACTAACTAATTAACTAACTGACCATCACACCGTTTCCCCGAAGGGATAAGCAGAGAGGATTGAACGCCAAACTCTTCTATCCTGTTACACCACTTTTGCTTCGGCCACATTCATACAAGTTCTACGGTTGTTGCGGCCATCCTCAAGTACTTGTAGTATCTGATCATGCCAGGTCTTTCGCGGACGCCCTCTATTCCTGTCGCCTTCAACACTCGCCTCATATATTTTCTTAACAATCCTTTCCTCGTCCATACGTTTCACATGGCCAAATCATCTCAGCACTGCTTTCTTTATTCTATCTACCACACTACAGCCAGCATTGCATTCACGTCTAATTTGTTCATTCCTCACTCTATCGGCCATATATTTTCCACACAAGCGTCTTAGTGACCGCATTTCCACCATTCAGTCTACTTTCATTCCTCTTTTGTCAATTTCAGGCTTCACTTCCATACATCAGAGTTGGCATTAGCACGCCATTATGTCATTGTGTGACCCTTTTTAATTTAATTTCCGCTCGTTAGTTGTAATGATAAAATAAATGATGTACTTTATGTACGTATAGCGTTCGAATGAATGTGAGAAATAAAACAAGTGTTTTGGTAACACTTGTTTTATTTCACACTTCATTCATTAATCACAATTCGTTACCCTGTGTGCTAATTTATGGACAGCATTGGAGCGAAGATCAGATACGGTACGCGTTATACGAGATGCATAAAACAGGCGAGTTGGACAGTCACACGCGGAGTTGATTGCATTTAAAGTAAACAATAATTAGAAATAGTAATAATTTTTAATTCTCGCGAATCTGGAACTTGGTTTTGATCGAGAAGTGATAGATTAAGTGACCGGAGCTAGGCTCACGTTCATCATCGTCTTCATCCCCTTGTCCCGGTAGGGTCGGGGGCCCAAAGACTCGACAAGATGCTTCCATATTCCCCCTGTCTTCCGCTGTTTCCGTATACGTTAACGGTCGGCGCAGATCTGCGCTCCCTAGACACGTATGCGAATTCGGCCTATTTTATCTGTGTTTATAGGTTTTTAAAGCTTATCATTGGTTATATTTCAAGTTTTTGAATGAATGAACGAGTTTTATTTGTGAAGTAACCTCATTAGCCGCGCAAACCTGACAAATCATTCCAAATGTCGTCTTCGAACCGCGCATTAATTGTGTTATTTATCTGTTAAATATTAATTATGGGTTAGTTCCATAAAAACTAAGTTTTTATTTTACTCCCTTTCTTTGTAAATTAAGTTTACCATTATGTAATTAAATAATTGATTGACTGAAAATGAAACATGTCTAGACAAATATCTATGTCAGAAATCTCTAAAAATATCTCTTTATTATTTGATTTCTTCCCAAAAAACCGAAGTGTGCTATCGTCTGTGAACCAATTGTCATAAATTTTCGAAATTCGTAGTGAAGTACGTATTATACTTACCGACGGAGTAATTCAAATTTTAAATATTCCGTGACGTTATCGGGCCGCCGTTGGTAGTAATCAAACTTTTGTAATGATTCCAATTTGAAAAAACCATTAAAATTTCCAAAAATCCAAAATTATACTATAATTTTTATTTTTTTTAACAAAAATTTGATAGATCTTCTTGATCGTTGCCACGAGTCTACTCGCAAAGTTTCAGCTCGATTGGATCACGGGAAAAGGGTTAAAAATCGATCCAAAGTTTTTTCGTCAAGCAAACAAGCAAGCAGACGCCACGAGTTAAAAGAAAGGAAGTAAAAAGTATTATTTTTAAATAAAAAAGTGTTAAAATTAAATATTTTTATATTCTATATATTTTTATATTCTTATATTTTATATAAAACGAAAATATTGAAATTCAATATCTTTAGTATTATTCTTTTCATGGTTTTATTCGTTAAACATGTGCGTACATTTTTGATAGTAAATTTCGTTACTTATTTTCATAATTAATTAATAAGTAATTATTGTACCAGTAATTATTGAAGTCTGTATATTGAGAAACCAGAAACTGCAACTTCTTAGCGATTATTATTGATTTTTCATTAATATAACCATCACAAAAAAGTGTCTAAAAAACAGCAATCGTGCGCGAAATTGCGCGGCATCCGACCGGTTAAATCAAGTCCAGACTTTTTTGTTGTCTTACCCAGATTAATCTGGGGCGACCCTCCGATCGTTTTCCTTTCGGGTTTGCCAAGGGCTCAAGTACCAAGAAGCATCCTACTTTTCGGTACTCGCTCCTCTGGCATTCTTAGCACATGTCCAAGCCACCTCATTCATATCACATATGTAGGAGTAGGAGCTCCATGTCTCATGTCGCCACATGTCCTTACTTCAGGCTTATGTTCAAATTGTTTTCAGACGGTTGTAAAATTCAAAGCTAAAAAGCCACTCATTAATTTATTGAAAATTATCGACTTATCGAGCGAGTAGGTCACTCGACGGGACGTCCAGCCGCAGGATAATTGGTGTTCCGCAATTGAGCAGTTGCAGCCCGCGGACGTTTCCCAAGGGTCTCCAGTTACTCCGCGGAGCGGTGAAGCTGAACTGGCACCAGGTCGGCTTACAGCTCCCACGGAGTCCCGCTGACCAGTGCCAGTACAAAGCTTCTGTTTGTGATACCTACTACCAGTTCACTTGGCACTCCGTGTGTCACGATGCGATTAGATCGGCATGATTCATACTATTGCTTTATCCTCGTTTTGTATACATTCCCGTAAGACTTTTCCTCGGCCCTGTGTCGACTCGGAACATGGACCCCGAGAAGGAAATGTGCAAGTTTGTACAGCTCCATAATTACACGCGAGACTGACAAACGATGCCTTTCTTTGCGTATTGCGTACTGAAGGAGGGTTTTTTGGGAATGTTGATGCTAGTTGCAGTAGCGGGACATGTTGATTCCTGAAGGAATGTAGTGTATTTTCCTCCTAGTTAGTGATGTGCATAATGTGTTTCCAAGCAAAGTAAACTTTTTTTCAACGTACTTTAAAATTGCGGGATGTTAAATGTCCTCATCGCCCAATATTCACTTTCGTTAATATCAATATTAGCAGTCGCATCCTATACGTGAAAAATCACGGGATTTTGGAGGTGAAAATACGTGAATAGAAAACCATTTTTACTCCCTTTCTTTTAACTCGTAGCGTCTGCGGTTTGTTGTCTGCCGGAAAAACTTTGGATCGATTTTTAACCCTTTTCCCGTGATACAATCGAGCTGAAACATTGCAGGCAGACTCGTGGCGACGATAAAAATGATCTGACAAATCTTCGTTGAATTTTTAAAATAATTATAGTAATAGTAATAATTTTTCAAAATATTAATGGTTTTTTCAAATTGAAATCAATACAATTGAGTAATGACCCCGATGCATGCAGCAGGCACGAAGCCTGATTCAATGAGAAAGGGAGTATAATATAAACTTGGTTTTTATGGGTTAGTTTTTTTAAATTGGTTTTATTCGACTAAACCTAAGTAAAACTAAATACAATAATTTCAAAATGTGAAGACCGTGTACTTTGACAACAACTAAATGATTGTATTTATATAATATCATATTTAACGTTATAACGTATGACAATTGTTCACAACGGGTCGACGGAACTCTAAAATGTTCAAAATCACTTTTTCAATATTTTACATTATTTTCATTGTTTGCTGTTTTCTATTAAGCCTTTAACTTATAAAAATAATTCTTCTTACAAGATTTAATTTGGCCCGTTCGTCCACGCTCCGTCTGTCTGCCGCAATTACTATTATTTTAATAATGAGGTCTAATCCACCGTATTGTATAAAGCGTTTAACTTGACGTCAGCTACTAGGTACTAGTTATATAGTTAAGTGATCAGCAGAGCGGAGAGGGTTTGAAAACAAAACCAACAATCCATGTTTATTAGATTACGATTAAATCTGTCGAGCGCTGCCCGTTAGTGATAAATAAAAGCGAAACTACTCTCTACTGCGATAAAAGTAATTGAATGTAATTTGTATCTGTTGACTAACTAACTGACCGTCGTGGCGTTTCCCAGTGGGAGTAGGCAGAGAGGAAAGAACGCCACATTCTTCTATCATGACACCACTTTTGTTTCGGCTACCTTCATACATCTTCTCGTGCACGCTCTACGGTTTTGAAGCTTTTTACAGGGCCATCCTCCAATATTTGTTGTTTCTGATTGTCTGATCTGACTAGCGAAGGGAAAAACTACATTTCAAAATGAAGATCACAACGCACGCACGTTCATCAGTTTGAAGACGACAAAGTGTACACTACGTTTGTAGTAAAAACTACACGAAGTGAACTAATTGTAGTATTAATGAAGTGAACCAATTGTAGTACTAATGAAGTGAACTAATTGTAGTACTACAAAATTGTAATGACCTACAAGAAGTGCTTCTTTGAAAAGTGTGCTACTAGAAAATTTTCTAAACCATGGGAAGGGAGGGGGGGGGGGTTGTTTCGATTTCCAAAAATTTTTCTTCATTTATCTACATCGACTTCCCAAATATTTCACATAAAAAATGTACTATTTGAAGTATGTACTTTCAATAACTTTGAAGTGTGTGTAGTTTATAGTGTGTACCACACTTCAAAAGTGTGAAGTGTACACTTCAATGTAATGTGGTACTACATTGTAGTAGTTAGTAGAGAGCGGACCATCACTAGATCTGACGCCCCCTGTTGGTGCTTTCAACACTCGCCTAATACATTTTCTTTCTTTCTCCGCTCATACGTTCCACTTGACCAAACCAACTTCGCGATTCTTTCTTTATTCTATCTACTACGCAATACCCACTTCACATTTCATTCACTTTAAATTTGTTCAATCCTCACTCTATCTACCAAAGAGTATCCGCGCATGCACCTTAGCGACCGAATTTCCACCGCATTTCTTTTTTGCCAAATCCAGGCTTCACTTCCATACATTCATACTGAGTAGCTTGTTGGTTTGTGGTTAGGACTCTCGCCTCGTGATCCAAAGGTCGCGGGTTCCAACGTCACTCCAGACCAGCAAGTTAATCCTATTTTCATAGCACAAGCGTTTAGCTTAGTTTGAAAATAGTAAGAATGTTTATGTGACACGTATTCCGTGTTCGCATCTCTATTATAATCTCCGTTATAAACCACTAAACTTTAGTTTATGATATATTATTAGTATATATACTATTTTATAAGTATTTTGAGCTAATTAAATCAATAATTTCCATCACAAATTATTGAAATGTGTCTTAGTTGCATATTCACGAAGAAGAGTTTATTTAATTAAAATTGATATCAAAAACGAATGGCTACTTCTGAAAACACAGTGGCCACTAGGGATGCTCGATGCGCACTTTTGCCGATACGATACCGATACCGGTATTTATAAAAAAAGTATCGACGGTGCCGAACCGATGCGGACAGTGAAGATTTCAAAAGGTGTAAAAAGTTGTGGGTTTAGATTAAAAACAGACGAAATTACTTGTATAATATTTATTTAGAATGTTCACTTTATAATTAAATTTTAAGAATTGTAATATAACAACATGAAAAATTAAATTGTAACAAATTGTAACATTTCATCGCCAGAATTCCAGTACCAATTTTCAGTCAAACGCTGTATTTAGTAGAATATTAAAAACTGGTAATGAATTTGGTGATATGGTTGACGTTTTCAATGACAGTCTAGTGAAAATAAAGTTTATATTTAAAGAGACAATATTATTTCATTACTAACTGCTGTTAACATATACATGTAATAATGTGTATTATATATTTTTTATACTCATATTTTAATGCTTATACCTGATACTTTCACTGCTTATACCTTTTATTGCTTTTTATACATGTACTTTATATTCATATATTTTATATTTTACTGCTTATTTACGATATTGTTTAATGTATATATTTTCTGATTTTATGTATTATTATTTTTTATGTAAAAGCTTGTAATGGGCGTAAAAAAGTAAAAAAAAAATATTACGTTCAGATTATTATATGAGCAGCTTGTTAGTGTAGTGGTCAGGGCGCTCGCCTAGTGATCTGGCGGTCGGTGGTTCGAGCCCCATTCCAGTACACCAGCAATTTAATCCTAGTAAGAATACTGATGCGACACGTATTCCATGTTCGGAATGAAATTATGAAGGGCGGGGATTCCCCGAGCGTAAATAAATTGTGCCGCGTTTAAACGTAAACGAATAAAGCGCGAAGATGGTGCGTTTACACGTGGATTATCAATAGTGCGAAATTCAAAATGTATCGGTAGATTAATATCGCCGATTCTGGTATATCGTAAAACCCACGATATCGCCGATATTTATTTATTTTATTTTGGAGAAAATTAATAGCAAAACAATCTTAACAAATATGAAATAATGGTATATCGATATCGGTATCCCTAATGGACATCTGTGCCCTTATCTGAGATTCGATAATTTTAATGTTTTACTTCTCTCGGAGATGGTGCTATATGGGTCATTTATTTTATTCACGCGAAAAGTTAGCTTTTAACATTTGAAGGTGAAGTTCGATGCGTTCTGAGCTGGCTCGGTCGTAATACAGACTTTACATTTAATAAAATTTGCCTAGACCGGATGTTACCAATACAGCCCATTACCAGGAATTCTCTCCAGGGAATCTATCGTCCAAATTACTCTACAAATGTTATACATATTTGATTAATTTTTTAATAGTTTGTCAATCATAAATGTAACGAATATATTTTTAATAACTAGTTGTTATGCACACACATCTATATATACATCTAGATATATATATATATATATATATATATATATATATATATATATTATATATTATATATACACATTGGTAATCAAAACTAAATCCTCAGTCATGGAGAGGAACTAAGGTGTCAGATACTAATGAACAGTCAATTGGATTAGAAACAAACAACAAACACTTGAAATAAATAATTAATAAATATTGTCTGGGCCACGTATATAAAAAATTTACAGAGATTAACTAAATCCGTTTATTAGGAAAGGGGGTTGGGTCACTGCCGAAAAATGGCTTCCCTCGCATATGTTTAAGACACATCAATACTTCAGTTAAGGTATTTATTCTTGCGTCATGAAATCCCCTAGTATAATTTTAAACAAAATAAAATGTATTTTTTACAGTAGACGTTGATTTTTTTTTATTTTTTTTATTTTGTTCCGAACCGAGTCTCTTGAGAAAAACGTCTTCTTGTAATAAATTATTTACTTAGTCTAGTGATGCAAGGAATATTAAAAACAAACTGTTTATAACTGAACGCAACGCAAATTTTTTTTTGGTTCGGTTTGGTTTGGCTGTGCACCGTGTATCCGAACACACTTACGCACTCTATTATCGTGGATTCCCCCAACATTGATCGAATTGATTTGTTGAGTTCTCAAGTTGTCAATTGTTTCTTGTTTCACGGCATAACATGAGTTCTTTCATCTAGTTTCGTTGGGTTATTAATAACGGTAGGTGCTCATTTCATGTAGTTTTTGTTTTGTAATACGTATTGTTCGTTCCATTTTATTTCCGTTGTGTATAAAAGTATCGACTGTTATAAAATAATTCCAAATTATATCTAGTAACACGACCTCTTGTAAGCGTGAAAAAAGTGATATTTATTTTCGACCGCTGTGAATATACAAACGGATAAGAAATGTTGTACTTTTTGAACAAAAATTTGCCGGTGGTAATTTTTATAAAATTATTAAATCTCTTAGTAAAAAAGAACATTAGGGTATTATTTATTGCCTTGTTGAATTATTCGTATTCTTTTTTGTGAAAGTAGTATTCGTTGCATCACTAACTGACACTTTATACTTTTTAAGAGTATTTATTCTGAACTTTTCATAATTGTTTCAAAATTAACGAGCTCGCAGTATTTTTTTCAAAACAAGTCAAAAGTATTGAAACCATTTGTGTGCACAAAAATTTAGGTTAGTTCATATCTATATATTTCGGTGGCCTGTGGTCACGACAGACCGGCATTGTCACATGCTCGTACTAGCAGAAATCCTGCCTATTGTTCCGTCGTGAATTACCACGTTTGCGTTGGTATTTCAAAAATGACATTGGTCTTTCCGCAATTCTTACATTTTAAGCATTTCCGGTCGAACGATCATTGAAAGACGTCAATTTAGGTCATCGATGCCACAGATAAGAGAAGGTTGAATAGAAAAAATTTAAACGACTCCATTATTTCGGTGTTTTTTTACACCGGCAATAAGAACTACGTACCTCTACATGGGATAAAGTAATGTATATATTTATGTGATCCTATTACATATTTTTATGTAATCCTGAATAATGCTTCTGTAAACTTTTGTGTTTTAAAAATTATAAGCATTTACAAACAAATCTACACTCTGTGACGGTCTTTTCACTCCTGTTGCTACAAATCTTTATTTTTCTTAATTTTTTTTTTATTATTATGTAATCCTGATTAATGCTTCTGTAAACTTTTGTTCAAAATTCAAAGCCAACTGCTGCAGCTTGGAAGAAAATGTAACTTTTTGACCAAACCAAGTATTCAAAATCAATACTGTGCCCAGTTTTAACTGACTGTTTTTTTATTTTTTAAAATATTTTTCTGATAACTGTAATGACTTGGTCTATCGCCGGATTTCGGTTTGACCTCGAGATACGGGACACCCTGTATATGTACGTATGTAAAGGTTTTGCAATAAGAACGATACGACATTCTCACTCTAGAATCAATCATTAGGGTCATTGATGACCTGTTGACGGCGTGCTTGTTAAAAAATAAATTAAAAGAAAACAGATGCAACCAATTTTATTTATTTATTTTGTAGCACAATATGAATGTGCTTAGGTCTTCACAGCCGCTCACAGTCTTCTGGGGCATTATGCCGTGTTTTTACGACCTTTCTGGCCGACGTTTCAGTTCCCATTGCAGGGTCCATCATCAGCCCTAATTATCATTTTATTTAAGTTTTATAGAAACGAATGAATTTTTCGTAATCGATGTAAGTTATTGTAATGATACTTTAATGTTTTGTAAAAAATAAGTCAGAAATATTGAAAAAAAATCAAACTTTGATATTGCATAACTATTGATATTATGTCATGGTTGTTTGAACATTTTCGAGCTCTGTTACAACCTGTATGTTTGACGTTGAGCGCATTCAGAAAAAACGCTTATTTTCATATTTTTTTGGATAATTACCAAAGTGCTTAAGGCCGATTGTTCGATCGGTTATGATAAGAGTTAAGAAAAAGTATAGATTTTTGCGTTTTCCATCAATCAAACAACTCGTTATGGTAAAAATCTACGCTTTCTGGTTAACTGTTACCTTTACCAAAGATCAAATAACGGGCTGTAGAAGTATACGTAAATAAATTGATAAATAAAAATTATAGTGACCGCGACATTTTAAAATAATATTTTTTATTCATTTTTGTTGATTTTATTTATTAACGCCTTTCGGGGCTTTTAGAAAAATTCGGTTTAAGTTTACATTAAACGAATGGACACTTCACACAAAATGTCTAGAATTGTTACATAATGAATGCCCAAGAAATACAAACAAAAATGATAACAATATAAAGAAAGCAAATACAAAGAAATAGCACAATACAACAATATCATTCCTATCGATGAGCCCTTTTACATGATACGCTTTATTTTGATCGCAGACGCCAAAGATTTACGACACCCCCTACGGCAGCTGCGAGCCCCCCCCGGCCACCAACGCCTCCAACGCCTCCTTCCTGTACGGGCGGCCCCCGCTGTACGAGAAGCGCCCTCGCCTGGCCGAGCCCGACTCCTGCCGCGCCCGGCTCGCAAGGAGGTCGCCCACGGAAGTGGACAGGGAAAACGTGAGTCCTTTCTGTTCCTTTACCGGTCTGTTAGGTCTGTAGCGGAGGAAGCGGCGATTAAAGCTGCGTTTCATTTTTCACTAAATCTACCACAAAAGTGAACCAATTTTCCACAATCCCGCGGTGTTCTGAATTAGAGAGGGAATGCAATCCCGAGTCGGAATTGCCCTTTCGGGATCCCTCGAGATTAGAATTTCCTATCCCGCGGGATCCCTACGGATACTTTTGTGTGTTTTTTTGTTTATAGAGCTGAATTAACGACAATGACTTGCATTTTTATATCAGAAATTTTAATAAAATGTACATTATTAATCGCTGCATTCAAGTTTTTGTAGGCGTTTTTCCAAGCATCAATCAGTCAATGTTAGTTAGTAGTATTAGTTTTTATTACTATGTTAGGTTGATAAAAAAAGTAACCCATAAAAACATGTTTTTACTATACTCCCTTTCTTTGTAAAATATAACAATAATTAAAGACGAATTAAAACATATAACATAACACTAAACTTACAGAAATTTAATATATTTCTAAAATGTCATGTTTTGAGATGTCAAGGTTTTGATAGATTCAATTATCATCAATATCGTACCTTATGAATTTCCAGCGTCAAATATTTAGTCAGAATCAGATTTGAGTAATGTAGAATTCTTCAAAACTGAGCAGAAATCTAAAAGAAATAAATTATTATTTGATTTTTTCCCAAAAAAACCCAATTTTGCTGTCATCTGTGAACCAATTGTTTTGTAAATTTTCGAAATTCGTAGTTGATGTACCTATTATACCGACGGAGTAATTCAAATTTAGAAAATATTCCGCGACGTTATCGAGCCGCCGCGCCGTTGCTAATCAAACTTTTCTAATGATTCCGATTTGAAAAAACTAATAAAATTTCGAAATTTCGAAAATTATACTATAATTATTATTTTTTTAACGAAAATTTAATAGATCTTCTTGACGCCGATCGACGACGCCACGAGTCTGCTTGCCAAGTTTCAGCTCGATTGGATCACGGGATAAGGGTCAAAAATCGATCCAAAGTTTTTGTTGACGGCAAGTAAGCAACGAGTATATAAAGGGAGTAAATACAGCAAATATTATTCAAAGCTATTTTCATTATTTGAATGTGACATGAACATAAGTTTAAGTACTTACTAAAAGCTCTATAGACATACACAAGTAAACATAAAAAATGTCGATCAATCCCGATAATCTCGTCCGATTTTTCGGTTCGGGATTGACCTCGTAATATGCCTAGAGATCTCGCGGGATCGGGATTCCATTCCCTAATTACGACTCATTTCCATTGTGCGATGACGGACGGAATCGCCACCACCGCACGCGGGTCTGGATTAGGAAAGAAATATTTTCCTTCCCAATCTCCGCCGATAACGAATAATCCCTGGCACCCTAAATACACCAGGCCAACGCTAACTACATACACAGCTGACAAATTGTACTTACAACGTTCTCCTAGTATGTCGAATGCGGATCCAATTTCCTACTCTCTAGGCTTCGTCGAATCCGGAACAGATCGATCTGTCTATCCCGAAAGGCTGATTGATGGAACTACTTCGGATACAACACGAAAAAGAATGTCAGTTCTTAGTAGAAAAGACGCCGGAACACACCGCTTTCCAACTGTCACTGGTCAGATTTATTAAAGGTTTAAATACTGGTTAGCGGTTGGCGTAGAATACGTCGGACGTCGGAGTTTCGACCAATCAAAATCATTTCGCGGCCGGCGCCCGGCGGTTACGAAACATCTATAATGGAATGATTTTCATGATATAATGATTAGTAATCGATACACGAGACATTAGTTATTATAGAAATGCGCAATTACGAGACTTACAAAAAATAAAATCCGACGGGGCATGGGATTTCAATAGTTCGTTTTAGTTAATCAGCTTTCACTTTCCGACGATTACAGATGTCGATGTACTGACGGAAAAGTACCAGGATGATGTGGTGTAATTGGTAGCATACCTGCCCCGAATGCTAGGTGATCCGGGTTCGAATCGTTGATTTGATTTTTGCCTTTCTAATTGATTAATAAATTTGGTTTTAAATTTCACAGAACTTTGTTCCGAAAATTTGCAATTTCACGATAAGAATGTGTTCGTAGAACTTTACGTTTTGGAGCTTTCTAATTTATTGAATTCATTAATTTCAAACCTGTCAAATTTAAAACGTCGAAATTGTATTGCTGGCTGTAGCACAATAGATATAATAAAGAAAGGATCGCTGAAATGGTTTGGCCATGTGGAACGGATGAAGATTTACGAGGCGAGTGTTGAAGGCAGCAGATACAGAGAGCGTTCACGAAAGACCCTGCTTGACTAGATAAATCAAATATTGCTCCGTTAGAAGCTTCAACAACCGAAGAGTGTGCGTGAGAAGATGTATGAAAATGGACGAAGCAAAAATGTTGTGCCAGAACAAAAGGGTGTGGCGTTCTATCCTCTTTGCCTACCCCTCTGAAAAATGGCGTGATAGTTTATATGATTCTTAGTTTGTTTCCCATCAAGATGAATATAACCCACAGTGGCGATGTACTTTTATAGTATCGATATTGGTGGCAAAACTAGTCCGTGGTTAGTGCACACCGCTCAACAATATCTACACCTACGAGTACATAAACACGGTCACTTAAAGAATATTACAGGGACATCATTAATCAGTATATATCATACATGTCTCACAGAGATTAAATTATATTTTTATGGGAAAGTAGGTATAGAAGTCTTTGGGTGTTCATAGAGCTTACGATCTTATGTACGGCTGGCTTAAGAGATCACTTTACACAATGTAACGTTCACCATTTCCACCCATGATAAGAATACCATGTCTTGATTACGAGTCCAAAATGTTTAAGCAGCCGTGACCTTAATATCAATAGTTTTGGAGTTATGCAATATCAAAGTTTGCATTTTTTTTCAATGATTCTAATTTATTTTTTGCAAAAAGTTGAATTATCATTACAATAACTTATGTAGATTATGAAACATTCATTCGCTCTAATACAAGTCGAACAAAATGATTAAAACCTAGCAAAAATTGAAAAAAGTTTTTTTTACAAGGTTTTTATCATTTTATTTTAGTTGTATTAAAGCAAATGAATTTTTCATAACTGATATAAGTCACTGTAATGATAGTTCAACTTTTTGCAAAACAGAAGTCAGAAATATTGAAAAAAAATGCAAATTTTGATACGGCATATCTCCATAACTATTGGTATTAGGTCATGGTTGCTTGAACATTTTAGGCTCATAACATAATCAGAAATCTACCGGCCAAGTTTCTGCTGCTAGCTCTGGTACACCCTGTACGTGTAAAGTGATCACTTAAGCCAGCCGCACGATAGGTCGTAAGCCCTATGAACACCCAACTTCATACTACACTATCTGGCACTTATCGGTGCCTTTGTCTGTACAAAGCTTGCACGGCAGGCCTTCAAATCTTAGATACGTTAAATAAGCGCAATTTGATGGCTTTATTTATTTACCACTAGAGTTGGTAGTATCTATATTTCTACGTTAATGTTTTACTCTGTTGGTTGATGTTAGTGAACCACTAGCGAACTGACGATTTTAAACCGGTTACCGCTAAGTCACCGGGACACCCACGTACTCGATATAGTAACGAATGGTCGTGCAAGATCGAGCTAGTATGAAAAAATCATAAAAACTTGCTTGAATTATACCGGTTCCTGTTGTCACCGATGTTGCTGGAGCTTGATGACGGTAGCGGAGCGGGTCCAAGCCTTCTAATAAGGTTACGATGTGCGATACCCATCTCTAGTGTGTTGTGTTGCATAAATAGAGTTGTGCAAAATAGTGCGAGTCATTTTTATAAAGATGTCGACATCAAGTGGAACCGGTTCCAAAAATAACCAAACAAGATTGGATTAAATTTGAACAGGTACTCTAAATAAAAATATGAGTTGAGGATACAGACGATTTTACTACGCATATTGTGTTGGCAACATAGAGTACATCATTTCTTTCTATAGAGATGTAATAAACTGTGAGTTTAGGACAGGGGAACGGTAGAAAGCGAAAGGAACGAGGGGTGCTTTTCATTGGTGAAAACATGAATCATATACAGGGTGTCTAAAGCAAAAATATTCAAGCAACCATGACCTAATATCAATAGTTATGGATTTATGTATATCAAATTTTTGCATTTTTTTTCAATATTTATTACTTATTATTTGCAAAAAGTTATATCGATACAACTCAAATAAAATGATAAAAACTTGTAAAAAATTATATTTTCAATATTTGTATGAATTTTTCATAATCGTATCTTGGATCAAAGCTATCTTGGATATTGTGTCTCTCAATAACTATTGATATCAGGTCATGGTTGCTTAACATTATCGACTCATTATCAAGGCAGGAATCCACCTGTAAAGTTTTGCAACTAACTACGAGACAACCTGTATATGATTAATGATACATTCAAGCAGCAGTAAAGTATTTACTTTCCCCAAATTTAGTTGTCTCAATGAACCGGATGTACTTTTTTACATTAATAGATGTTTTATCATTTAAATTTCGTTACAGATACAGGCCAACCAGAAACTAAATACCCTTAAAAAGTATAATCTTAGTAAATAAGTCGAGCTTTATTACAAAAATACGTTTTTACTTGAAGAGACGTGCATGACGTATGAAATAAATTTTAGAAATCGGTTGGCCAACATTTCACCACATTTCGAATGACCCGAAATGGCAGGGGAGGTTCATTTTCACGACCCACTTCATTTTTACTCACGACATATCGACAGGTGACGTTAATTTTTTATGCAAAACGACTGCGCATAATGTAATCACTCGGCATCATTTAAACGAATCATTTTATCATAAATGAAAAAGTGCCGTTCTGGCGTCACTCAACCGTAACGCGAATAATCGTGCATTCTGCGCGACTCCCAGTCATCCGCTTTTGTTTGAATGGCATCGCATTGTAGGAAATAATTCCTGTAATTAATTTGTACTTCTTTACCCAACTGCTGAACATATCCGCGTGCATCTCCCACCGACAATTTTACATCCCATTGTGTTTTGAATGTCTTTTCTTTATCAAGTGCGGAAGGCATCTCCACGTTTATTATTTTAAATCCGAATAACATCTCGGCGCATTTAAATAATAAAAAAAGAGTGGGTATCAGACGGGTTTAGATGTGCAGTTATATAAAACAAGTTTAGCTGCACGCGGAGATGACGCCATTTCTGTCGGTTTAAAGATGTCATTTAGATTTGCACGAAAATCACCTGCTGCTTTGATTGGAGGAGACTGACTCCCCGAAAAGTGTCTCGTAGCTGCTAGCTATGAGACCCCTGTATATCAGTACAATTTTTTTTTAAATATATATGTTTTACGCTTCAAAGGCCAGGAGGCTCAATTACAGAAGCGAAATACATCACAAAACACCCAGGCTTGAGTAAATCACACAGATTAAATTGTGATCTCACCGGGAATCGAACGCGGAACCCTCTGTGTGAGAAGCCATTGCGCTACGAGGGCTGCCTGTTTTTTTAATTCACAATTGCTACACGCCAATTTACCATTGTTAATATAATTGTCATCACACAATGTACAAAATACAGATTTAGAAATGCAGAATTTTATATATTTATTCTTAACCTAGCGGGATATAGAAATTAAGCTTCTACGATGCAGTTGACGAAAAAGTTCAAAGTATGATTATCAAGTAAATAATGGGATTTTTTTTTCACACGAAGCAAACACATTGTGGTGCGACATAATATCTTTAAATAAAATAACTTTTAGTTTTTTTACATGTAAAATACATTTTACATAGGAAAAACAGCTAGAAATATAAATACAAGAGTCATTGAACATAAAAGATGTTTAAATAGTGTAGGCTATTCAGAATTTGCAATTCATTTAATAGAAAAAAACCACACATTTGACCAATCTTCGGGTGTAGATGTACTTCACAGAAATGACATAGGTATCCGTCTCAATAATTTAGAAGCTTTAGAAATAAAAAAATCTTTAAAAACAAATAAAAAATATTTACTAAATAAGCAACTAGATTTATCGTGTAGTCCAATTATAGATATATTCTCCTCCCAATTAACTACACCCACCCACACCCACTCTCTTTCCCTCAACCCCCACCACAGTTGATGTTCTGTCTCTTTCTTCCCTTAATGCTTTCTTAATTGTTCGTAATTCTGTTTTTATTTAGTTAATATCTGAACCCTGATGAAGACTCAGTTGTGAGTCGAAACTAGTTGGTTTTAACTCAATAAAGTGGTGTTAAACAAAAAGTTATTTTATTTAAAGATAAATAATGGGAGTTTTACTTTTGATTACTACTCTTGAAAATATGTTTTTATGTTTACGAAGCGTTCTTTCATAAACGTAACAATTTAAAAATCTCCGCTCTGACCATAAAAACGGTTACAAATAAGCATTCCTCAATTTCATCTATTACATAATGGCTGTTTTGTTTGTATAGCCCTCACCTAACTTACACTATATCCATTTTTAAGATTTTTCCTTAGCATAGACAACACATATATAATTTAAAATTTATAAATTTTTCCTTACGTCGTCTTATCGTCGTACGTCGTACATCCTCGATTTCTGAGATTAGACTTTAATTCTGAATATCATTCTCATTGTGTACTACACTACACTACTACATTTTAAGTTATATTACTTATATGTATGTTAAATGGTAGAATGTCGATACATACCGTCGCGTAATAGGTCTTTTCATATAAGCTTGCAATTGAGTTAGTGTGGGTTCAGTGCGTAATACGCGATTTGTTTCATTGTGTTAAGTTTACGGATTCGCCCCTCGTATCCGTAAACTTGACACAACGAAACAATGCGTGTATTATGCACTGTACCCACACTAACTCAATTGCAAGCTTATATGAAAAGACATATGCATTTCAACTATGTTATGAGAAAAGAGTGCAGCTCAAGCCTTTTTTACGTGTTGAGATTTTGCAACACATCCCGGTTATATAAAAAGAAATTTTTATTTCCAAGAATTCGTGACTGATTAAAATTACGAGCTAAAAGAATTCGAATGTGTTTTTTAGAATATTTATTGATAATATTTGAAGAAATATATGTTCCACCTGTAGTCCCGTATACTTTAGGAAAAAAAATGAAAATAATGTAATCTTTAAACATTTTACCGCACATTTTGAAAAAGATGATTATTTATACCTTTTACGCATAACGGTCTCAGGTCTCAGTCTCAGTGATCTCAGTTCGGTTGCGGCGAATGGACGCTTATTTCGCGTTACTTTTCTGCGAACGGATTCCATTAGGTCGTTATTTAGCGACCACATCCTCGGCCGTAAAAAACTTCCTAATCATCCGCACAGTGTGGCTGTAAACTTTTGGCTTTTTAATATTCGTGGAGTACATCTCACACAGCACATTCCTTAAGTTTTACTGACGCAATTTTAGCTAAATAAATATACGTTTTATTAGCGACGTAATATGTTATTCCGTGACGCGATAGATTATCGTAAAACCACACGATGCACCAGTCAGCAGTCAGGCGGAAAACAGGTTCTCCCAGGTCGCGTGCGTCCACACTAGAGAAACACACTCACTCTCGAGATAAAAGCGAGGCTGGAATTTTAGCGCAATCTCGAGATTTTAATCGAGAAATTTTATGTCCGTGGATAAGTTTTTCGATCTATTTGCTTACATTTGAAGATAAACAAAACGTATTTACAATCTTGGCGGCTGGACCCGGTTGGCGCTGAGTCATTGGTTTAAATATTGCGAGTTGAATGTTAAATGGAGAGAACCGACCGCAAGTAGACAGAGAAGAGAGGGACCCACCATACACCCAGGGCCGTTCTATGAGCAATAGCGGCCCTACGCTTTCGCCACCCGTGTTCGGCATTTTTTAAATGCTAAAGTGGCCGTATTCACGGCCCCGCTGATTTTCGTGGGAATGTGAGCGGGACCGGGAGGCGTCCACACAAAACCTCTTCTCTGCCTCCAAAGCGCAGGGACAAATGACAATTGGAACATACTTATCATCCATTAAGTGGGAATTGCAAATTACATATGTACAAGAAATGTTACAGTTTAAGTACAAGATATGAATGCACAATGTTCATAGCGTACATAGTTATAGACGTACCACTATGAATTGGCGTGCGAGGGAGGGCGTCCCTGTCGCGTAACAGAAGGTGTAAATTTATTACACAATACATAATGTACAGAATGTCCGGTGACCGGTGTCAGAGCCTTTCATAGAAATTTGGTCGGGCAACACTAAAGAAACGAAACAGTAATGGCGGCCGCTCTGTCTGTCAATCCGTCAAACGGTAATATTGGTCCATTATTCACTTTTTCAGCTTCGAAAAACTTTAATATTTCATTGGCAGTTGTTCTTGCACCATCCTGGACTGTTTTGGATAATCCATAATAATCCAGTGTATATTGGAAATCAAGATGTCACAGCTCACGCTCAAATACGAGAATGAACTGAATGACAGGGCGAGGGGTTACCGCCGGGTGCGTGCGGGGCAGGTTTTAGTTCCAAAGCCGCCGCACGCCAATTTACGTTTGGCAAGCAATATAAGCATAAAGATAAAAACAGAATGTGTATACAGAATGTGTATACAACTTAGGAGCCAGATTAATACAAACGAGTACAGAATTGCAGTTTAGAGACAGTTATTAGAGTAATTCACTCCCTTTTGTGGGACCCACCACAGACCCAGGGCAGTCACGCTCTAAGACCCTAAGAATATCCCAGTGGAACATGATGGAATCACAAAAATTGAAATGACGTACCACGATACGGCTGATTAATCCCGCGTGTGTCGCCGTGGACAGAAAATACATGATTTTGCAACACGTCGGCGGCGGCGGTCGGGTCGGGCGTGAGAAGCGGTCAGTCTTATTGCCCATTTTTGGACGTGCGCACGCTTCTTCGGTCTCCGCGCCGTGAGCAAATTGTAGTAAAACGGTTATCTCCGCGCTGCGGTGGCCGGCGTCCGGCGCGCCGGTGAAGGGCTTCCAGCCGGCCTGCCTCTGCAGTCACTCTCCTCGAGGGCTCCCCGGCCGGCCTCTCGAGCGGCGCGCCTTGCGAATCTGTGCAAAGATCTTCTTCTTCCGTCGGGCGGTGCGGGGAGGAAGTGGGATGATGAAAGTGAAGCAAACCTCGCTTAACCGTGATTTGAAGATCGCTCGCTCACTCTTCCGAAGGTGCTGCGCGCGACGATCGCCGCGCAATTGTATCCTTTCGCGAAACGTACGAGGAATGCGGGAGACCTGTATATGACATTTCGAATTTAAAAAAAATTCCATTCATTTGTATCTGTCGCGTCCGTGTGCGTCTCGGTAGGCTAAATCCGAGAATACGGTCCCGTTGCTCGTCCAATAAAAATGAGTATTTAACTGTACATATACATAATCGAATGTCCCGATTACAAAATGGAAGCTAATTGACGCTTGAATAATAAGTATTAAATAAGATATTACACTTTCAAGTTTCGAAAAGTGTCATTTTGTAGGCAATATCTGAGGAAAAATGTGTAAATCATAGACGACATACAAGGTTTACATGACAAATTTTTATGGATAAAATAAAGAAATATGATGAATATTGAATGTTGTACTTTTGTATTTTAGGTTAGATTACGTTTAGGTTAAATTATTACATTTGCTTTGCTTGATTTAGATTACAATTATTTTAGTGATTTTTAATTTTTTCCATTATGAATTAATGATTTTTCTAAAATATTTTTTTTTTGTTTATGGTTTGCGCTTTTTCTTTTATATCTATTTTTGTATGGTTCTTAAAGTAATGACTGACTTTCAAAATATATAGTATTTAATACTTATTATTTAAGCGTCAATTATCTTTCATTTTGTAATCAGGACATTCAATTATACAGTGAAATACTCATTTTCACGTACGAACATCGGGATCTTAGTATGTTTGTCTCTTCTTTCTTTAAATCTGTCAATATTCAACTGTCTCGTCCGTTACGGCATCGATGTTCTTGTGTACTTGTCTTAGACATATAACGCACTAGCGGCCAGCCGTGGTGCGGGCTCCCGTTGCGGTAAGCCGCAGTATACGCGGTTAGCCGCAACGGGACGAACCAGTGCGGCTTGCCGCACTTCCAAGACGACCGGATGCGGTTAACGGCTAGCCATAAGTCGGTGCGTTGATATCGTGCGGTTTCATGTAAGAATCCAAGTGCGGCTTAACCGCAACGGGAGGCCGCACCACGGCTAGCCGCTAGTGCGTTGTAGGCCTCACTCTTCCCTCGTCTAGGGGTATATTTATTAACCTGACAAACTCCACAGCGTATAACACTAGTCGCAGGGATATCCTCGATGTTTATTTGTGGGTGAGCAGCTTGTTGGCTGATATGCCCCAGGTTTTCACAATGTCATTTAAATATCAGTTGAACAGTACTAGAGAAAAGAGGAAAAAAATGGAGATTACTATAACAGAAGAAAAAGAAAAGTTAAAAAAGAATACATATATAAATATAATCATCGATCTGTTTCTAAAAATTTGTCTAGTCTTTTTTTAAAGGTATACACTGTGGTTGCTTCAATGACGTTTCTTGGAAGCGTATTTCAGCTATCAACCACATGGTTTGATAAGTTCTACCTTGGAATCGTCGAAAATAAAATCGGTGGTATATGTTCGTCAATTCTGGGCAGTTATACTTGTCAGTTAGAATCTTGTATGTCTCAATCAGATCACCTCGCTCACGTCTGTTTCAATGTTGGCAATTTTAGTATCCTTAATCTTTCTTCATAGGATTTCTTCTTGAGGCATTTAACAAGTTTGGTAGCTCTTCTTTGTACATTCTCAAGGTCTATATCCTTAATGAAATATGGGTTCCATATCTGGAAGCCATACTCCAATACCGGTCTAATGTATGAATCGTACAATTGGATGAACGTGGCTGTATTTATCTCACGGAAAGACTTTTTGATGTTTGGGACGATTGATATTGAACTTGCCGCTCGCAACGTGAAATTAAGACAGAATCATCGCAGTTACGGTGCTTCCCGCCCGCTCGCTTGCGAAACTGTAAGTGAGTCGTGATATGTACTGTTCTGCTGCGCGGCCACGCCTTGCGGGGAACGCTGAGCGATGTTCGTCGCAGTTATGTATGCGCGTGTCAGGAGAAAGTTGTTTTCCAGCTCGGAGCAGCAGTTGCGCGATGTTTTGTTTAAAAATGTCTTTATGTCGTGTTGTTTGAATGCGCCATCACTCCTGCACGAAAGCGGTGCATAGTTTGGAGCTGTCATTGACAACTCCCTCGTTCTAGTCCGCATTTAACATTTATTATTATACAGGGTGTCTCATATCATATCAGGGTAGGCAGAGAGGATAGAGCGCCACGCTCTTCTGTCCTGACATACAACTCTCGCCTCATCGACATTCATACATCTCCGCATGCAAGCTCGCCGGTTGTTGAGGCTTCTAACGGACCATCTTCCAGTAATTCCTGGTTAATCTGATCACGCCACGTCTTCCGCGGTCGCGGTCTCTTTCTGGCGCCACCAGCACTTGCATATATATATATTTCTTACCATTCTTTCTTCATTCATTCGCTCAACATGCCCAAACCATCTGAGCGACCTTTTTGTAATTCTCTAGTAGTAAAAACCTACAGGTGAATTCCTACCTTGATAATGAATCGAAAATGTTCAAGGAACCATGATCTAATATCAATAGTTATGGAGATGTGCAATTTCAAAGTTTACGTTTATTTATGCGTCTGATTTATTTTTTTCGAAAAATTAAACTATCAAGCGCCCTTGAGGTGAGTATTCGCGAAAACGGCACTATATAAATTATCCAAATATTATTATTACGGTAGCTTATGTCGATTATGGAAAATTCATTCGCTTTAATACAAGAATAAAATGATAAAAACCTTGTAAAAATTGAAAATAGAATTTTTACAAGGTTTTTGTCTAATTAATGTAATGATGGTTCAACTTTTCGCTAAAAATGAGTTAAAAATATTGAAAAAAAATGCCAACTTCGATAATGGATATCTACATAACTATTAATATTATTAGGTCACGGTTGCTTGATGAAAATTTTCGACTCATTATCAAGGCAGGAAACCACCTGTAAAGTTTTTGCTACTAGCTACGAGTCACTGTATATACGTTGGTGAACTGTATTGCGTATAAAGGAAAAATCTCCTACACAGCGAACAATTTTGTGCAATCTGTTTTCTTCTTCCGCTTTAAAAGAAGCGTAGTAGATTAGTCTCATCAATAGGTCTATACCTACTAAAAAATCTATTTTAAGGTGGTGTTTTGAAGCATTCTGAGTCCCAAAAAGTGAGTCCATTTTTAGTGAAATATCTCGAGACCGGTCTGTCCTAACCTTGGGTAAAGTTCAATGTCGGTGCCGACTGCGAGACGCGGAATCGGCTGAAGAGGAATAATTAGTGGACTACGCGTCCAACACAAGTGCTTATCGAATCTTGCTATTCATTTTATGTCGTCTCTTTCAAAACCTAACGAGCAATGCTGACCGATGTTACGCCTACTAGAGCAGCGTTTCTCGAAAGTCACAAGGGTTCCGCGTTCCATCCGAGAGTAATGAAAAGAATCACAACCGCGAGCGCCGCAAAGATGAGTTGCGAGTAACCTCAGATGTTAAAAAATACATACGTGAACATTTAAAATACAATATATTCTTAAGAAAATATTCTTTCATTATTTTTGGCATCGGAAGTGATCTTTTTGATGCTGTTAACAATTTAGTGTTGCGAGTGTTCATCTTCAGATCTTCAGGCAATACTTGTTTCTTGCTTCGTTCACGTTTTTTACCCTCTAGGACCACCTTTCCCCACCGTATCCCCGCACGCGCAGTTTGTCCTGGAAATCTGTCGCGGAGTCTCGGACACATCGCGGTGTCTTCAGGTCCCGGGTATTCCCAGTTTGAGAGTCTGCCCGTCACCATGACCGACCTTTGGTAGGACTCGCACTTGAAGAGGGAGTAGAGTTCCAAATTGGCCTAATATTGGATCGCAAATCTCTATGATGAATTTCAAACAACTGACTGCTCCAATTGGATGGTTTAGTAACATAAAAACCCATCTACAAGCCGTCAGAAGAGATGAAAACAATTGTTTTCAATGTTGAGGATTGAACCTAACCTAACCTAACTTAACCAAAAGTAATAATCAAACAAAGTTTTGTATAAGTGGCATGTCATCTTATTTAAGTTTTAAACGATGCATCAGCCGATGCCTCCTTATGTTATTTTTCTTAGTGCTATCTCGTGAGATATATTACAATTTTTTTTGCCCAAAAAAAATACCATTCATTCTTTCTCAAAAAAATGTAAAACATATTTTTTTATATAAATATTTTTATTCATTAAGGGCCGTTTGAATCAACTTGGTTTATGGTAATTATTCGTTTTTTAAGAAAATGGGTTCTTTTTTTGGTGGTAAATGCATAAATCTACGCTACGAACAATAAATAAATAAACTAAGTTGATGCAACCGCCTCCGAGGCATTGAATTGTAGCCGGACTAGTGAATTTGCGGTATTTTTAAATGGGTTTTCGGTAAAAATGACGAATACTCTTTATGATAACAAAATTTTTTATCTTACAAATTTCAAAGCCTTTCATTGTCAAGGTCAATTGCTCGCTTCCGAAATTTAACTGTTTTTATTAAATCCGAATCAGCCAAAAGTTGCCGAATATTTCTAACACTTTTTTTTCAAAAAATATGTGACGTTGTCGTGCCTATGAATTTGTATTTATTTAGAAATAGTCTGATTTGTAATAAATTCGTCACTCTTTGGAAAACCCGTCTCGGACGAATAAATTATCTTTCCATGTCCCGCAACGCCACCCTCCTATCCACACTATCACTTCCATGCAGTCCGAGGTCGTCTTTCCACATTTCTTGTACTCTATTCTCTCTCTGCGTTAAGTCGCCACGAGTCCGCTGTCACCCGAGTCACAATAACAGTCATTGGGGTCCATGGTGGTGCCTCCCGTCGTCCCTGAACGTAATACAAAACGTACCAAAACCCCTCAGTGTGCGTTCACTTCAGCGTACGGCGCGAAACGCATCCGAACGCGCCCAGCGCGCACGCGAGGTGCTTTTTCATTATTTTCTCGGCTTTAACCACGTCGACACGGTGACAGGCGAGCAATCCCGACATCGAATTAATTTTTGTAACTCCAATACATTGTTTGAATCTGTAAGTAGCTTTTGTCTCTACCCACCATGCAAATGGTGATAATAATATAACAAACTAGCTGTTCGCTAAAGAATATGCACGCAAAATTAGTCAGATCGGTCAAACGGTACAGATTTGCATGAGAGGGGAAGGAGTGGGGTGGTAAATGGGAGGGAAAATTTTCACCTATGCTACTCGCCGGGTGCTAAAGAAAAAGTATGCAAAAATTGGGTCGGATTGGTAAAACGGTGTAGATTTGTACAGAAAATATATCAGGGATAAGGCTGGGGTAAAGAGAAAGAAGAAAAAAATGTCGCCTGTGTTACCCACCAGGTCATAAGTATGCAGAATTTGGGTCAGATCGGACAAACGGTGTAGATTTGTATAGAGAACAGGCAGATACACATTGGGTTTATAGGTATAGATAACTCTACCGGTGTTTTCACGGATCCACTAATTTCCTTTAAGCTCTTTGAGGGCTTCTCACACCGAGCGTTGACAGGTGATTACGGATGATCTGTCTACTGAGTGTCCTGGTTCATTGTTGGTACGACACTTTTTTGCAATTCAATTAGTCAACCAGATTTACAGCAAATGTTCTGCAGGAGATGCACTTGATACACTCGTAATACACGTAGGTACACACGTTGCTACGGAATAGGAACAGTTTTGCGTTCGGAAAGCAGTTCAATTGCCTATTTTGAAAAAACGCCGCAGCTACATATATTTAAAATTCAAAAGAAAAAAAATTTTTCACATCTTTAACGTCATCACTAGGGAATGCAATCCCGAACCCGCGAGATCTCGAGGAATTTTACGAGATCAATCCCCAGCCGAAAAATCGGACGAGGTTATCGGGATTAATCAGCATTTTTATGTACCTACCTATATCCCATTTTTATGTACCTATGTACCTATCAGCGATCGTATATGTCTAGAAAGCTTTTATTAAGTACTTAAAACATACATATGTTCATGTCACATTGAAATAATGAAAATAGCTTGGAATAATATTTGCTGTATTTTATCAACCTAACATAGTAATAAAAACTACTATTAGTTATTAGTTTTTACTTGGAAAAACGCCTACAAAAACTTTAATGCAATGATTAATAATTAACATTTTATTAAAATTGCTGATATTAAAACGCGAGGCATTGTCGTTAATTGCTATTCAGCTCTATAAACCACAAAAAAAAACACAAAAGTATTCGGGATCCCGATCCATAGGGATCCCATTGGAAATTCTAATCTCGAGTTCATCACCTAGTAGTCGGCGTCGAAAAAGTTAGAGGCTTTTGTTCACTTTCTTTAACCGCGCCGCGTCACGAAAGAGGAGGCGGTGACGGCTGTGGGAAGATCTCATCGGCGCTAAATATCCTTTGCGGTGATGACGGTTCCTACGAAGAGAAATCAGTTTCTCGAAATCTGTCCAGCGCGCGTGTTCATCCGTTTGATGTCGCGACCTCGCTTAGTTTGCGGAGATTTGGTCGGCACTCCTACAATACGCAAAGAAGCAGCTCACTCTTCGCTCAACTCTGTACTGGCTGTACTTTCTGAACTGTCCTTTATTTTCATCAACAGGTATACCACACTGATTTACAGAGGTGGTGACACGCTTGTCTACTCTTTAGACTTTAGACGTCATCTTTCTTTTAAATTTGATATGTATTTATTTGTATTCATCAGTTTTCGTGGTTAACAGGCTGTCGTTGTCTTAGTTGATGTTTGTTAGTCTTGCGCGTAGTAGTTCGCGACACGGAGCGCTCGGTTTAGTTCGCAGCGTGTTAGTGAACTAGGTCGCTCTTTTAGTTCGTCAGCTCCCGTCCATATATCGTTCGGTAGTTCTTTGAATTTTTGTTTCTTATCTACTTCAACTTCTGTAAGTGAACTGCTCACTTACCCATCAGAAAATTTTTAAAATCCATGGGGGGAGGGGGTTGTTTCGATTTCCAGAGATTTCATCATTCGGTTCCAAATTTGTCAGACCATGGGGGGGGGGAGTGGTTTCGTTTTCCAGAGATGTAATCATATTGACTCTACCAAAAATTTTAAATCCGTGGTGGAGGCGGGTGCTTTCAGTTTCCGTCAAAATCTCATTTTATCTACATCGAAACAAACAAAACTTTTCGCTGCGTAGAGGGGGGGTTCAGCTAAATTTAATAGATGAATAATTTTTCATCCACTTAACTAGTAAACGACCAGTTCACTAAAATGAACTGTTTCGATCGTGAACGACCCATCTCTGAAACGAACTAATGAGCGAGAGATCTGGGAACTAGTTCGCGTAGTTCGTCTGTGGGAGCGTTCTTACGAACTAGTTCGTTCGCGAACTACACAACACCAGTGTTTATCCCTATTTATTCGACCAGAATTCATCTGATCAACAACCATTCCTTTTTAAAACGTGGACAAGTCATGTGTACACGGCGATGCGCGGTAGGGACCATGCCGAGGGTCTCAGTTGACACGGCACATTCCCTCTGTTCATTATTGTCAGTTTTATGTTTTTACTATACTTGTTCTAGTGTCGTTATTATTATTAAAGTGTCCTCTAGACGCTTGAGTCGGCCTCGACAAATCGCGGTACTCGTTATTGGCGATCTAGTTGCCCGGGCACGGACTGCTTTTTCGATCAGCTCGGGCGGATTATTACAAAACTTGTAGATTGTGCAGACTTCTTAAGGCCGGTCATGTCAACTCGGTTTACAGCAACATTTCGTTTAAACCGTCGATTATTGCGTTTTCCACCAATCACATTTATGAAAGATTACTTTAATCCAAGCTGATGCAAGCGGCTCTAAGTGACGCTATATATCGTTACGTGGGATTAATGTACCCTGTCGTCTCAAGCGCCACTATTCGGGGTCCCGCATTTCTAGTTTAATAGTAAAGTGATTGTTGATCCCTGCATCGAACTGAAATTGGAAGTGCCGTTCCGTGTCGGATTAGCCACTAAACCCTGCGAAGCCGCGGCAGCTCGGAGCAGAGATGGAGTCCAGCGGAGCTCGAGAGGTGAGGACATATCACATTTATCACAAATAATACGTCATTTCTTTATCTTCTTTATCTTGAACACCATTGCAATGAGTATACATCAAATGTATTATAACTCTTGTTTTTTGCATATTCTAAAAAGTATGTCTTAAAATGTGTTATTTTGTTTTTAAATACGTACCTATTAGCGAAGGAATAAAACCTTCAAAATGAAGACTACAACGTGTACACGTTCACTAATTTAAAGACTATAAAGTGTGTGCTGCATTTCTTGTAGTACCGAAGCATTACAGACTTCATCTACTTCAATAAACTATACGAAGTGAACTAATTGTAGTACTACGAAATTGTATCTGCTACAATGACCTACAAGAAGAGCTTCTTGAAAAGTGTAATACTACAAATTTTCAAATCTTTGGGGGGTTTTTCAGATTCTGGGCATTTCATTCGGTCCAAAAATTTTATAAACCCTGGCGAGGGGTGAACCAATGAGGAAATGTTTGGAAACCCAAACATTTCCTCATTGCTACACCAACTTCCCAGATAATAAAATCTGACGGAGGTGGTGGGATTTCAAAAATACGTTTTAGCTGCATCAACTTTCATAAAGATCGGCCAGCAATTTTCATAAAATTAAAGTGTGTGTTCTTTGAAGTATAAAAGTTGCGGTGTGCAATTTGAAGTGTGCAGTTTGATGTGTGTAATTTGCAGTGTGCAGTACACCTACAAATGTGTGAAGTGTGCGCTTCAATATAATGTAGTTACTACATTGTAATACTTAGTGCAGAGCGGATCCATCACTAATACGCACGAGTATCTGCATGTTTACCATTTCAACAGCCTCAATACCGCGTGAATGTAAAACTAGCTTATGTTTAATCTATGTATTTTTTTAGCACGTTCATTTATAGTTATTATTATTCTTTTATAGTTATTATTATTCTTGTAGTTAAATTGACGCGAGGCAAATACCTACAGAGGTCGATAAATACACCACTCGAAGGTAGACGAAGTTTTTTTTAAATCGATGTGACCTTTTTACGCTTCAAGCCCGTTACTTACTCTATAGCTTGCCCAACGTAAATTGGCGTGCGGCGACTTTGGAACTAAAACCCGTCCCGCCCGCACCCGGCGGTAAACCCTCGCCCTGTCATTCGGTTCAATCTCGTATTTGAGCGTGAGCTGCGATATCTCGATTACCAGTATACACTGTCCACACACTGATGTCCAAAACATCCTAAACAGTCCGGGATGGTGCAAGAACAATTGCCAATGAAGTATTAAAGTTTTGCGAAGCTGAAAAAGCAAATAATGGACCGATATTACCGTTTGACAGGTTGACGAATGGAGCGGCCGCCATTACTGGTTCATTTCTTTAGTGTTGCCCGACCAAATTTGTATTAAAGGCTCCGACATCGGTCACCGGACATTTTGTACATTATGTATTGTGTACTAGATCAATGGCGATGCAGTTAAGTTTGCGGAGTCCGGAGATGGTCACCGCGCCTCTCAATACTAGGCGATTATTTAAATGAATAATTTCTCTCGTCGTTGTCTTTGCCAAGCGTATAAGAAATCGCACACATGTTAATCTTTATTGGAAAGTGGCACGACACAGTCCGCTTTCATCCTGAGCGAGCTCCCCGCTGCATTATTCAAGGACTGGCACCGGGTCGGGCGAGTCCGGTGGTCCGCCACCTCAGGGGTGTGACTGCTGTTTTGTGATGTCTCGCTTCACAATATTGAGCATATTCTTATATATGCGGGGTATAACGGCAAAGGCGGCAATATCAAAAACAAATCGAATGCAGTCATCGAAGATTACTAATTAGTAATGTACTGAATTTGAGATTTTATAGGGAGCATAGTCTGTACATTTATAGGAAATATGATTGAACATGTAGAATTGATACGTTAAATCTAAAATTCAGTACATTTTAAATTATTAATCCTCGGTGACTGCATTCGAAACATTTTTTTTTTTTTGGATATTGCTGCCTTTGCTTTTATATCCCACATATAGTTCATTATCAATATCAAATGTTGGATAATAAACTCCGCTAGAGCGTGAGCCTGCGTGACCAAATAATGGTCACCCCTTCACGACCATGTCCGGAGTAGTGTGCGCGGGTGCAGCTGTTACTAGACTGCCTATTAACCCCGCCCGCCTAGTTAGTGCACATATCTCATTCATTTGCGTAATGATTTAAAGAGTTCATTTTCAAATAAATAATTTCGTCGATGTCTCTTTGTCTGTCTATCCTTCCCCGTAATTTCGTGCAACGGCCGGAAATGGGGCTTGAACCCCGGGCCGACAAACCCGAAGGCGGCAACGATAGCGATGTTGCTATGGCCGACCCTGCATTACCCGTCAAAAATACACTACTATAGGACAAACACTAATCTAAAATCTAATATTAAGAGTTTTTGGAAATATGTTAATTCTAAAAAACAAAATAGTTCTAATCTACCAAACACTATGCACTTTCGCAATGAATCCAGCGACAACATCAACGGCATTGTTAATTTATTTGCAAAATCATTCATGAATGTATATTCAGCTACTGATAATAGCATTCCTGACTCTGAACTCATTGATAGTCTTAACATTTCATCAGTTCGCATCAACCTTGATCAAGTCGTAAAGAAAATTAAATTGTTAGATGTATACAAATCTCCCGGCCCTGACAACATTCCACCTATACTATTAAAACAATGTGTATCCTCAATATCCTATCCACTAGTAGAATTATTTAATCAATCTCTGGAATTGGGCACTTTCTCCGAAGCCTGGAAATTAAGTTATCTTATTCCAGTATTTAAAAAGGGTAATAAGAGTGATGTCTCCAATTATCGTCCTATATGTATTTTATCCACCATACCTAAACTGTTTGAAAGTGTTGTTCTAGAAAATATTTCGAACGATATAAATAAAATAATTGTTCCTAATCAACATGGTTTTACACCTGGCAAATCTACTTTAACGAATCTTTTATTATATCAAAGTTACATTACTAATGCTTTATCGCAGAAACTACAAGTTGACTCTATATACACTGATTTCAGTAAAGCGTTTGATAAGGTGGATCACAACATATTGTTATTCAAACTTAATAAAATAGGTATAAGGGGAAAATTTTTAAATTGGATAAAATCATATATTTGTAATAGAGAACTATTTGTAAAAATAAATTCTTTCTCTTCCTTTAAGTTTAGAGCAACCAGCGGTGTCCCACAAGGTTCTCATCTAGGACCTATCTTGTTTTTATTATTTATTAATGACATTATTACTGTTTTTCATGATGTGAACATTTTAATTTTTGCTGATGACATGAAAGTGTTTAAAGTGATACGAAATATTCAAGATTGCCAAAAGATCCAACTTAATTTGGCCAATCTGAATTACTGGTGCAGTACTAATAAACTCCTTCTAAATATTGACAAATGCCAAATTATACGCTTTCATACAATTAAAAATCCTATCATTTTTAACTACTCGATTAATGCCACTCCCTTGAAAACCGTTACTGAAATTAATGATCTTGGCATTTTATTTGACGAGGAATTATCATTCGTAAACCATATCAATAATATAGCAAACAAGGCTATGAAAACACTTGGCTTTGTTCTGCGCTCTTGTAATTCCTTCACAAATATTCAAACGGTCAAACTCCTTTATTGTTCTCTTGTTAGAAGTCAAATCGAATACAACTCATCTATCTGGTGTCCCTATTACAATGCTCATGTTCATACAATAGAAAGAATTCAACATAAATTTTTACGCTACATAAATTTCCGTCTCCATATCCCAATAGAAAATCTTAACTATACAAACTTATTATATTTTACCGGTTTATTGCCACTATCGGACAGGAGAGTTTTATCCGATCTGATTTTATTATATAAAATTGTAAACTCGCATTACCACAGCCCTGAAATTTTGTCCTTAATAATGTTCCATGTACCCAGTCGAACTACTCGAGTGCCGACGCCTTTTTACTGTGACAATACTAGAACAAATGCTCACTACAACTCGCTAGTACCTAGAATACACAGGTTAGGTAACAATTATACAAACATAGCTGACGTGTTTGGTTCTGGCCTGTCACAGTATAGGGGCGCGATACTGAGAGCGCTTCATTCCGCCATAATGTAAATTATATACACTTTATTTTTTTTGTTTTTCTCTCTGTTTATATTATTTTTGCAAATAACTGTTATATACCTACATATGTAAAAGCCTATTTAGGCGTAAATGAATGAATAAATAAATAAATAAATAAATAAATAAACACGCGAACCATTTTATGTTCCGCCCAAACTCCACGGTTTAGAATAGTGTATTTAACTGTCGGTAGGGTAAATATAAAAAAGTGTTGATAAAAGTCGTTATTACCATTTCATGGGTGTCGGCTGTAAATAAAGAAATTCTTATTCTTTAGTAACCGGCCTGTAAAAGTACCGTCATTTTTTATGGGTTCAGATAGTTCTTTATTAAACTAGCATTTTCAAAAAAAATGTCTGTTAAAAATTATGCACATTTTTATCGAATGTCTCGTAGCTAGAAGCCTAAAACTTCGAAAAGTGTTCTTCATTCAATTTTGAATAGAAAATAATTTTTACACTTTGGATGAAAAGTTACAGATATAAGCGGCAGCAAAGTTTGCATTTTTTTCTCAATGTTTCTGAATTATTTTATGTAAACTATGCACTGTTACGACAGAAACGTGCATGAAATATTTCAAATTTATTCGCTTTAATACAAAATTTAATATAAAAAAAAAACTTTTTTTTTTTTCAAATGTATTTCATTTGTATCAAAGAAAATTAATTTTTAATATTCGATATAAATTTCTTTTTTCATTTTTATCATTTAAAAAAAGATAAGCCAGAAATGTTGAAAAATAAAATGCAAACTTTGATGTCGCTTATCTTTGTAACCGTCGACATTTCACCCAAAGTGCAAAGAATGTTTCATATTCAGAATTGAATGAGGAACACTCCCCCGATGTTTTAGCTACTAATTACGGGTCATCCTGTACATGACACACCCGAGTAGCGTGGATATAAGAATATATCGCTGGTATAGAATATTAGCCCCGACTGTACGCTAAACGCTTGTTAAGTGCACGAAAGTACAACATCGAGGTGCCCTACACTTGCGAGTGACCTCGTTGCGACATTATTCTGTTGAGCTGTGCCGCCGGATACTATTAACTTCTATCTGTCTTTTATAAACTTATGGTTTTCAAATAAAAACTTTAGAAATTTAGTGATCATAATACTTATTACTCCCTTTATATTAACTCGTGGCGTCTGCTTGCTTGCTTGCCGGCTTGCCGTCGAAAAAACTTTGGATCGATTTTTGACCCTTTTCCCGTGATCCAATCGAGCTGAAACTTTGCAAGCAGACTCGTGGTGACGATCAAGAAGATCTATCAAATTTTAGTTAAAAAATAATAATAATTATAGTATAATTTTGGAGTTTTCGAATTTTTTATAGTTTTTTCAAATTGGAATCATTACCAAAGTTTGATTACTAGCAACGGCGGCCCGATAACGTCGCGGAATATTTTCTAAATTTGAATTACTCCGTCGGTATACATAATAGGTACTTCACTACGAATTTCTAAAATCTAAATTGACTATGAAGTGATGAAGCATGAATTGTCTTATCAAAGCTCAAAACATCTGACATAGAAATATATTAAATTACTGTAAGTTTAGTATTATTTGTTATATGTTTTAATTCGTCTTTAATGGTTGTTGTATTTTACAAAGAAAGGGATTATAATAAAAACTTGGTTTTTATGGGTTACTTTTTTTTAAACGTAAGACCGTTGCAGTTACGACCAGGAAATCCCGACATTTCAGGATAAGATCCGAGATCAGTCCTAGGATTAAAAATGATAATTTGATAGTTAACTTATAAACGATGACAGAGATAAAAGTTACAATATGTATATATTTAAGGAAGTAAGGAAGGGAATCCTTCAAACAAAACTTACCCAAATAATTATTGTAGAAGATTGGCAAATAACTGTTTTAATGTCTATAGACCGTGGTCGAATCAATATTAAACTATAAATTAATCTTCATCAAATGTAGGTATAGCGAAAATACTAAAACATTCGAGATTACGCGCAGGTACCAATTACCAATCTCGTCATTATTAATACCGTGAATTAGACCAGATCTTGAGATTACGGATCCCAGAATTGGTTTACGTGTTCCTTGTCTTATCGGGGCTTATTGGAAAAGTGTAAATGTTACAGGCGAAAAAAAATTTCGCGGAAAATAGGCCTATATCTTTTAATAATAACATTTAATATTATTTTAATAGACCGGAACAACTTCTATAATACTTTGTTAAACTTGGAGTTTCGTACATAATTCGTGCACTTTTTTAAAGCATTTTATTTGTTATTATTTATCCATTATATTTCCATAACACGAGGTGCAACAACAGACGTTATGGTCGCACACCTGCACTAATTACTAGGTGTACGAAATTAATAAGCAACTTCGTCCATAATAAGCGAATATGTAATGCAAAACGGGTGACTTCCCCGAAGGATAAATTTACGTTTATTAACTGCTCAATGCTCGATAAGATTGAAGTTTGCCCTTTTAATTAACTTAACAATGGTATTATTACAACTTTTAATTAAGGTCTGATTGAAATAATTGCCACAAAAATTCCTAAGAATCGAATTGGAAAATCCTGAACTGTCTGGAATCATTGGCGCATTGTGAATGGTGACTTAATATGATGACGTGTATTTTATCCAGGCGGCAGGGAAATCCTACCCGAATTGGATCACTAATTAATATATAAGCTATGTCTTCGAACACTACTAACAATTCCACATTATATGTGCATATTCGAGTCTCCAGAATACAGTGGGAGTAATATTATTATTGGGAGTTTATATTATTATTTATTATTCTTAAAAACCCTCCGAAGAGACCACGTCGCGTTTTGATTAATTCTTCAGTATCATGTTCAGATTTTCTGTATCGTTATGAGATCACGTTACAGGATCACGGCCACTTTTATTAATGATTTATTTTAAATCCTTCTGCCCCGACTTGTACGCGGGTGAGATTATGACCTCATCCGGAGGTGCATCGGTAGAGGTCAATGCGTATATATCAGTCGCATCTTTTACTCAGCGAACAAAATATATACGGCAATCGGCGCTCACTCTACGGATAACGAATGCGACTGGCCTGAACGAAAATCTATTGAGAATATAAAAAAAATAGAAAAACGAGCAGTAGTCCTGTATGTGATGTGTAACATTTTTTAATTAGTAAATACAAGTAAAGAAAATGTATGTACATTTATTTATCATTGAATTTTGCCGCACTGGGTAGATAACGTATATCTAGATACGCATTTTGTTTAAAAATGTGTTTGGTCGATTATATGTTTTTATTTATTTTCATAGATGGCGGTAGTGTGCCGCCATACACATTGTATGAAAACTTTGAATAAATATTTAAAAATAATCACATAAATTACATAAAATTTGAGAATGTAAATCATTAAGGTATTTATTGGATAGTTTCGAAGATATAAGCCAAAATATATCAAAGTTACAACATACGCATGCTTGACACCAGCCTTGCAACATATATACAAAATCAAAAGCATTGGCTGGCAGTGTGCGTCTTCACCGTGATGGCACATGCTGGACACTGATTGGTTTATAAACGATGATTTTTTTCCATCGCGCGCGCTCGTTGGTTAAATGAAATTGCGCGCGCTTCGCTGGCCTTTTATTTCCTTTTACGCATTTCCATCCATTTTCATGAAATCACTGCCACAGATTGCAGGAAAGCGAGAGGAAAGACGTTACACATCAAAGAACAGAAGCGGAGTCTTCGAGTGATTTAAGTAACAAATAAATTGATGAAATAGTTATTTGTGCAGTTTATCCGCAGCTGGTGTTACAGCTCCTCACATAACTGTTACTAGCGGAATTGTCCTCTGTGTGGTGGTGGGGTTGTTGACAGAGGCGAGCGTGTGACGTTTGACCGGCGGATTGGTGCCACAACTACCGCGGGTTATTTCGCCAATTTCACTCACTTCCGTCTTGTCTATTTTTGTCTCACTTTTCCGAGCATTGCGATTGCGATGTCAAATTTCGGTGGAACAGGGCCCGCAAACAATGACGCGCCAAGATTTATTAGCGTTTTCAGGTATTGAAGACTTTATGCAGCTTGTTTTAAATTTATAAGCACTTGCAGAATTCGCTTTTCGTTACTTTATTCATGGTAAAGTACCGCGCCTCTAGAAGCACACTGGATGCTGGTGGACGGGCGGTAGGTGGGGATGGTAAAAGTAGACATTTAGGGCACCCTACGGCTAAATAGCCCAGGATGTTTTGAATCGCATATGGTCACCTCATTGCGGTGGTATTCGAACGACCCAGGGACATCTCGCTGGTTATGACCAGGCATGGATTTATTTATTTATTTCTTAATCAATAGTACACAATTTGGGTTGCACCATGCCTGTCCCACTAGAAGAATCTGTGTTGAGACAGGCACAGTTTACAAAATAGTTGTACAATCCCAATTTTAATAATTTCGTTGTCTGTCCGTCCGTCGATCTGCCCCCGTAACTTCGTGTAACGTTCGTCACTTTTTTATAGTAAATTTATTTTTTCGAAAAAAAAATTTTAACGAAATCAATTTTTTAACGAATTTTTTAAATAAAATAAATGAAAACTTATTCCTTGTGAACCGACATGTAAAAGTAAATTTTTTACGGCTTACGGCTACTTATGTATTAATTCATATGTGTCTGGTTAAGTCTTCTTAGTGTTGTTAGTTTTTATATAAAATAAAAATATTATAATTAAATACATTAATTAAATTAAAGTATTTATGTATGTTTTGACAAAAAAGAAAATAAAGACAGAAAATAAAATGTACCCAAATCAGTAATTATAAGTCATTTGTTTGACTGAGAGCACCAATTTTGTATCTTCCCATATTTTTTTATTAAGTATATAATTTTTTTTGGAATTTTCTATTGGATTATATTCGAGATTTTTTGCATGTAGTTATAAAGAGTTTGGGCCCATAGTAGTCAAAACTGCTTTGCCCATATGTAGGTGTGTTTTTGTGATCTGTAAATTAATTTACTGTAGGGTCGTGGACCAGGGCTCACAAATTGATGACAAAATAAAGTACGAAAAAACTTGAATATATTTATAAATTATAGTTGTGTAGAACGTGTTTTTGGAGTCTTCCAATACGTGAAGGGAAAATCTCTGCGTACGATGACTGTCCTGTGAAGAAGAAGCTGAATGAAGGCACGGAAGTGTAATAGTCGAGAAGGGTGACTGGGAAGACGTAGGCGAGTAAAGAGTGGGTGATGACAGATAGAAGACCCGAAGGAGGACGTTGTCAGATTTCGCAGAATCTTTCATAGACGCTGACAAAATGAATGATTTGTTTCGAGATATGAATTTCCGGACATCTGTCGCCTACGCCTGTCCACTATTTTTGATGTTCTCGAGTTTTTCTTAGGAATTTTCATTTTTCTTTTTTCTGTATTCGCGCGTGTTGGAAGTGTCTGTATGTAGTAGTTTAATATTCGGGCGAGTTACGAAATACTAAATGGTGCGTGGGTGGTTCTATCAAGTGGCTCAAAATATATTTTCATACTGATATATTTTTAACCCTGCTCTGACAATGTATTATTTGTTTGTCAACGCCCACGTGGGATTTCATGTTTTCGGACAGCTTACATCTGTATATCCTTGCAGACTAATTATATTATACGTTTTTATAACACATTTTAGATTTAACTTTAGATTATCTCCACCATATAATAATTATACTTGCCGCATACTCTTTAACATAATAAACAGTTACAAAAAGTTAACAGAAAGGCTTTATTATTGTTTCATTGTAGCGTCAACAATATTATACTCGCTTAAAATAAATTTTGTACATGACCGAATCTGTTGCCGAGCCTGCGAAATATTTGTAAATGTGTTAATTTGGTTTTGACATTTTAAGCTTCACATCTCTGTCGATTGTTGTTTTGGTTAGGAACGTGAAATGAAATCAGTCAAGTCGAGGACGTCAGAGTGGTCATTTATTATTTTGAAAAATATTAAATCGCCGACAGGAGTCCGGAAGCTCATTAAACATGGTCGAGGTTTTGCTGAAAACTTAACATCGCGTTATTACTGGGTCTCGCGTCTCGGAACTAACGGGTGAATGACAGCGGCCTAAATGCCGAGTCGAAGATTACCATTAATTATCATGAATCTTCGTGAATTACGATATTCCACACTTTTACGCACCTACCCTCTTTTACTCGGTTCGCACTTGACTCTGTATTAAGCCGAAATCCGATCCACTCGATTTTTTTATTTAATTTATTTAACGCTACAATGGGCCAAGTACCCCTTTAGCGAAGCAAAATGCAAAGATGCATTATGACCTCGCCGGTATTCCAACCCGGAACTCCCGGTATGGAAGTCAGTGCCACGCCCACTGGTCTACAAGGGCCACCTTGAAATCATTTATTATTTATCAGTTAAGGGGTAATCTACTTTAGGACACCAAAAAATAGGTGAAATTATTATTTTTTAACAAAATATAATGCCGGTTTTCCTGAAACTTGAGGGATGGTTTATTAGACCTTTCAACTTTATATCTTTCAACTTTATACCTTTCAATTTTATCATTAAAATATTGAAATAATGTATTTTGGAAATGAATGTACATATTTCTATAACTTACAATTATTAGGAGTAGTACTATCGATGAAAGCAAAAAAAAATAAGGAAAATTTTCAACTTGTAAAGTAGATTCTCCGCTTAACCTTGACCTGACACATTGACTTGACACCACCTTAACATTTTCATAAGATGTTTTTATTTCTTATAGCTTGAAGTTTTACAAAAATTTTCACTCGTTTAAAAATTCCTTGACTTAAAGCAATTTGAATCTAGCGTAGTAGTACTTAGGTGAATTTTTAAATGAATTTCCCTTTTGGAGATATCTCAAAAACTATTTGGCCAGGTTTGTTCCAATTTAGTTCACATCTTAGTAATAACATTATCTACGATATAGCGTACGATTTATTTTTGATAAATGCGCCGTTTGCGTATTATAAATTTTTAATTTCGATATTTTTTAGTAAAAAAATGTAAATTATTGTTAATAATAATAATAATAGTTGGATCAATTAGATAGCGCCGTTTTCGTGAGTACTCACCTCAAGGACGCTTCACACAAAACAACTTACCGACTAAAAATACTTATTTACTACGTGACATGCACTAGATGACATGCAAGAAATGGAATTAACATTTAAAACCATAATAGTTAGGAGTGCTATAAAGAATTAGGTATTTTCGCGGAGTGCATACTAGGAGTGGGAAACATTACGTAGTGTTGTAACGGTCTCATTCTATAGGTTTTTATATGATTGTCTAAACAAATGCGTCTTTAGTTGTTTATTTTTTGAACTGTGGTGAGCTGTCGGTTTGTCTCAGTTTACTAGGTAGTTTATTCCACAAATTTGGTCCAGCCATCGCGAAATCACGGTCACCATAATTGGTTTTGTGGACGCGATTTACTTCAACTAACCCATTTGTATTAGATGTTGATGCTGATCGAAGAGTTAGTTGTCTGTAATTTGCGGAAAATGGAATGCAGAAGTCGGTAATGTATAGAAGGGCCATGTTGTTTTTCGATGCGCTACATCATAGACATTACATAATTTAAAAATAAAACAATTAACTTATTCATTTCACTCGAACTTTGGAGACATGTTTATCTTCACCAGCTGCGCGCATCACGGACTCAAAGATTTACAACTCAGCCGTTTTGAAAATATCAAAATAATTCGTTATTGAAAAATATTAAGAAATGTTTGCCGTAAACAATGATAGTAAAACGATTTTTGTATGTGCAATAGTTGTGTCAAAAAGAATGAATTTATTTTTGATACCTCACGGTAGTGTAACTCTGGTTACCTATCGCGCTGATTCACACTTATTCATAAGGACCCGATTTCTCGAACCTTCTGGTATATAATTCGCCTGGGGCGTGCAGTGAGAACAATTGAATCGTGACTTTTTCCTAAGAGTATATTTTGAAAAAAAAATCTCGTAATATTCCAATCACAATAATTACCATATACCTAATTCAGATGTTAATATTTCGTAATATTCTGTCAGATTAAATATTTAATTTCGATATTCTTTCCCCAATATACGTCTACGAAAAAGTCACGCTTCAGTGTCCTCACTGCACACGCCTGATATTCGCGTACTCGACCGGCTTCCAGGTTCTTGTAAAACATTCTGAAATCATTCAAACCGTTAGGAAACCCTCGACCATGTGCAGTTCCTCATGTTTCTAGAATCTAGCGACCATTTCGGGAATGAAGGTCCTGGATGGAGGCCCAGCACTCGCAGAGGTGTCGGCCTCCCGCACTTGTTTATTTAAAACTCCCGCGCCGACTGCACCGGCGCTGCTTTATCGCGTCGTAACCTCGTGTAGCTAGCTACCTACCTTAACATTTAAGACGGATTCGGAATCGGGCACCGCCTGCGAAATAACCGCCATGTATCAACACCATGTGTCTAGGTGGTGTTGATCTTCTTTTTCATCAGCCTTCGTTTCTCCACTGCTGGATATAGGCCTTTTTCTTCTCTTTCCATCCTTCCTTGTTTTTTGCTAATTGTAGCCATTTCTTTCCCCCCAGCGGCTATACCATCTCTTTTGAGGTCTTTTTATTCTCCCAAGGTCTCCATTTCAGAACTCTGGGAGGCCATCTTGCAAAGTGTCCTGCCCATTGTCATTTTAGCTTCGCTACACGATCCATGATATCCAGTACTCTACTGCGCCTAATTTCGTCATTTCTAATTCTATATCTTAGGCTTACTCCAAGCACGGATCTCTCCATGGATCGTTGCGTGCATTTGAGCTTTTCTATACTTTTCTTTGTAAGGGCCATAGTCTCTACTCCATATGTCGTCACTGGCAGTATGCGTGATTCGAAGGCTTTTCTTTTTAGGCTAATTGGGATCTCTTTGCTTTCGAAGATATGTTTGAGTTTGCCAAAAGCAGCTCAGCTCATTCCTATTCGTCGTGGCAGTCGGTGTTGTTGATACATGGCGATTATTTCGCATTGGTGTTGCATGTATTCGGGTTCGGGTGTTCCCCAGTCGGTCACACGTCACTGCTGGAGCGGATGATAAATACACATAAACGAAACAATGTGAATTCGAGTGCGGTCGAAAAATGGATGATAAACACGAATAAGTATCTAACTGCTGTGCTAAAGGAAACTCTCATTGATGAGTCGGTTCTGGGCAATATAATTATAACTGAAGAACTTCCTCAATTTTTAATAGCAATGTCTTTGCATTTGTAGTGGCTTATTGGTCTTGTGGTTAGGACACTCGCCTTGTGATCCAAAGGTTGCGGGTTCGAACCTCACTCCAGACTACCAAGTTAGTCCTATTTTCATAGCACAAGCTTTTAGCTTTGTTTGAAAATAGTAAGATTACTGATGTGATATTCCGTGATCGCATCTCTATTTAAAAAAAAATTAGTAAAGTCTCTCATCTAGATGTGGGCTTTGAATATTCTCTGAGATCTCCTTTTGATACTCAGGAGCGAATAATCGGTGAAAAGTTGACTGTTCACTTGGGTGATAAAGGATTTGTATATTAGAAATATATCTTTAACTGCAATAAAAATTGTAAATGTTGGATGGGCATCCACGAGTTCCGCTATTTACCTACGTGTACGATAAATACAGCAAATGAGGAACCTCTGATCCTGTATCAACAAACAACCTCGGGCAAGTACATGTGTTACAGCGAATTTGCATTTTTAGTGAGACTATACTTTCACAGTAGAAATGTACTTTTCCCGGTCGGGCAGCGTGTGGGCAGTGAAAACACGTAAATCAACGAATTCTCAGATTCACTACACATTATCCGTGAAAATATATTTTGTTCACGAATGCGCGCATTACTCAAAGCATAGACAATATATCGGTGAAACCATCAATTTGTACACGTAATTCTTAAAGCGTAGAAAGTATAAAGGCGGCACTTCACTAGGCGATTTTTATTCATTTTGCGGTCCTATTTTAACTCCTAAATTAAAATAGGACATCGACACCGCAAAACGAATACGAATCGAGAAATAAGGTGTCGGCTGAAAAATCGCGCACTCGGGTTTTTTAGATATCTGACGACTGCGGGAACAAAAAAACTTTTTTTTTCGAAAAATAAAATTATATTTATTGCTGAAAATGAAAAATAGATCTCACAATAAAAGATATTAAATTTGAGCACAATATTTATCAGGCACCTGACAATTATAGAACATATGAGCCAGGATGCATATTTGTAATATTATGGAATTTGGTTTCGTTTAGATAAACATTACTTTGGTACTGTCCGGTGATTATTCCGGGCAGGATTTTCACGGATAAAAAAATCTTTTTGGCATAAGTATAAGTAAGCATTTAAAATATTAACAATCCAAATATCTTGAACATTTTTTTCAAATATAATATCAAAAATATATCTGGCCTGCAAAAATCCTGTCCTGAATAATCAACGTCCGCAACAAAACCCGTATAGAATAATCAGTGTCTGAAAAATTCATAAAAATTCTGCTCACGAAACTCGCATCGCTTGATTGAAGTTATGTACTTAGTTCAATTTCAATCTGGATCTAAACCAAAAGTATCCTATATCTGTCTTATTATCAAATGATATCATTTTGGTTGTGCGTAATGTTGCCAACTCAGATTTTGAAAAAGGCGTAGACTACATTAGAAAATTACGTAGAATTAGTAAATTTTGCTTGTAAAAAGTTCGTAGATCTACGTCCTTATTTTCTGAGTGAAATGAAGAGGTTAGGGTAGGTAAAACTGAATAAAACAAGTGTTTTGTTATTATTTTTTTTCATTATTAGTTTCAGGTAAATTAATGAAATTTATACATATATTTATTAAAATATTTAATGCGTTCCTGCGAAGGCTCGCGGTTTCTTTTTAAGCCACTTTTCGTGTAAAGTAAGCCTATTAGAGTTTCAGTAGAAAGTCTATTTCTGATGTCTGTTTTCATAAGAAACAGACGCTCGACGTTTGCACTGCTACGTGGCAATGTGAGCGAATTGGGCCAGTAATGGAAATATTTGTGACAAATCGCTCTTTATTTTAGACACATGAAGCCAAAAATCTGGTTTAATTATCTGTTCCTCTTGAAATGGGAGACTTGTATTTCTAAGAGCTCGCCATTCCCGGTCTAGCTCCGTCAGGTTTGTTGGACATAATCTTGAAAGTAAAGATAGTTAAATGAAAAATAAGTAAAGTGTAGCAGACTCAACTCATTAATAAAATATTTGAAGTTAAGGATATAAATATTACTTGGAAACATTTGCCCCAAATGAACTATAGATGGTACAGAACGTTTAGTATTTGGGTCCATCAATGTCTCAGGGTTTATAAATCTTCTTCAGTTCACGCCGTCCTTTAGTCTTAAGTTTAGTATTAGTAGCATTACTGAAGATGATGCGTTAGCATCGAAAACGTTCTAATCGTTATAAACAATAGCGAAAGTAAACACAGTTTCATTTTTTAATTTTGGTTGAGGCAGCGCCCGATCCATCGTATTAATTAATCAAGATAAAAATTATTCGCGTTTAGCGACATGATTGTAAGATTTTCAGACATCTTCTCGCGATCACTCGCATCGCTCCATACTTACATTATTTAAACGTAATAAAATATATAGCGACACTAAACGATATTCGCATACACACTAAAGTATCTCCAATTTAGTATATAATATTATCATTCGTTGTCCCGAATATGCTTCGAGGTGTAGAGTAAAATAAGAATAGGAAAAGTTAAACTTGGCAAATAGAGCATTTTTATTGCACCTACGACCCATTTCGGCTCACAGGCTCAGAACTACTTAAAAAAGTTAGAGTTAGTTAGATGATTGTCCCCGAAACATTTTGTCGTCTTGTGAATCCGCCTTTACTTCGGTCCCGGCGTGCAAGAATGTATGATTTCTATAATCGGATAGTGTTTTAAAAAATGGACAACGGTAAATCAATAATCAACATTGAATATGGCGTTCGCAGGGTTAAAATTCCTCGCGCATGCGATAGCGCCGCCTAAACGGGCACGGTACGTAATTTCGGAATGCACTGTGCCGCGATTTCGTTTTCATCAGTGTGCCGGCCCTGCGGAGCGTCGCGCCCGCGTGTTGTCGCCCTGCGAAAAAAATTAATTTCGAATTCGGAAGGCTCGGCGGCGGTGCATTTTGTTTTATTCTCACATTCGCCGTTTGAAAATACCGCGTTCGGGCCATCTTCGATTCGCGCGATGTCGTAAAAATGGCGGGCGCCGATTTTTCCAACATTTGACTTTTTGTGGTGGTTCGCCGCGGCGTCGATGATATATCATATTTATTTATTTATGATAATGATTAACGTGCGCGTTTGTTTGTGTTAGTGTGTTTATTTATTTGTGTTAAAAGTGAAAATTTTGTTATTGCATAACAAAGGATGTCAGTTTTGAAGTTTACTACATTGTAAAATGTAAGTTGAGTCATTCTCTGTAAAAACACTCCCATGTTAATTATCCCAGTTGTCAGTGAAGTGTACGGGTATGTGGTTGTGTCCCTGCCGGTATTTCTACGCGCGTATGTGTGCCTAAATGTTTTGACGTGGTGCTAAAAAGTTTGTCATTGCGTTATTATTCGCGGTTACGTCAAAGTTTGCCGCATTCCCCGGGTATCGATTATTTCAGCTGACCTCAACCTCTTCGCGGTAGAAAGTGAAACGCGACATGAAAGTATAGGTGTACCGCTAAAGACCGCGCATCGATATCAAACATGATCTTTCATTTTTTTTATTTCGCTCGTGCAACTTTCAGATGGTGTTTGTTGCATGCATTTATTTTGTGTTATTTTCCTTTCACTTTGACAGATTATTCAAAACAGCGTTTTTAAATGTTGTTTACTAAGCATCGTTATAACGTTCTGTTTTTTACGATCTGCATTGTAAAAAATTTGGAGTTGCCTTTTAGGATAAATCCAAGAGTATGGTCCCGTTGTTCGTACAGTTAAAATTAGTATTTCACATATAATTGAATGCACAATTACAAAATAAAAGATAATTGACGCTTAAATAATAAGTATTAAATGAGATATTACACCTTAAAGTTTCGAAAAATGTACCATGTATTTTGACATTTTGTAGTAATCCGAGGAAAATGTGTAAATCATAGACAACATACAAACATGATAAATTTATATGTATAGACGAAAGAAATTTGATGAATATTTAACATAGGTACTTTTTGTATTTTAGGTTATAAGGTCTGGTTTGTTTAATTTAAATTATAATTATTTTAGTTAGATAAAATTACATTGCTTAGGTTAATGTGATTTTTTAGATTTTTTCTATTATGAATGATTAAAATATTTTTTAAACAAAATCACAATATTTTTTCTTTTCGTTTTGCGCTTTTTCTTTTATACATTTATCTTATTCTATGGTTCTTAAAGTAATGACTCACATTCAAAATGTATGGTAAAATTTTCGAAACTTGTGTAATTATTTAATACTTATTATTTATGCTTCAATTATCTTTCATTTTGTAATCAGGACATTCAATTATATAGTGGACCATATTCTTGGATTATGGTGAATTTTATTATAAATATTTTTATGTCAGTATAAGAAATAAACAGTATCTCATTTATTTAACCGACAGCTTTGTTTTACCTTCGTGATTTTATAGCAGTGTGTACTTTTACATCTGCATAAATTAAAATACAACTATTTTTCTCGCCCGTGCCGATAGGTAGGATCCATTGTTACGTAGCCTTGATTTTTTTATTCTGGCCAATCGAGGCGACCTCTCTCATCCGTCAGGGTGGAATTACAAGGCCTCGCTCCCTCGCAGATTCTCCTCCCGGGCGAACAGAACGACACCGGAGGTCCGAGAGTTTGATCGTGTAGCTCCGCCGACGGGCATTAGTCACAGCTCTGTATCGGGTATGCAGTGAGGCATTGTTTACTCGACGCTACTTATCATTTTGATAAGAGCCTCAGTTACAATAGTGCTTACTAAATTTTTTGTAGCCACGAATAAATATAAAACTGTGGCCAGCCAAAGGACTGTAAGATAAGTATTTCACTATCTTAGATTCAACGCGATTTCGATTGGAATCGATGGCAGCAATTTGCCTGGCTTCGCCCGCTATCTGAATTCTTCTATTCAGGTTGTCTCGTAGCCAATAGCAAAAAAAGTTTTCCTCGTTTAATTTTGAATAGAATAGAAAATATTCATTACATTTTGGATGAAATGCCGACCATTACATTTTTATTGTTCAGTATTTGCGACTTATATACGTAAAAAATAGGACAGTCACTGCAGTAACTTGTAAGGAATGTTCGCGGGTTAAGGATTAAATTTAAAATAATTTTGTGAGGTTAAACAAAGGTTCGATTCGAACGGTATAGATTTGCATCGAAGTAATATCAGGGGGAGGGTAAAGGGTCAAAAAATAGGGGGGAAACGTTACCAATGTTAAACCCGAGTTCTTAAGAATAATTTTGTAAAAAAAAAATTTTTTTTGAGTCAGGTCGGTCGAACGGTACAGATTTGCATCTAAATTATATCAGGGGCAGGGTAAAAGGTAAAAGGGAAGGGAGGAAATGTCGCTTTTGTTACCCGCCGGGTCCTGACGGATATGTTTCTAAATTTTGAGCCCGATCGGTCGAACGGTACAGATTAGCATCAAAAATATATCTCGGGGAGGGGAAGGAGTAAGAGAATAGGGGGGAAATGTTGCCTATGTTACCCGCCGGGTCCTGAAGTAATATTTGAATCGAATTGGACAAACGGTGTGGATTTGTATAGAGAACAGACAGACAGTCAGTATTGAGTATTATAGGTATAGATTTAAAATACATTAATCGCTCGTGTGCCAAATCGCAGATCTGCACTCCCTATTTTACCTGCGTTTATGAGTTTTAAAGCTTATTCTCTGTTGTATCTCGAGTTTTTGAATGAATGAACGAGTTCTATTTGTTAAGTAACCTCATTTGCCGCGCAAACCGGACAAAAAGTCATTCCAAATGCCGTCTTCGAACCGCGCATTAATTGTGTTATTTATCTGTTAAAAGTGTAGTGTCTTAGGCCCGAATCCAGAGTCAATACTTGGATGATTTGAAGGTTAAGATACGCCTTAAAAGCGTACTTTTCAGTAGGTTGTGTCGCACATATAATTTGTATTGTGCTGACCCTGCTGCTGACTAACATTGATGCTGATATTCTTGCAGATACCTTATCTTCGTTCAAAAACTCACTCATACACAACATCCATTTTCTAAACGATGACCTGAACCTATAGATCCATTAAATCAATTATTTATTAAATACTAATCGCATTACATTCAAACACTAAATATACAATACACATAAATGTACATGTAAAATATACTTAAATGCAAATATACATGTTACTGGAGCGTGCCGAGGACACTTGTAATTGGGGTAAGGGGCATAGTCTTATCCTATTAGTATATTTTATCCTATTAGTGTCTCTAATAAATAAAATAATAAAAAATACTTTAAAGGCGTACTTTAACCATTAAATCATCTAAGTATTGACTCTGAATTAGGGCCTATGGGTCCTTAGCTTACATGGGCCGCATTGGCTGCCTTCGCGTAGTTACGGTGCGCGCGGTACTAGCGAGCGATTAATCAGCTTCGATGCAGCTGTAAACGATCACGAATAATCACTGCTCACGATCTAGTTAGATACGACTTATTGTCCCGCTCTCGATACCTTATGGTGGTGCTATCTTCCTGTTGATGATACAAATAATACTTTTTATACTGATCAGATTCACATTTACTCGTGGTTTTTGATCATAATAATATCTCTGACGATTGCGACGCGCGACGATGCGTTGAATTTTAACCCCTTCTAAGTTCAGAAATATATTATACTACTAGCTGTAATCCGTCAAAAATGACGGAACATTGGTTCGCGTCTTTGTTCAGCCCCAGTATATGTTTATAGCATATTTTTGGCGATCTATGGAGAGGCGGCCGTAGCAACATGCGTTAATCGGCCGGTTCGGGTTTGGTGGCCCGGGATTCAAGCCGTTTTTTAGCCCTGAATTCGGACGAAATTACGTACGTTACACGAAGTTACGGGGACAGACGGACGGAAGGACAGACAGCGAAATTATTACGTTTGAAATTAGCTTCTTGAGTTGTAAAATAGGTCACCACGAGAAGCCCTTTTTTTACTCCCTTTATATTAACTCGTGGCGTCTGTCTGTCTGATTGACGCAAAAACTTTGGATCGAATTTTAACCCCTTTCCCGTGGTACAATCGAGTTGAAACATTGCAAGCAGACTTGTGGCGACGATCAAAAAGATCTGTCAAATTTTAGTTAAAAAAATTATAATTATTGTATCATTTTGGATTTTTAGAAATTTTTAATGCTTTATTCATACAACTTACTCAGTTGTATGAAGAGACTGCGACGCATCTGGTAGACACTAAACCTGATTATAGTATAATTTTGGTTTTTGGAAATTTATTATTATTCCCTTTCGTAGCGTCGCCCGACCGAAGCCCAACGCGTAGGTTAAGCGCCAAACCAATTTCCACTAGTAAATGAGAAAGGGAGTATGATAAAAACTTGGTTTTTATGGGTTAGTTTTTTAACGGGATAATGTATAGCCTATGTCCACACCGACAGTCTATTCTAAATACCGGTGAAAGAATTTTTGAAATCGGATTAGTAGTTTGCTGATATGATACATCCAATAGGAGGTGATCCATTATCTCTTTACGTATGATTATAGATTAATTTTTCTGCCGTCAGAATCGGCCAATCTGTTATACCAAGGTTTTTGACAGGTGCATTTGTCAAATTGTAGTCAGACTTCACGGAGGAAAGTGTAGTTGTCGCTCGTTGTTGACGACTGCCACGCTCGACCAGATCCCGCACTTCGCAGTGCTACCCAGCGGCGCGTGGCAAGTCGGTTTCAAAAATGGGCAAAAGTGTCGACTGTCTGTTTAACCTGTCAACTGCGCGAGAGTACGAATATATCTCCGAGACATGACCGTTTGCATACGTGTTACATGTTCTTTTTTAATTTTACGTTATTTAGTCGTAATGTTTTGGCTTTGGGGCGAGTTCAAAACGTTAGTACCGGAAAAGTGGACAGGCAACTGCTGAAAATACATTGCATCCAACCATCTATTCATTCATTTAATAAATAAAACATGTTTTCCATAATTTTACTTCATTTAATGGAACTTTACCTTATCATTGATGTGTATCATCTTACCTCTCGCTTTCCTGTGGGCGGTGATTTCGTGAAAATGGACGGAAATGCGTAACAGGAAACTAGACGCCGGGGAAGCGCGCGCTATTTCATTTGACCAATGAGCGCGCGCGGTGATAGAGTTCGCCGTCAGATGGTGCCAACCCATTTTCCGAGAGGTTGGTGCTGTATTAATAAATGTATATAAGATTGTTTCTTTCAAACCCTGTTGGGATTGACAAAAGTAAAGAAAATAAACCTTATGTTGCTGTGTTAATAAAGAAACGACATAAATAGTTTATCGGATCTCTATTAACTATTAGTACAAGCAGGTTGTTAGTAGGGATGCATCGATACGCACTTTTGCTGATATGATACCGATGCCGACAGTGAAGATTTTAAAAGGTGTAAAAATTTGGGGTTTATATTAGAAATAGACGAAATTACTTGTATAATATTTATTTACAATGTTTATAATAAAATTTGAAAAATTGTTATTTAACAATATTTCGTTCAGATTATTATTATATGAGTAGCTTGGTGGTGTAGTGGTCATGACGCTCGCCTGGTGATCTGGTCGGTCTGTGGTTCGAGTCCCATTCCAGCACACCAGCAATATAGTCCTATTTTCATAGCACAAGCTTTTGGCTTAGTTTGAGAATAGTAAGAATGTATTCCGTGTTCGGAATGAAATTATGAAACGCGGAGATTCCCCGCGCGTAAATGAATTGCGCCGCGGTTAAACATAAACGAATTAAGCGCAAAGATGACGCGCTCACACATGGATTATCTACCTATAGTGCGAAATTCAAAATGTATCGGTGTTTCGGCAAATTAATATCGCCGATTCCGATAATATATGTCGGAATATCGCGATATCGCCGACACATTGTTATCGGATGCATCTCTAGTTCTTATCCTCAATAAAAAATAAATGTTGCGTATTTGTTCTGATAGATGACAAATAAAACAACTCGACATCCGAGGGGTTGTTTTTTTTTTAGAGGCGGATAACTTTAAATTGAGATAAAACACAAAAATGTTTTTACTCCCTTTCTTTTAACTCATAGCGTCTACTTGTCGGCTTGTCTTCTTGTCGATTTTTAACCCTTTTCCCGTGATCCGATCGAGCTGAAATTTTGCAGGCGGTCTCGTGGCGACGACGAAAATGATATAACAAATTTTCGTTTAAAATTTTTTAATAATTATAGCATAATTTTGGATTTTTCGAAATTTTAATGTTTTTTTCAAATTGGAAACCATAAAAATGAGAAGGGTGCCCGACGTGTTGAGAAGGCGCGAAACCTATTTCAACCAGTCTGACTCGAGCCATGGGTCCGATCAGACGGTTTCGCCAACGCCCCTATACCAATTATTACGTTTTCAATATTCTATAAGTTTTAAGCATAATAATATACATGGAATAGATTTTCCACATGAGCTTAAAGCAAGAGGAATATGTTGATGGAATATCAAATTGGAAACAATACAAATGAGAAAGGGAGTATAATTAAAACTTGGTTTTTATGGGTTAGTTATTTAATATCCATGAGATTGGCTTTATTTGACAGATAATTTGATGGCATTAATATTTGAATATGATTTCGGGTGTGTGGCCGCTGTGGCTGGCGCGTGCATGGCGTAATGTGGAGGTCCAATTATCAAAATCCAAATGTGTTCAGCGATGAAGCGCACTTTTGGTTAAATGGCTGTCAATAAACGGTATTGCCGCATTCGGAGAGATGATGATAATTCACATCCAGAAAAAGGTGCCATTTATAGACGTGCCAGTATAAATTGGCGTGCCAGGGAGGGCGTCCCTGTCGTGTAACAGAAGTTGCCAGGGTGTAAATTTACTACGCAAAACATATTGTACAGAATTCCGTTGACCGGTGTCGGAGCCTTTAATAGAAATTTGGTCGGGCAACACTAAAGAAACAAACCAGTTATGACGGCCGCTCTATCTGTCAACCTGTCAAACGGTAATATCGGTCCATTATTTGCTTTCTCAGCTTCGCAAAACTTTAATACTTCATTGCCAATTGTTCTTGCACCACCCCGGACTGTTTTGGATGTTTTGGACATAATAATTCAGCGTATATTGGAAATCAAGATGTCACAGCTCCCGAAATTGAACTGAACGACAGGGCGAGGGGTTACCGCCGGGTGCGGGCGGGGTGGGTTTTTGTTCCAAAGTCGCCGCATGCCAATTTACATTGGGCAAGCAATAATTTAAAGTTTTCCTCTTCTAAAAAAAACACCTTTAGAATTTGGAAAAACTTAAAAGGGCTATTGAATGTAATATTACGCATTAGATTTGATAAATACAGTCACCGAGGATTATTAATTTGGAATGTGTTGAATTCAAGATTTTTAAGAAATATGGTCCTATCTATACTTTACAAAATCATGTTTCCAAATCACTATTCAAAGCAGAGGCAGCAATATCCACTTCAGCCAACCAATCAATCTCCAGAGATGTGTCACACGCCAAAATTGTCACTTCATACTTAAGTGAGATTTAATGTCGATTTTAGACTGAAACATCACAGCAAAGACAGCAATATTTATTTATGCACCTACATAAAAGGAAAACCAAGATGATTTTTTTTTTAACTTTCTATACCTATAAAACTCAGCGTCTAATCTGCCTATCTGTCTGTTCTCTATACAAGTCGCCAACACAATAAAATAATGTGCCTCGTATACACGGCTTAAACAAACTAATTCAATTGTCTTAAATGAAAAGAGTATAGCATAGGTGACATTTCCTCCCTCCCCCTTTACCCCCACCCATCAACCTCATATATTTTCCATGCAAATCTGTACAGTTCCACCGATCAGACCCAAATTTTGTGTACTTATTTTTTAGGATCTGGCGAGTAACATAGATGTAATTTCCGCTCTCCGCCTTTATTCCCCCCCTTGATATATTTTTCATACAAATCTGTACCGTTGAGCTGATCTGACCAAAATTTTGCATTATTCTTCATGACCTGGTGGGTAACGTTGGCTACATTTACCTTTACCCCCCACGTCTGATATATTTTCCATGTAAATCTGTTCTGTTCGACCGATCTGCCGCAAAATTTGCATACTTATTTTTTGGGACCCGGCGGGTAACATAGGCGACATTTCCCCCCTCCCTCTTTACCCTACCCCCTCCGCGATATATTTTTTATACAAATCTACATTGTTTGACTGCTCTGATCCAAATTTTGTACACATATTTCTGAGGACCCAGCGGAATACATAGACCACATTTCCCCCCGGACACTCCATCCATTAAAGCCTAGATTAAATGGAAACATTGTTTTCATTAAAGGCTTTCCATAACAATGGAACCCTTACATCCCACAACTAAAGTATGTTTATCTTAATTCTTAAACTGTGCAGCGCCGGGTGCGAATACTCAATTTCCCATAAAATGTAGGTTTCATAGATTCCAGAGAAATATCCTTGAGTAGTGACAGGTGCCTCTTGAGATATTGCTGCCTTTGCTTTTACACCCCTCAATTTCCAATGTATTATTTTTTTCTTTTCTAACCGCGTAACACCTCCCTGCTAAAACAGTAAACGTAACAAATTGGTTGCATAAAATTGGTCACATTGTTTCCCCTCGCGTTAAATTACCCTTCTATGGGAATATATGTAATATTTACATTTATTTTACTTGTCTTCAAAAAACCTATTCTTATTGCGTGTATTAATCTACACACCGGATGTACTTGAGGTGAATTTTGTTACACGCTCTCATACCTGCTGAGTGTGATCAGATGTACTCACCACTCGTACGGTCTACTATTTGGGACAGGCCATGAGGCTAAAATTCAGTAGCGAAACACATTGCAAGAACACCCAGGCTTTGTCAGAAATTGAAGTAACAGAATCTATTAAAGCAAAACCAAACTCAATATTCAATTATCCATGTTGTATCCAAATATAACATAGACAATATTTATTTTAGGCAAATAGCAAAGTGTTGTGTTTGCGCCATTGAAGTAACGTTGCTTTGAAAGTATTGTGCTGTGTGATAAAAAGTGTATTTTCTTTTTATAACTTTATGCAGCACTGATAAAACCATTGCTGGGCATAATGTTTCACGCACAGATTGGAAAAAATATCACTTTAATACTTGTAAAATTTTGTATGTACTCATTTATGATAAATTATTATTTTTTATGTTTGTGACCAAACCAAAGAACACTGGAACAAGCGAGATTCCTGGCGAGACTAATGTCTTTGTGGTGAAGAGGCAGATCTTTCAACAGGCCACACGAGTCCCAATTTCTGTAACAAAATAGCTCAATAAAATACAGGCTTCAGAAAATTTTATACATGGTATTGAACCCGGAACCCCCGAAATAACATTTGTCAATAAAATATATACTAATGATTTTTACCTAAAATTATCTACCCATTTCATTAAAAATGTTGTTACTTCTGAATATTTCTACTAAAGATTCTTGTTAACCTATGATTAGATGTTAATAAATATTGTCTTTTTTCAGCTGAGCCGACTGATGACTGAGATATACGACACCGTGGCCGAGGCATGCATTCTGGATGGTAACACTTCTGGGGAGACGGACACTGGAGATGAAGGTACGCTTCATATTTCTACTATATTTGTGATCTCCAGAACTTCTAAAGTACAATTTGGACTACATTCTAAAATTACCGACTGAAGGTGAGGCTGAATTTCTGAGATCAGAGCTGGGAAAAAAGACCCGATTCTATACACTCCCTTATAAAGTGGCAGTTCAGTCTGTTCTGAATTAAAAATTCAAGCCTTTGTGTGTAAAAATATCGAAAGGTTTTACGAGATGTTTTCGCCACTCCTTTGGGACGTTTTGTAAACTATTATATTTTCATTTTTCAGTTTCCCTGAAACTGACGCGCAGTCTCACTGAGAAGCGCAAACGCTACGTGCGGAGAGTTTCTTCGCGCGCCGGTTTCCTGACATCGGCCAGCATTCGGGTCAGACGAGACCGCGACTCGTCGGACGGCGAAGATGACTCGAGCCAACGCGACGAGGCGAGCGGAGGCTACAAGACGTACGCCGCCTTCCCGCTGCGTCAGAGTTCGGGCGACGACGGCACGGATGAAGCTGGCGTCAGCGGGCGCGAGGATATCTGCCAGGCGGACCGACAGCTCCGCAGAGGGGGATTATTCGACTCTTGCATGCTTGTGGGAATGAACTTCTCAACAGGGCAAGCATATATCAAGAGTGTCTTCCCTGAAAAGGTTTGTTATTTGCAATGCAAATTGGTTGATAGAACTTCTATCCTTTATTTATTTTCATCAAATACAATATTTATTTCATTATTTTTTGTTAAATAACACTAATAGTAAACATTTTCTGAAACATAGACTGTGTTACCGCCACGCATGGAATCTCTCATCTTCCCCGAGTCCACGTCCGAACCTGATCCCAAGTCGCGCCCCGTCCGCATCGCCACCGACGAGGCCAGCGACGTCCAGAACTACGCACTGGTGCTGACCAACGAGAGAGGGGCCCGCAGTTACGGATACTGCAGACGAGTGCTACCCGAAGGGGCCTCAAATTGTCTCCCGCTGGCGTACTGTGTCATCAGCAAATACAGAGCGCCGGCCTTCTATTACAAGGTGAATTATGTCCGGATTTTTGTGATTTTCATTCCACGCATTTTCACTATTCATAGAGAAAGCTGCAGCTAATTGTTTTCGATATATTCATTGCAAGCCACACCATCCAGCCATAAATCTTTACGCCTCCATATTGTCCTATAAAAAGTACAGAGGAACTTCGTACGTTTAGCAAACTGTAGGCGATTGATGGGAAAAGCTTTCTAAATATATATTCTTGTTAAAAAATAATTATTAGATTATGTGAGGTGTCGAATGATGATCTACAACTCATTTCTTAATTGTGTTTGTTGCGACACTCTCGATTTCATTCTGAACATTATTTATATTTTTTTTAAATGTACACAAAATGGTTCTACATAACAAAATTTTGATCACTTTTTAATTCTGGCTGGTCATAAAATCAGATTGATATCGTCAGTCGCACGTTGCTTGGGGATTCACAATTTCTGATGTTCTGGAAACACACATTACTCATGCAGTAGATTAAAATTTCATTTTAAATTGCTCGAGCATTTTTCATCATACACAAAATATTAAATAAATTGTTATTATATTTTCGATGTATATAGCGTTAACTTTATGGTTGGATATAATTATTTATTTTAACTAAACAACTTTGTATTAACCACTTAACTCTACGTCTACTGGTTTCGATACCACTGTATCTTCATCAGGACGGACGAAAACTAACTATCAATTATTAAATAATATACGAATAATAACTATTCATAAAATTTATCTGGTTTTTAAGAACCAGATAAATTTTATGAATAGCCTGTTGCTTGACATATTCCCCATTTCGGCATCCACTTCTCAATTACCCTCACCATTGTTGTAGTCACGCCCCCGTTCAAAGTATGATTTGTTTGCTAGACTAGATAATGGATAGTTTGTTTGCATCCGTGTGATGAAGGAAACCGGTACACGTAGAGTTATTAGTTAAGCGGTTAATACAAAGTTGTTTAATTAAAATTAATAAATTGTTATAGATTCTATAAGAGTTATACATATTTCGACTGCCCCAATGAACGAGGTAGTAACTCAAATAAATCGATTTTACAGGGGGACACTTTTAAGTTTCGAACCGGATTTCTAATTCTTTTTTGAATCTTCTCAAATTTTTTTTTGTGTGTGTAGGTGATATCTAAGATGATCTTACTAGTAATTGAGATATTTTATTATAATTTACATTCCTACCTACTTCGTTATTACATGGAAGAAAAATGGTTAACTGATTTACTAGTTTTGTAAAATTCATATTTTTATCTGTTAAATATTGCATTTGAGATACTGCTGTCTTTGCTGTAGGTAGGTAATCATGGCCTAAACCTAAAAATGGTACTAACTCAAATACCTAAAATATTAAGTTACTGCCTTGTTCGTTGGGGCAGTCGATTTCTAATGTTAACCTTTTAACTGCCAGCCATATTTACTATGAGGGACACCTATAGGCCAGACATTTTTCCGTAAAATAAAGTAAATAAAAAACAATAAAAATAAACATAATATGATGAAAAAGTGTAAGAACTTACCAAAGAATTATGTTTTCCGAATTTATGACGGAGTTTTTTGAAGCAAAAGCAAAATAAATTCATTCCGCAAAATATACAACAGGGTTGTCACAATTTCACTTTTTTTTGTTTTTTTTCAACCTGTTTTTTACATGTTACACCTTTAATATCTTACTATTATATAGTGAAGTCTTCCTGCGTGTGGTATATTTCAAAATACGGTTCAACTCATAGCATTGAATGAATCAAAACATGAATCAAAATTATCCTTTGAGGCACGAAAGGATCGCTATCGCAATGAAATAGTGGTCTAGGTACTGTCGACGTTACTAGTAGAGGCAATAATTTATATTTCGTCAGGCACATTATTTTCATTTTCATCCGGCTCAAAAAACTCTCGCAATTCGAATTCCACATCACTCTCATCAGATTCGGCGGTTTGTCCAACAATCTCATCATCATCATATGTCAGCCATTGTAATGTCACAAAAAGAAATATAAAAAATGTTTTATAAAAAAACAGAGAAACAAAAAATTCACGCGAATCTCGCGAAAAAAGATAAAAATGTGATGTATATAGATCGCGGGCGCCGCGCCGCGTGGCTCTATGCGAGCGAGGTTTGTACCTGCTCGCCGCGAGCCGACGCGTCTTGTGCTACGAGTTGCCGTTCCGTATACACACACGCGCACGGCGTTTGCAATAAATAAGTCCGTTGCCGCATGTATTATAACAAAAAATTAACACAATAATTTGAACACAACGTGTACACAGAGAAAAAATTAACACGATAATTTGAACACAACGTGTACAAAGAAAAAATTAATTTCATAAACACACTATATAGATATACTCACTCACATTGCATTATATACAGGAATACGGCGAAATAAACTCACTGATATTTTAAATAATCGTGAACAAAATCAAACTGAAGTACTGAAAAACAGAGAAACAAAAAATTCAGTTGAATCTCGCTAAAATAAAGATAAAAAAATAATTTTATAGACGCACAAGATTGTTATATTCACTCAGATTGCATTAAAAATACGAAAGTGGTGAAAAAACCGACGAATATTGTCAATAATTGGGAATAAAATCAAGCCAAACGCGCAGTTTTGAAATGAAGTATTGCAGGATTCCCCGTCTCTCAGCCAAAAAACTTTGCAAGCGGCGACCCTAGCGAACTCTGAGAACTGTCAGATGAAACACTTTAATAAATCGCTAATTTTACGAGATTTGGTGGTTTTAAAAATTATGTAACTGCTTAGGATCGTTGTCTATAGATGCCAGTACGATCTAAAATTGGTGACGTGTTAAAAATCGTTTAAAAATCGTAACGCGGCACTGGCCTGACGGAACATGCAAAGTTTCGCGCGTTTACGCGGCAGTGGCACTGATCGGGTTAAATGAATATAAATCATAGATATTATTACTAATTTCTAACTGACACAAATTTTATTATTTTTAATTTATCCGCAGTCACAACGTGTGGGTTACTGCTAGTACGCTTGTATTAATTTATTCCCTTCATACTCACTCATGTCAAATGTTATTTCTAGGTATTGCAAGAAATAGAGTCTCGCCATGGCTCCTCAGACATCGTCATGACATCCATCCTGACCCAGCTCTACAGTTCCGAGTTTCCGCGACCGGGGCATTCCATCACGCTGAAGCAGCTCAGATCTCCCAAGAGATTAGTCCTCGAGGACGGCTCGTTCAAGAAAAATGGCGCTTTTAGGAACTCGGTCAATCTCGGGGAAGTACTGAAGACTTTGGAAACTCCCAGAGATGGTAACAATTTGACAAATTCCGGAAGTTCGGAAAACCTGACGCATTTCACCAAATGTTCCGACAAGTTTAGAAGAAAGAGCACCGATGTGTCTGCGAAATTCCCCGAATTGAATGTAAAAGATAGTGAATTATCCGTAATGAAATCTCTGGAGAAGTTGTATGGAACCGACCTGAAAGAATTCCAAAATATTATAAATAGTACTAATAATTTATCTCCTACCAGTATTTTTGAACGTGAATTCGGAGGCAGCACCTCACATTTGGAATCCAGCATCGACAGTGATTCCAAAGATGTTTCAAATTCTAGCGAGAAGGATTGCATCATTTTGAATGGAAGAGAGGGTGCCGTAGACAAAGAGGAAAGTAGTCGGAGTGACAGTACGCGGAACTGTTTGGAGTGTGTAAATATTAAAAGACCGTTGGAGCCGAGACTCGATGAAGACAACTTGTCAGTCCTGTTTGACAGTGTGAGTGTGAGTGTGTTGGTTAAGATCTTCGGAACGCTGCTCATCGAGAGGAAGGTGGTCATCGTTTGTGACAAATTAAGGTGAGTTTGTTTTAGGCTCATCACATATATTAGAAAGTTACAGTGCTAGCTCTCGTATTGTTCACATTCAGATGCCTGAGATCAAGTTCGGCATTTGACTCGTTTCACGGCAAATTTTCTCAATTCTCTAGGATTCCATCAATGGTTGCATCTATTCATATTGTGTCAATGTCTACCATATTATGCTATATTAAGTTATTATTATCTAATAATACATGTTCTTTTCACACTGTCCTTGCTACGCCTTTATGAACTAAAATCTATTTCATTAAATAAATGTATTAACCGGTCGTATGCCGGCATTTTCGCTCACGATTGCTGTTTTTAGACACTTTTTTATGATGGTTATATTAGTTTTAATATAATTACTGATTCATTAATTATGAAAATAAGTAACGAAATTTACTGTCAGAAATGTACGCACGTGTTTATAATAAAACCATGGAAGCATAACACTAAAGATATTTTATTTCAATATTTTCATTCTAAATATATTAATATTAACTCTTTTTTATTTAAAAAAACACTTTTTTAAAACACATAAATACCACAATTACTGTGCAGTTCGAAGACGACATTTGAAATAATTTTTTGTCCGGTTTTCGCAGCAAATGAGGTTACTTGACGAATAAAACTCGTTCATTCATTCAAAAACTTGAGATACAACCAATAATATACTTTAAAAACTCATAAACAGAGGTAAAATAGAGAAAATTCGCATACATGTCTAAGGGCCAGTTGTTTCAAGTTGGATTAAAGTAAGCGTTCTTTTAAAGCATAGATTTTTACGTTCTCCACCAATCAGACGATCAGTTTTCGTAAAAATTTATGCTCTAATTGACCGCTTACTTTGATCGAACTTGAAACAACCGGGCCTAAGGAGCATAGATCTACGCTCCGGCACACAGAGAGTATAAAAATTGTCGCGTAGATCTACACTCCGACATATGACCGGTTAATAAATATAATCAACAGTCAAGTCTATATGTATGGAATTTTAAAAATACAAAAGAGGTAACAAGGCAAACCTGATACATAAAAAAAAAAAATCGGTAAATATTACACTGACTATTTATCAGATTATTCAGTAATATTTTTTAATTTATCATGCGAGTTCCGTCTTGCATAATTAGTAGTCATGCAGGTTTTGCCGTGGAAACTGCAGCAACTACTAAATATTTCTTTAATTCCCCACTGCAAAGGCTTCCTAGACTAGCAAACAGATATGAGCAACTGGACGTCTTTGCCAATAACCGTATATGTATTATTCAAACATATATTAAAAGGTGTATTGAAAGATTACTAGTATTTGTCGAATTGGATTTAAATAATTGAGTTGTATTTGTATTATATTTTATTATTATATTATGACTTTCAAAGCTTGTGCTATATCTTCTCTCTCTACATTATTACTTTTTTTTTTGTTGTTTTTAAATTTCTATATTATTATGTTTTTCTTATGCTTCTTGCTTTTTACTTTATATTATATTTATCTAAATATGTTTGTATCTGTATTCTAAGTATTTTCTTCTCACTTTGTCATTACTATGTTTGCATGTTATTGTTTTTTTTTTTATTTCCCTAAACTATATACCTATGCTTTTAATGTACACTATACCTATCTATTGTAAAAGCCCTGTAGGGCGTTAATTAATAAATAAAATTAAAAAATGTTTCTATGTTTCATAACATCTATTGTAAAATAATCTTTTTATCCCGCAGCAAGCTCTCGTCGTGCATCGAGGGCCTCCAGTCCATCCTGTATCCCTTCACCTGGCAGCACACCCTCATCTCCAGCATCCCCTCCGAGATCCGCAGGGACATCCTGGAGGCCCCCATCCCCATCCTGGCCGGGCTGTCGGCCCGCTGTGACCAGGAGCTGGAAGGACATAACTTCCAGGAAGTATGTTACGAGTCAAACCTAACTTTTCTAAATTGTATGTGTTGCTGCGTTGGTTGACATCCCAGTTACTTGATTCTGAGAATTATAATGGCAATAATAATCTATCTCTTTTTACCACACAATTACTACTTGACCCACTGACATCTTGTACAGTATCATTATTTTATATTGGAATGTAATCCATTAAAGAAAATGTAGTTCTCTTCTTCTTAAACATGTGTATTCATACTGTATGGCAGACTAGTTCTTGCAAACACAACTTGGATATGCCCGAATAAACTTGTAATTACTGTATGTGCTCTTATATGTATAACTAGCTGTGCCTGCGCGGCTTCGCACGCGTATATATTTAGTAAACTTTTTGGATCATCATAGAACTTTCGCGAACCTTCTAGAACATTCTCCTTCCAGAACTTTCAAGAAATTTACTGAATGTACAGGAACCTTCTAGACACACCGACGCATTCCGCCACTCAGTTTAGAACCTTATAGAACTTTCGGGAATTTTCTAGAACCTTCTCCTTCCAGAACTTTCTAGAGCAGGTTTTTCCGGAATCTTCTAGATTCACTGACACAGTCGGCGCGCCTATTTTCAAACAATCTGAAGCATTTGCGGCCTTCCCATAACAAAACAATGTGCTAGAAAGCACATTTTCGTCACCCACTCCCACCCACGCTCAGCCACCTCCACCAAACTCGCATATTCTCGATGTTATACCAAGGGCTAACCACCACCATAACCACCGGTGGGTGGTTATGGAGAAAACTTGGCGGATAGGGAAACACGGGTTTCTTTATATATATATATATATATATATTTTATATTATATATATTACAAGAAACGATGCCGCACTTCAGTGGCAGTCTCATTGTGACCTCACTAAAATGTCAAAAGGTCGACACTACGCCGCTATTCAGCCACTTATCCCATCTCGAACCTGGTTTCACAGGATCAGATTGAGCAAGAGGGAGACTTCAATGGTTTGCCGAATGCGTCTGGGTCATTGCTCTATCCTCTTACACCTTGCAAAAATTCATGTTCTTAACTCCTCAATCTGTGAGTGTGGACAAGAGGAGGAGGATTTGAACCACTTGTTTTTCAATTGCATTTTAAATGTCGGTACTCAGTCCCTACTCCAGGATCTTGCAGATCTTAATGTCCCTTTCCCTACAAATATCCAGCTCTTGCTTACAGACTGCCGACGGGAAGTATTGAAAGTGTTACTACGATTTTTAGAGAGTAATTGCATTGAGCTGTAATGTTTATGTCGATGACCTATTGACTAGTTTTTGGCAATAACATCCTTTTACTGGGTGACAAGCCATTAAATTTAAAAAAATATATATATATATATATTATATATACATATATATATATATATACATCACGCTACCTATTGTGCGTCCTTTTATTTTGCATTATTGTGACGTCCACCAGTTCCACTAAAATTTCACTTATTTTTACATCGAATATTAGTCATTAAGGCAATACTATAAGTCCTTTGCAACTTATTTTTCTGAAATTTTTACATTTTATTGATATACAAAAAATATTCGTATATTAACTAGGGATGGGCGTTGAATGGACGGACTAGTTGAAATCAACCGTTGATGTTGCATCGACGCGTCGACCGTTTACGTTTATCGCATGGACTAGTTGAATTCGTAGACGGTGGACAGCGGACGCCGTGGTCGGTGGACGATTCGAGATTAACGCAATGCAAAGCAACGAGCGAGAGCAAGACAAAACGTCTCCGTTTATTTCTCTCGCTGTCGACTTGTAGATGCCATAGACGTCATAGACGGCTCGACGGGTAATTTCATTTCAACTCTAAAGTACACTACCATAGAGTGCAGATCTGTGTACACGAACTATGACTAGAGATTTGAAATTTGAATACATGCGTAGCGCGAGATAGGCTTAATAAGCTATTATCTATTATTTTTTTTACTTGATTTTTTGTGATGTCACGTGCGACGATTCGGTGAATTCCCAATTTTACGCCGTATAAAATAAAACAATTCTGTTTAATTATTTTATTTTTTATTGAACTATTATTAATTAATAGGCCGGCTAGAGATTTTTCTAAAATCAATATTTTATTCGATCGATCTCGACTTCTTATATATTTACCTGAAAAGGGATGCTAAAATTTAATTATTGTGTTATTTCCTTACTTTTCAACTTTAGCATATAAATGATAAACAAACTTGTAGGGAATAAAAATTTCTATACCTAACTATGGTCCTTATTCAGGAGTCCAACATTAATTATTGTATATGTAATATAATCTTGAATTTAGGTTTAATTAATTTTTATTATAAATTCCCTATTTTCAACTTTATAGATAAAAAAATAAATCTATTATAATTTTGTTTACACCACTTTTTATTGGTTTTTTACATGTTTCGGGAACAATGTTCCTTTTCTCAAATTGAGCCTTAAACTAAAGTTGACAAATAATACAGATATATTTATTTATTAATAAAGTCACCACAAAGTGAAAGTCTGACTTTGAAAGATGTATTCTTCAATAAATTTCTAGATAACATCTCAAATGTAAAGTATTTTTAAATTATGTATTTATTTATAAATTTATAGATAATAAATAAATGTAAAGGTTTTTATAATTTTATTTAACTTGTATTGAAACGAATGAATTTTTCGTAATCGATTTGAGTTAGTGTAGTGATAGTCCAACGTTTTACAAAAAATAATACTCATAATCAAGGCAGGAATATAGTCCTGCTAGGTTATTATTGTTTTCCAAATAACCCTGTACACATGTAATAATGTGTATCTAATATATTTTTTTATACACACATTGCTTTGTACTTTATATTTTTAATTTTTATACTCATATTTTAATGCTTATACCCGATACTTTCACTGCTTATATATGTAGTTTATATTTATATTTTACTGCTTACACCTGATATTGTTGTGTATACCTACTTCTTTCTTTATTATATATAGAAAGAAGTATATAAAACAATATGTAAAAGCCTATAATGTGCGTAAACAAATAAATAATAAAATATTTCTTTTTACATATAAGCACAAGTAGCGGTTTTACTTTCCCCGAAACTATATTCCTTCGAACTTCTTTAAATTTTAAAAATTAACGTAATAAAAATAACCAACGGTTGTGCCGTCGAGCAGCGTCGCGTCAAACCGTAGACAGTTGACTATCGTCCCGATGTTTAGATAAACGTCCGCGACGTCCGCGTAACGAAGTTGACGCGTCAACTAGTTGACGAATTCAACTAGTTGATCGTCTCGTCGATGGAAAGACGTGGACGGTCTCGTTTCGTCGACGGTAAATACGTCGACGACCCATCCCTAATATTAACAAGCGTAGTGTAATCAATTTGGACTCCAATCCACATTATCAATTATCGGGCGTCCCATGATATACATAATTTTATTTACATTTTCCTAACTATCGCAACTCCTCGTAAACAGTGCGACGCGCGACGTTGCCGCTTTTACCAATTACACTTTTTGTGCGGGATGCCGAAGGAAGATTTATTATTTTATGCTCTCTGGGGATGCCGCTACCGGGTCACTAGTACGTGTAGCGGGCGAAATACTTGCACGTATCATTTAGTGCATTTGATAATAATATTATTTCAGAAATCGTGATATTTTTTTCTGAGCTCATTTCTTCTGTTACGTCTTTAAAATATGAGAGCAATTCACAAGCAGAAGTGAGCGTGTCTATGTCTTCATTTATCAAATTAGGCGTTTCAGGATAATATATCGCTAATGTAGACATTAAACTTTTTTTGATAGTTAGAACCCTCTCGAACATATCATACGTATAGATATGGGCAAACATCTTGAAATTTGACGGCGTAGTGGGAGGAAGTTTGCGCATGTACCATTCCACCGACGAGACCCAAATTTTGTCTTCTGCGCATTCCCCACTACGCCAAAGAATTTCAAGAAGTTTGCCCATATCTATATTATGTGTAAGGATGATATGAGAAATGATAAAATAAAAAAATAAAAAAGTAGATGTTAGTATGGTTTCCTCTTCGGGCCGGTATGTTTACCGTCCTTCTATCTCTGCTTTCCCACTTCCGTTCTTCTTGTACCGCGAAGGTTGCGTGCACGGAGACGCCCGTTCCGATGGAACTTCTCGAAGCTGATTTACAGCTTCGGACCTCTACTGACACGTTCCGGCAGCCTCGCGGCAAGAATTTGGAAGAAGGGAATGGAGCAGAATGGGTAATGTTCTCACCCTGAGCTCAATCGGGAGCGTTACTCTATGAGATCTCTGGTTGCATCGAGTTCACTAGAATTTCTCTACTTTGGGTCGTGGTACTGCTGTCGAGGAAATAACGGTACACAATTTTTGTTATGCTGAAACTAAAGTTAGTTTATTCAATAAAAATTCAAAGTAAAGGTTAAGAATTGAAATGGCTGTAAATTGTACAAAATATAGAAATTAAAATTATTTTATTCAATAAAAATTCAAAGAAAAGGTTAAGAATTGAAATGTGAGTTTTAACCGGATGTAAGCCCAGTATATTCTTTGTCATGTGAACTTCTTTTACTTTGAAGGTATATTTTATTTACATATTTCAATTTTGAATATTTTACCTGTGACGAAACTTATCGTCACATATGTCACGCATGTTCTATTTTTTCTACTACTATTTTTTCACTTTGATATAAATTTACACATTTACACAAAAACTATTATTCTAAAATTTAGATAAAGTATGGTACTACTGCAAATTTCCAAAATACAAATATTGAAATCGGCAGATTTCCTCGTTATTTTTTATACACATTTAACTTCAGCAAAATGTACCTTCCTTTCAATCTCTAATAAAATACTGCATTCTCCTCTTACGTATCAATTATCAAACAGACAACCTCACATATGAGCTGTGCCTAATTATTTACTAGGTACATAAAGGACAGGAAGACAAAAGAGTACAGTGGACATAATATATCGGGATTTTTTATCTACCTACTGTAATAAATACTTGGAAATTTTTATTGTTTTTTCAGGTATCATGTAGTTAAATAAAACAAATATACAGATCAGATATCGCACGTTTAATGAGGTAGATTTTACATTTGCAAGTAAACATAATCATTGATAATATAATATATCTAGACTAGATATATATTAGGGTTATAATCACGCACATTTGATAATGTAGGTATATAGAATGTAACAGAACTTGTCCACAATATTTTACAGGTAGATTCCTGCTATGATTATGAGTCAAAAAAAATATTTTTGCAAAACGTTGGAATATCATTACAGTAACTTATATCTAATACGAAAAATTCATTACCTTTAATACAAGTCAAATAGTATAATAAAAATCTTCCAATCTAATGGGGAAACATTCCAATATTTTGCAGGGTTTTTGTTATTTTATTAAACTTTTATTGAAACAAATGTTTTTTATGTAATCGATATAAGTTACTGTAATGATACTTTGTACGTACGTTTGAAACCTTTGAACGTTTGAAACCTTTTAATTTGAACTCACAAAGAAATAAATATGTACCTACATCTCAAGCAAACCACTCGGCAACGATGATCACTCTGCGAATGTACCTACTTGTATTTATACATCCGCTAAAACATGAGGTCTAAAAATAGACTTGAGCTGTTAAAATTTTAGCTACTGGATAAAAGTATAATTTAGTCATAAAAAAGGGCCGAACGTTTCATACGACCTACAGGATTAAAAGGCTTTTGTTTTAGTCCGAGCCACAAAATTATATTCACATTTATTATTTAAATGGAGCTAACTTGCACGTGTCCATCCGAAATAATAATCGACTTCTTTTGCAATAATGAAATAAGACTCGCGACATCCTCAAACGATTTGTGTTTTAGCGGTGTTTATCTTAAAGACGCAATTTGCATGTGCGGGCTATCGATATATCGCGTATCCCCCGCGACCGGAAATATGTGTGAGTGTACGACAAAATGCGGCCGAATTCTTTCCCAGTGCGGAACATATTATACCTAGGTACAGCCTCTCATATGAGACAACTCAATGATGCAGCAATCAGTGCTTCTTACGAAGTTACTTTCAAAAGCAAGCATAAAAGTCAAACATATTATTTTTTTAAAGTAACTTCATTGTTGAAGTTGATTATGATTACTTACTTACTTACCATCACGCTGTTTCCCCTGGGGGTAGGCAGAGAGGATAGAGCGCCACACTCTTCTGTCCTGACATACAAATCTCGCCTCAGCCACATTCATATATCTTCGCATGCAAGCTCGCCGGTTGTTGAGCCTTCTAACGGGACCATCTTCCAGTATCTGGTTGATCTGGTCATGCCACGTTTTCCGCAGTCGCCCCCTCTTTTATACGTATTGCTTATTATGTTGATTATTTCTTAAAAAACTTTAATTACCCTTTGAAATACAGTGATATTAAAATTATTTTCCTTTTTATTTATCTTTAACAACAAGTAAGTATAGCAAAAAGCAAGTAGGTACCATTTTATAACTTTTGAAATTAAAATAATTATTAAAATTTAATTGATTGTATGCGAGATTGATATTATTGATTTCGCGAGATTGCATTTCCTAGTGTATACTTACCCATCTACAAAGCCAGGAATTTAGTGAAGATTCGTGTTTTGAAATAGTTGCTAAATTATATTTACAACACACTTATTTCACAAACACTGCGTGTACGCCGAAAAAAAAGTCCCGGGGAAAAGGAACAGAGTATCGTACACTATTGTAAGA